>OZ001259.1:24173385-24595885 GCA_963924015.1 Macrophya annulata | reverse complement strand
CGAAGGAGACACTCATTTTTAAAATTACGATTTAAACTTTAAAACTCGAAAATCTTTACTTAAAACGCTTTAAACATTTTTTGTTTATTTTTTTTCGAAAAGTACACAAAAAAACAGAAATTTCAAAAAAAAAAAGTTGGAAATTGGATCATTTTTGTAGAAGCTATGAGCAAAAAACCAAAAAAAGATAACTTTTGAACCAGTGGTCAAAAGAATCTCAAAATTTACGAGAAAGTGTTTTTTGATGAATACTAAAAAATATCAAAAAATGGAGGAAATCAAAAATTAAAATTTTTCAAAACGTCCGATTTGGCGTGGAATGCCCCATGAATATACAATATGTTAGTAGATATAACAATAATGTTAGTAGATTATATTATGTACACATTATATATGCCCTATGCCGGTATACTTGAAGCAATAGAGAATGAGAGAGGTGTGTCGATCTATAAAAGTGGTAAAATGATAAAATGTTCAAATAACGTTGTTATAACAATTCTTTTCTTATACTTATACACATCGAGTAAAGAAAACAACAACAAAAACAAAGAAAATAAAAATAATCATTTCCTTAAATAACTGATTGTCAGCAGTACGATTATGGGGATCGATCAATCGATTGATTCATATATACCCTATACATAATACGACATTATATATACTTAACAGATGACAGATATTCATCCATACATATATTATGAATATATATATATATATATATATATATATATATATATATATATATATATATATATATATATATATATATATATATATATATATATATATATATATATATATATATATATATATATATATATATATATATATATATATATATATATATATATATATATATATATATATATATATATATATATATATATATATATATTAGACCGCTTCAAAAAAATCAACTATTTTTTATTTTCAAAGAGTAAGTCAAAAATATTGTTCCAAATGACGAAAAAAAAGTACTTTCAAAGTTTGAACTCTTGATATTAATATTAAGAGGTGCCTCATCGCAATTTTCTATTTCCCATCCAAATAATATGGGAACAATTTTTTTTAAGCTTTGGAATTTTATAACTCGTCTACGCATTAGTGTACTGATAATACCAGAACATATTTTTGTAGTGAATTGAACGCTTTACAAAAAAGGTCTCTTGTTCTCTTTCGATAAATCTAGTTATTTCCAAGTTGGTGTATTGGTTATTAATGGGAAGTAATCATGACTAACTTGGAAACAGTTGGATTCATCGAAAAAGACCAAGAGACCTTTTTTGTAGAGCGTACAATTTTGAACAACACTACTCATGCAGAATCTTTCTAAGTAGATTAATTTTCAAGATATAAAAATCGAAAAGTTCCACAAGACCATTTCCCGTGTTATTTAGATGGGAAATAGAAAATCGCGATGAGGCACCTCTTAATATTAAAATTAAGAGCTGAAATTTCGACAGCATTTTTTTTCGTTATTTGGAACAATATTTTTGACTAACTCTTTGAAAATGAAAAATAGTCGATTTTTTTGAAGTGGTCTAGTATACATATTATATATGTGTATATATATATATATATATATATATATATATATATATATATATATATATATATATATATATATATATATGTATGTATTTATATCTGTCACATATATACCTACGTCACAACGTCACACATACGCCGTAGATCTGCCGAAACCACCCTCCATGCACCTGCAACCATCGACCACGATAAATATTGGTCAAAAGTCGATTAAAATAATTAGAGATAAAAAAATTAAAAAAATCTATCAAAATACGTATATATATATATATATATATATATATATATATATATATTTATGTACATATATATATATATTTATATATATATATATATATATATATATATATATATATATATATATATATATATATATATATATATATATATATATATATATATATATATATATATATATATATATATATATATATATATATATATATATATATATATATATATATATATATATACACATATATATATATACATATATATATGTATATATATCACTGCCTATTATCCCGTTGCAAGGGCTACCAGAGCACTCACAGACAAACATTCAGTATCAACCACTTCTACCGTATCGTAATAATAATAATAATAATGACAATAATAATAATAACAATAATGATAATAACAATATCTATTTTGAAAATTCTATATAACCGCAGGTTATATGTATACATACATTTTTCTGTACATAGGATTATCGATACCTGTTCCATACAAATGGAATATAATAATGAATAAATTAATTGAAAAAAAAAAGAAAAAAAAAACTGTACATACATACATCTATGTATCATTGTGAGAATCACGTGAAACTATACGGGTTGTAGCGCGCAGACGCCGAATAATATTATTTTTATGGTATTAACCAACTCGTTGAAAATCTACCTTACAGAGAATTGTTGTTGATTGATTAAACCGTTGAAATCGGTATTATTCTAGGGATTTTTTAGCTTTATGAGTTGGCTATATCCTTATAAAATTCGTATTATTCAACACCTGCGCGATCCGAACGTATATATAGTTTCCAGTGATTATCACGGTTACGTAGCGATTCTATACGTATTTATATACAATTTTATAGTAAAAGTATGATTGAGGAAAGTGAATAAATTATGAAATTATATGAAATTTATACTCACACTGCTCTGCTATAGTCGAGATTAAACTCTTTTACTTACTACACAAAAAAAAAGAAAAAATTAAGTTATCAAATAAATAAACAAACAAATAAATAAATAGCGGTTGACTATAAACTCCTGGTGATAAAAACAGTTGAGAGAGAGAGAGAGAGAGAGAGAGAGCGAGAGAGAGAGTCAGAGAGAGAAATATAAAGGAACAGTGTATCTATAGTATATATTATATATATACACATGTATACGAATACTATATGATCGATCGATACTACCTATGACCGGAAAAACAAAAAACAAAACAAATAAAAAAATCAGAAATGAAATAAATAATGAAAGGAAATGAAAGAAAGCTAAGATTATAGATATTGGGAAGAGACAAAAAAAAACACACAAAAGTAACAAAAAATCAAAAACAAAAAAAAAAATCAAAAAAACTAGATGATGTCATGTTGGAATGTTTGTCTGTGTGCAGATGCAGCTTTACTCGTTGTTCAGACGCGGATTTCGTCCGTCGCTGAAGTCGACATGTTCAGGGATGGTGAGTGAGAGGATTAGGCAGATCTACGGCTCTCGGATTTATCGCATACGGAGACGGTGGCGGAATCGGGTGATGCGGAGGAGGAGGAGGAGAACGGAGAATGGAGAACTGAGTACGACGATGAAGAAGGAGAAACGGATAACGGAGGCAGAGAAACAACGGAGAGCCAAGACCGGTCACGGAAGCGGACGCAAGACTTTCTTGTTATTCAAAACGTAACCAACCAACCTACTACCTACCTCCCCCGCTACTAAATGGTAAGTTGCTTATAACGCACTACATATATGTATACATTCATCGTCGACAGTTTAATTTACAGAAGAGATCTATAAAAGAACCAAAAAAAAATTAAAAAAAAAAAATATATATATATATATATATATATATATATATATATATATATATATATATATATATATATATATATATATATATATATATATATATATATATATATTTATTTATAATTATAATTATCAACGACGATCCATCCCCATCCTCCTCCATTCCCCCATATCCGGAAAAGATCATTATTTCTTTTCTACTGGATAAATTCCAGTTATGTATACGTTGAAGTGGTGCTGCAGCTTATTTATGTACCTGTATACTGTCGTGCGAATATAACTGCGTGTGATAGAGAAACAGCGGGAATAATCCCCACGATCTATATATCGTTATATGGGAATACATATACTTAGACGTATGGGGTATAGTATATGATACCTACCCCGTATACGGATACAAATGTATATATATATAGACGCAGATGGGGACTGAGGACGACTACTCGACGCTCTTTCCTATATGGCGTCGTGTGGTGCGCGGTAGCAGTCTGCGTGGCGCCGTTGAGGGTCGATATAGCGCGCGGGTGGTTTCGTATATACCTATACTCTCGCCGTCTACGCCATAGCGCATTCGCCCCCGCTTCCTACCTACTCCTCTTTTCTGTTTTTTTTTTATTTTTTTTTTTTGTTATTTTTTTTTTCATTTTTTCTCTTGATACTCGATTCGATTCTGACCATAATTGCTATACGAAATTGTTGAGAAAAAAAGTATCAATATTATAGGTAAATATCGAGAAATTTCTATAATGAAAATGACACGATATCAACGATGAGATAATTTTTTGTTTATTTTTTTTGCTCTTGTATAGAATTTTTTAGAACTTTATTCGCTTTTTCATATACCTCAGATGAATGTTTTTTTTTTCAAAAAGTGTCACATGCTGCGAATATCTCGACAATGGTCAGTGCAGGTATTGAAAAAAATATTATATACAAAAAATTGATTGCACGAAGGGTGGTGGGTGGGGGGGACACAAAACTAGATAAAGTCCCCTTACTTCGTGTCACCAATTTTTCGTATATTATTATTTTTTCAATACCTCGAGATATTTGTTTATAATACTTGAAAAAAGAAGAAAAAAAAAAAACTCACCTTGTGTATAAAAAAACTTGTTAATTGATTTATGGCATTAATTGATATACCTACACTCATTAGTCATTTACCCAGCTATCGCATGACTGTGCACCTACCAATTAACTAGTTATTATATGATCTCTTTGTGTGTTGTGGTTTATATTCTCCTAGCACTGTATTGTTAGTTGCGGGTTTACGTGGATGTAATTAATTACATTAATATATGATTCGATTTTATGCACATATATATGTATATAAAACATATAATATATACAGAGAGAGAGAGAGAGACAGAGAAAACGAGAGAGAGAGAGCAAGAGAGTGAGAGCGATATATGCCAAAGATTAACAAGAGTATTATTTTTGTTCAATATGGTACGGTACATGCGATTTTCCATTTCTACATCTTATCCCTCACAGTATTGTTGGAATATTATAAACGCGGCGAGGATATGTTTCGGGATTTGGTAAATTACCATTAATTATAAGAATATTATAATATATCTAAATTTTCTTTGGTCATTCATTATTAGTTGTTTTTTTTTTTTTTTTTTTTTAATATGGAGACTCATACGTAAGTTTGGAGAATATATATATATACATATAGTTGCACTAAATAATAGTCGAAATGTTTATTTATATGTACACTTCTGCATTCACTCAAATGTCTTTCATTATAAATTATGTAGAATTATCTTTTTATTTTCACATTTTTTTTTATTCTCTGACAAGAGAGATGTGCTTCTTGGGATGGCCATAAGACCAAGAATTCAAAATTTTTCTTTTATGATCAGATAAAGTATGGAATTATATCTGGAAAAAACCTGAAAATTTAACTCACAATTTTCAAGTCTCAGTGTATTTATGGCCAACCCTTTACTTCTCAATTCCATAATATGCAAGTTATATTTGTAGACATAGTTGTTGTTTTTAATTATTTTTTATTATTCCATTCGAATTTCGAAACTAATCATCAATTTGGCTAGATCTTGATTTAGTAGATATACATACAGACACATACATATACACACAGACCCCTTGGTGCATGCATCCTCCTCTGAATTAAATGTAAAAGCACTGCATCTTGACCCCCGTATGAAAAAAAAGAAAAATTCCATTCGTTAATAGAAGATGTTGGACAGGTTTAGGAAAGGTAGAAAAAACAAAACAATAATAATAATTTCTAATCAGTTTACTTGTTCGATTTATGGTCTTGTAGATAGTCTGTGTGACGATAAGAAATATTAGTAAACTTGAACAATGGACAAAAACTTATTTAACGATTAAATAAAATAAAAATTCTTAAATCCACTTTTAGTTATATCCTATAGGAAAGAACGAGGAAATAAATAATTAATTTTCTTTGATAGAGAAATATTTATTTATTCATTCATTTATTGAAAAATAATTATTGGGGAAAATATATATATATATATATATATATATATATATATATATAGATAGATAGATATATATAGATATATATATACATAAAGTATCGACAATAGTTGCCTCAAACAAGCATTATTTATGCAGCATAAATGATAGAAAAAAATAAATAAATAAAAAAAAATAAATAAATAAAAAAAAAGAATTGATTGCATTGCATAAATTCTGTCTGTTGCAGGCACCAGTGCCCACAAAAACGACACGGCGGGTAATGGAAGGCCTGCGCCTCTGCTGGCAGAGCCCAGATATGGTGCAGCTCCACAGCCATATGGTGAGTTCTGGAATTTTCTGCAAAATTTTAGCTAAGCTGTGCCATAAGAACAAAAAGTACAAAAAAATTTAAATAAAAATAAAAACCAACAACAACAAGAACAATCTTCGGTATTAAATTATTATCATGCTCCGATTAAACTTTACACTTTATAGTAAACATATCCTCGCTAGGTTTAGTTTTCATTTCAATACTCCTACCTGCCGTCCACTGAACCCCCTTATCAAATTATCTACAACGTTGAAGAACTGGTGATAAACACTTTAACATCCTTAATTCGCATGAATTCCACACTGTGGCTGTTGAAATTCGGTACTTTATATCAGATTGCTTAAATCTGTTTGAGTGAATGAGCTTCTGCGTTTATTAACAAGGGATTTTCTAATCGTTTTCTTCGTCCACCACAGGGAGACAGAATAAGATTCTAAAAATTCTTAAAGCTACAATGAGAGAAGATTAATCACTCTGACCAATTCCAAGACCCTGTTTTGTTCCAGGCTCAACGCCACAGGTCGCATTTCCACCTGGAGCAACCCACGACCGTTATGAGGAGGGTTTTAACGGGCCAGCCACCTATCCAGAACCTTATGTTGAAAGATACGGACTGAAG
Source organism: Macrophya annulata (assembly GCA_963924015.1). Classification (NCBI taxonomy): domain Eukaryota; kingdom Metazoa; phylum Arthropoda; class Insecta; order Hymenoptera; family Tenthredinidae; genus Macrophya; species Macrophya annulata. Next base: position 24,588,903 of record OZ001259.1, on the reverse strand, counting down.
AATGACTTCGGCGGTCGAGAACCTCTCCATCCAACACCGCCTCGTCCAGGGTATGTACCAACTTTAGGACAGACTCCACCATCCACTACGCAAGGCTCTGTCATGATGGTGTACGGACTTCAGCCAGACAAAGTAAACACGGATAAACTGTTCAACTTGTTCTGTTTATACGGAAACGTTACCAAGGTAAAGATTTTTGCAGTTGTAAATAATATACAAACATTAGACCTAGCCAGACTACGACTGGGTTTTAGAAAATATGAGTATAAAACGTATTTGTAGATTATTTTCAAAATATCTGCGAAATTGAAAGGTTCAGTGTATTTGTTCAAGAAAGTTTTTTTGAAGAGAATTCTATGGACTACAAAGAAGGTGTTCTAACATTTTTCGCTAAGCTGGATAGTTTCAGAGATAATCGCCCTAGAAACCATAAAAACGTATTTCCAATATGTTTCATCTCATAAAACCTAGATGTAGCAAGAAAAAAAATCAATCTGTGGTTAAAATATATATTCGTCATATAATTGAAGCCAAAAAACAATTCCAACGTGTTAATTGAATAGGAAATATTGAGACTCGATGCACGACCCCTTCAGTATCATTATTAGGTCAAATACTCACGGTTGAAGTTATTTCAGAAGAAATAAAAATCAATTTTTATTTGTTAACTAGGTTTATCAAACATATTCAAATCTCTTTTGCTAATGCTCATTATATTATATATTCATTAATTTCAGGTGAAATTTTTGAAGACTAAAGAAGGCTGCGCCATGATACAGATGGGTGATAGTATAGCCGTAGAAAGATGCTTGCAAAATTTAAATAACGTGACAATTGGAGCTGAGGGTAAACTACAGCTTGGATTTTCTAAACAAGCGTTTTTGTCAGATGTAACAAACCCTTACAGTCTACCGGACAAAACTGCAAGCTTTAAAGACTTTACCGGAAGCAAGAACAACAGGTATTACCTCGTGTCGTTAATACATGATTGAAATAATATTCAGAGTTTAGAGAACGAAGATTTTTACATTTTGTTCATATTTTTTCAACAGATTTTTAAACCCAGCTATGGCAAATAAAAACAGGATACAACCACCGTCTAAAATAGTACACTTCTTCAACACACCTCCAGATCTCACAGAGGATACAGTTAATCGCGTATTTATGGAGCGAGGAATTGAAACACCAACTACTGTCAAACTTTTTCCTCTCAAATCAGAACGCTCTTCATCAGGGTTGATAGAATTCAGTAGCGTAGGGGTAGCGGTAGCTGCTATAATGGAGTGCAATCACACAGCGTTGGAGAACAGCAGTTAGTATAGAAATAAGATATGTGTGACAAGAGTTGATATTGAAACGAATTTAATTGATTGAATTGCGTTGTTGTTTTTTTTTTTTTTTTTTTCTACAGATGGAAAATTTCCGTATATAATGAAACTTTGCTTCTCATCATCGCGTACAATACCGACAAATTTTCCGCCAAGCAGTAGCGGCGGCGTGGCTACAAACTCGTCTGGAAATGGTCACAGCAAAATGCAGCAGGATTCTGAATAGAACGGAGAAAACCAGGGCCAACGTCAGCGCCAACGTCCGCGCCCATCTATCGCCCTGCACCCAATATGCGCCGGAACAATTTCGGCGGCTATACATCCTGCAACTATTGCTATTTCCCCAGTCCCTCGTTCTCTACCTTCGGCATGCCCTTTAATTGCTGCGGCAGCCCTGTACCCTGCAGTGCCACTACCCCTTCCTACATTTTGGCCATATTGAAGAGGATAAGTTTTCATTGATTGTTAAACGTGGGGGGAAGTGAGAATGCTTGCTTCTTTTCGAAAAAAAAAAAAAAAACATCCCTAAAGAGAAAATGCTTGATATTGATATTTGTAGAATTTATTCTCATCATTAATTACATATCCTTATATATTTAGGTGAATAGGTAGAGAGAGAGAGAAGAAAAAATAGAAAAACACAAAAAAAAACCTTGATGTAATTTTAAAACGAAAAGGGGGCACAGGGCGAGGTTTTAGAGAGTAAAAGTAAATAAATAAATAAATAATTAAATAAATGAAATTAATTTTAGCCACATATCATCGACGATATGAAATTTTTTCTCTTTTAGACGAAAAAAAAAAATAGAAATGGAAGAGGTTGGCGATAAAGAAAAACAAAAATATTGAAACAAACGAATAAAAAAAGAAAAGGACGCCTACCACGTTTAACTATTGTGAATTAAAACGTCTCTTTTATTACAAGAGATAGCAGTAGGATTGAGGAATTGATTGTATTTGTCACGGATTGTGTTTTGTGTAACATTTGTGGGACCTGAAAACATATAGGAAAAAAAAACGAAAAAAAAAAACATTAAAACTATAATCCGTCGATTGGAGAAATTTAATTTACTTTCTTCGGGACTTGTGTTAGGATATTTTTTCTCCTACGATAGAAAATAAAAAAAAAAAAGTTGGAGAACAATACACAAAAGACAAGACTGTTGTTTATATAAGAATGTCAGATTCAGACCCAGACCCAGACCCAGAATCTCTCACATTTATCCTGAACTAGAATATCCTATAAGCTGTAGTGTTCAGGTTGCGGCGACAGAATTATAGAAACAAAAAAAATCAACAAAGTATATATAAAAACCCACAAAGAATAACAAAAAAAAATTTGTTTTTTCACACAATTTAAATACCAGAAAACAGAAATGAGTGTAAACGACGACTAGATTCCTTTATCGGAATTTTTTTAGTGGGAATTATCAATTTAATTTCATATAATATTTAATAAACACAAAATTTTACATACGCGTGTGGATATGAAAATTATTATTATTCGGTATTCTTTTTTTTTCTAGATTGGTTTGTCTTGTTTTTTTTTTTTTTTTTTTTTTATCCCCTTTTTCATCCACGTACGTATGTAAAAGAAAGAAGAAGAAAAAAAAACATTAATAATAATAATAATAAGAAGAGAGAAATATGAGGTGAACGACACAATACAATACACTATAGTGGTCGTCCCGAACAGTAATATTTTGTCAGACTGGCGGGACGTTTTTTTATAAGATACTGCAAAAAAAAAAAATTTTTAGAAGACGAAAAGAAGAATAAAAAAAGGAAAAGACAAAAAAAAAACATTCTAAAGTTTTTTTTTTTTTGTTTTTTTCTTCTTTTTTTTTTCAAGTCGAACCAAAATGACTACATACTTGATGTACTGATATATAACTTGTGACTCGGCCATACGTAAAGTAAGACGAAAGGGGGAAGGGGGATAAAGTGCAGCAAGCGCCTCCAATTTTTTTCCCCCTTTTAATGAAAAACGCTGGATAATATATATATATATATATATATATATATATATATATATATATATATATATATATATATATATATATATATATATATATATATATATATATATATATATATATATATATATATATATATATATATATATATATATATATATATATATATATATATATATATATATATATATATATATATATATATATATATATATATATATATATATATATATATATATATATATATATATATATATATATATATATATATATATATATATATATATATATATATATATATATATATATATATATATATATATATATATATATATATATATATATATATATATATATATATATATATATATATATATATATATATATATATATATATATATATATATATATATATATATATATATATATATATATATATATATATATATATATATATATATATTATATATATATATATATATATATATATATATATATATATATATATATATATATATATATATATATATATATATATATATATATATATATATATATATATATATATATATATATATATATATATATATATATATATATATATATATATATATATATATATATATATATATATATATATATATATATATATATATATATATATATATATATATATATATATATATATATATATATATATATATATATATATATATATATATATATATATATATATATATATATATATATATATATATATATATATATATATATATATATATATATATATATATATATATATATATATATATATATATATATATATATATATATATATATATATATATATATATATATATATATATATATATATATATATATATATATATATATATATATATATATATATATATATATATATATATATATATATATATATATATATATATATATATAATCCGTAATTTTGTCCATTGATATAGCGATAATATACATATATTCGCAATTCTAACAAATGAATTATAACTTAATTAAGTAATACGAAGAAGAAAAAGGAAAAAAAAATACAGAAGTTTATATTCGAGGCAATATTTGTTACAATACAACTAGAGAGTAAGTTGTACATCGTTTAAATAAGATCCGACTCAACGAAGCAATGGATCCGTATAATTATTGCTTAAAGCAAAAATACCTATGTGACACGTGTAAATTATACATTCATATTATTAATTTTATAGGTGATTCTATTAAGAGACTTGACTATTTTTTTATTATTATTATTATTATTATTATTATTATTATCATTATCATTTTGTTTCCATTCTAAAGATACAAATTATCAAAGGGATGAGAAGATAATATAGTCTTGACTCAGCAGCCTAACGATTTAAGATCTTTCTCTCACTTTTTCTCTATCTTTTTCTTGGCGGATGATATTATATTCAAGTTATTTCACGATTGTTTTTGAATCGATTCCTCTTCTTTCTTTACTAAATATACATATACCTATATTACATAGCATGTATTTCGCTTGTTCCTTGGGTCTTATTTTCTTTACTTTTTGTTTATATAAATATTTTTTGAAAAATTAATCCACAACAATAATACAAGTTATATTATTGTCATTGATTTTGCGTCAGATTTACACATTATTATTATTATTATTATTATTACTACTATTATTATTATTGTGTAGTTGGAACATTACGTGATTTGAAAATTAAGTTTCTATTAGAAGAAGACGTAACATGTCATTTATTGTCGTTGAATAGTCGTACGTTATTATTTTGAGTTTTCACTTAGTGATTTATCAGATTTTAAGGGAGACATATATAAAATACATATGTAGTAGGCTAGCGTTTAAGTAATTAGATACGCGTATAAGCAGCATATCACAATGAAAAAGAAGAAAATAGAAAAATTCTTTTTAGATGTATACATATATGTATATGTATATACTATAATATATAATATATCTATGCGACGCAGTAATAAAACAAAAAATGATTTAAAAAAGAAAAAAAAACTAGGCTTCAATAAAATCAATTCAGGGATATGATAACGCCGCCGGGATATCTTAATAAATTGTCTTTGAAAGTTTTTTTTTTTCATCTTATTTATTTTTATTTTCATTATTAATAGATTATTCTTTTATTTCCTTAATTTTTTTTTCACATTTTTCTTCACATTTTAAAGAGCCCTCTGAAAGATTCGACGTTATCATATTTCCTAAACAGATATTATAAATATCATATTTATGTATTTGAAGCCTAATTTAATGTGATGGTAAATAATATGTTAGGCATTTGAAAAAAAGAAAAAAAAATTCTCTCACAGAGAAAGAAGAAGAAAAAGAAGAAGGAGAAGAAGAAGGAAAATAAAAAATTAATAAAATAATTAGAAAGAAATCGTAATTATAAAAAAAAAAACAACACACACACACACGGATACACTATATACAATTTTGCGCATGCCAGCAGACTGTTGCTTATTTTCTGATAATATAACTTTACCTTAAAAAGAATTAATTATTGTCGTTTTTCGTAAAGGAAATGAATTCCTATTACATTTTAACAACGAACACACACACATACACATACGCAAACGGAGATGTATACTCACTAGATCCTTTGGCTATATTTCTAACTGGAAGTGTCCAAAAATACGAAAAGTAATTACAAAAAATATAATTATAAAAATAAACTCAAGTACGTACCATAATTATTGCGCACGTGTTGTATCGTGTCAATCGATTCACCTTGGTACGTTGATATTATTATCGATAAAGAAGAAAATAAGAATAAAATAGAAAATAACAAACAAACTATTGAATTTCTGTATACTACATTTTTTTTTTGAAAAAGAAAAACAAATTGAGATTATTACTATGATTATTATTATTATTATTATTATCATCATCATCATCTAATTAATTCGAAATTGAATTATGAAAAATTTGAATCAATGAATTATCCAATAATTGTCTATATCTATTATCTGATTCATTACGGATTTACATAATAATTATACATACGATTATTTTCTATATGATATTTTCTATTTTATATATTCCAGATAGAATATATGGGCGATAGGTGAGAGGTAACATGACACAAAGAACAGAAGAATAAGTAAAATAATAATAATAAAAAGAATAAAAATAAATAAATAAAAATAAAAATTAACACGTGTACAACAAGCTCGAGGTTGTAAGATATAAAACCTAATAATCTGTGTCGATAAGTAATTATAAAAAACAAAAAAATTTGTTTAAATCCTACCAATACATATCCCATCTGTATGTATATATTTGCAAACGCATGAGAATACAATTTATTAATTAATAATGTAATTATTATCATTATTATTAATATTATTATTATTTATAATTCCGATTTTCTAAAAATTGGATTGTATAGGTATACAACAAAAAAAAAAAATATATTGAATGGAATGTATTGCGTTTAAGGCATTATAAGTTAATATTTCTAGTTAGGGGTAGGCAATAGACCGTAGTTACATATCGTTAACATTATTATTATTATTATTATTATTATTATTATGATTATTATTATTACTATTATTATCATCATTATTATTATTAGTTATAATAAGTATTGTATAGAAAAACTGTTACGGCCGATGCGTTTTGGTTCGTTTTATACACAAAAAAAAAAAAAAAAATAGGTAACACAATCGTTTACGATTTTGATCATCGTAAATATATTTAGTAAATCTATTTACCATGATGACGATTCATTGTTTTTGTTATTCATAATCGTTTTCAATTAAAATAATCGTGGGCAGAGGAGGAAAAGAAAAAAGCTTACTTTACCTCTCTTAATAATTATACTCACTTATACTCAACCGTCTTAAGCAATAATAAAAGTGGCAAACAATAAGCAGCTGCTGTTAACTAACGGCAATATATACATATAATTAATAATTGATTTTTTCAATTTACTGTTTATTATATATCATTTTCAATGTGCATATCTCGTTTGATAATAATTTTGTGTTAGATGACTTGTGCTACGTAGATTGAATTTTATATAAATTCGGAAATGGAAAGGGGAAAAATAAAGAAAAAAAAAGAATTTATAAGTGTTTTTAGCTTCGAATTCGAACTCTATTTAAATAAATTATTATCATTATAAGGCGAAAATAACTGTAGAAAATGATACTAAGGAACAAAAAAAAAAAAAAAAACAAGCCAAGACGCAACAGCCTTTAGCAATCCCAAGTATTACCGGTGAGATACCTGTCTGCTCCATAACATATCAGGTCGTAGGTATTCCACGCACCATGACTTGTCATATCAATGTTTATAGCGTTCCCTATATAATATATCCTAGTTACTTGGTCTATTTTTCGTTTTCAAGGATAAAAAACAAAAAAAAAAAACAAAAAAAAAAGATAAATATCTATTAGATTATTAACGCATATTTAGGGTAGTAACAGCCCCTCCAGTGTATCCCTGTCCAGTTTGTAATTCTGGTCGAAAAAAGAAGCGAAAATAATATAGAAGATAAGAAAATAAGAAAAAAAAAAAGTAAATAATAATAATAAGGGTCTCTATGCTCCGTCTTCCCATCGCTGCGTCAAAAGACAACTTAGAATGTAATAAGATTTGTTGATTGTATACGTTACATACATATACTATTATACATAACACAAGAAAGATAAAAAAACACACATAAACACACTGAGAGACAAAAAGAAAAGAAAAGAAAAAAAAAAAAACCCTTTCAAAACTACTTAACTATCTAAGTATCTTAGTGCTGTGTTTTTGGAGAATAATAAACGAACGGCAATGCTCTAGAGCGGTAATGAAAAGATCACACATCGCCCAGACTGAAATTCTGTCGACGATTATATATTAACGACATTGTGTATAGGCGTAGGGACTAGTTGAATAATATCTAATATAAAAAAAAAAAAAACAGCCGTCGTATTTTACTAAACTATATATATATATACATATAAATATATATATATATATATATATATATATATATATATATATATATATATATATATATATATATATATATATATGTATTAATTAGCTTAAAAATTAACTAGCTTTGAAAACTTATTTGTGTATATGTACTCGACGACCTATTAGGTCGCGCAGGCTCTCTATTTCTTGTACGACAATACGCTGTAAATTACTGATATTGAATAACGATAATTTCTTGTTTATTTATTTATATTTTTGTTTTTCATTATTTCATTCTTTATTTATTTATATTTTTTCATTTTATTTTTATTCTATTACTTTCTTTATTTCTTTCTTTCTTTCTTCTCTTTTCCAAGCAATTTGATAATAATGTATTTAAGAATTTATATTATTATACAAATATTCAGAAATGAGGAACAAAAAAAAAAAAAAAATTTGCCTAATGAAGGATAATGAAGGAAAAGAAACAAAAAAAAAAGGTGTAATTCGCATTCATTCCTAGTATTAGCCAGTCTGTATTATTAATCTGCGAGATCACAGCGGATAAGGGGGAAAAAAAAACCTAATTGTATTTAAATAATATAACTAGATAAATATAGAAATTACCGCACGGACACAAATTCACATTATATTACCTATACGCAAGAAGTTACACATACACACACAACACCCAGATCCACACAAATACATATACACAAAGAATGCAACCAAATACACAAACAAACACATTGATATCGTTAAGATGAGAAAAAAAAAGAAAAAAAAAGAAAAAAAAAAAAAACCCACAAAAAAAAAACAAATATGTATATCATACTATGTGTCGTATGCTCTATCGTTGTTTGAAGAGTTATTTGCGAGTCAATTATCTGTGCCTAGCAGCCCTGCGCACCCAAAACTACCAAAAAAAAAAAATGTACCACCATATTCACACTAAAAAAAAAAAGAAAAAAAAAAAATAATAATAAAATATTAATTCAATAAAAATGAACGAAAAAAAATATATATAGTCGAGTAAAAACACCTTGGTGCGTTGACAAAATGATGAAAACCAAAAAAACAAAAATATATCATGTACTCCACCCTGTATTGAAAGACTATACTTTGCACGCTGATCTGATTTTTTATTTTTATTATTTTTTTTCGAACTCATTCGTTGAGTACTTATGGTCTTCTTTTCTTTCTTTGTTTTCCATACATGTTCGTTTCTTTATTTTTTTTCTAATTTTTTTTATCTGTCTATGCCCTATTCCCTTCCCCCATAATCGACATTATCGTTTACACAAAAATCACAACCAACGTCACACTCTGAACACAATGGCACATTTCGCAATCCTCACACACAATACACGTTATATATATATATATATATATATATATATATATATATATATATATATTATTCCCTCCACCCTGTTACTCATTAAATCTATAAATTAAGAAATATTTAGCGCTCGTCAGTCTGCCTTGCCTATTTTATCCGCTTGCTTTTATTACGTTCTCTTTTAGCTTATTATAGCCCGGAGCATATATTTCAATTTTAAATCAGAAACTTGGAAATGTAGTTAAGTATATTTGAAATTAAGTCATATCGTACAGACGGTAGTTTGAATGTTTTCTCTCTTCTCTTTATTCTTTATTTTTATTATTTTTCACTTGAACTTAATTCCAAGTTTTCTAACAAGGTATTTGCTCTCGTCGCTTAAGTTTGGCTCGCATTAACTAATCTTTTTTTATTTTCAAAAATAAAAAGAAAAGATAAACAGATATATTTAGAGAAGACAGCTCGTATAATTGTTTAGAAATGAGCTCTCTGAGATCAAGATAATTCTATGCAGTCCAGAATTAATGATAATAAATATAAATGAATGAAAACGATGATCGGAAGATGGATAATAATAAAAATAAAAAATAGAAAAAGGAAAAAGGAAAACAACAGAGTAGCTAATAAATAAATAAAATACCATGGAATGAGATGATATATTACCGTAGACTTTTGAAAAATTATTATACAACTGCGCGCGCCGCCTGCTATAGTAAAAGACACGCTAGACTACTGCAAATAGTCGCTAGCGATTATTAGTAATTTAGCATATTATTTAGAATTTATTTTAAGTTAGTAATTACGGAAGAAGAAAAAAGATGAAAAAAAAAAACAAGAAAAAAAAAACATGATTACTATAAAATTTAATTATCGTATCTCACACACACTGTAACACTACTTTTATTATAATAACAATATACTATACTATACTTGTGCATATTTACATATTATGGAATCACATCATTAAAACATACTATACTCAATATATGAAACTTCAAAGACTCAAATTCATTAACACCTACATATCATTCATACTCAAATTTATACCAAATCCGTTTCAACCACCTTCCATTAATACGGGGAAAGTACCTAATTTCAATTATATATGACTTATAAAATGATTCTCTGTTAGCCGCGTTTCCTATATCGACAAATACCTGAATCCATAACTCACCAACATATTCATACAACTTTTATAATTCATTGTTTTATCTTTAATTACAGAACCGGGATCAACGATGCAACAATGTTCCAGTCTGGATCTTCCTTACTAATTAATCGGAAGAATCTTTCAAACTTGGTTAAACTCTGAATAAAAAAAATGATTTGGAATGAATGATTAGGACATAATGCATGTAGAGGAATTATTAAAGACTGAAGAATAATATCAAACAGAATACAAATAAACGATATTTTATTTTATAATAAACACTTTATGCTAAAAAAATAAAAAAAATAAAAGAATAGATTTTACATCACATTTTACAAAATCTTACTGGTAAACAAACCAGTAAAACTTATGTAAATTTGGCACCTATAGCTTGAGAGATATAATGTTTTACTAAATAAAAATGTTTAATTTTTTTTGATTTTCATAAACCGTAACCAAGTAGCGTTTTTTTTTTTTTGTTTTTTTTTTTTTATCAGAGATAATATTGTTTAGATAGATTGTTTGTTGTGCAAGATGTTTTTATTTTCTTTTTTATAATAAAATAGAAATATAATACTTTTAGTTTTATTTGCTTTGGATATCATAGCTAAAAATAAAGTCTTTTTTTTTTATTAGATATAATATTATCTCTATAGAGACGTTATAAGATTTTTAAATTTTTCCAGTAAACCTATGAAACTTGTTGTAACTTTCGATCAATCCCTTGAATATCTCGTGTCCGGATGGAGGCAAGGCTCTGGATAAATACGAAACTAAGTGTTTATCGCAAATGCTGAATAAACTGTTGTAACAATTTTTGAATGATTCCTGTAAACGGAAAATTTCAAAAATATATATCACAAACGCCTTAATCAAACTGTGAAATAAAATCTGCCAGATTGAAACCAGGAATATTACTTTTATAGGTCCCTCCAACTCGCCTTGCGCCAACTCGTTTATCAGATCGGAAATAATGAAAGGGCTTACTCGGCGTACGTCTTTTTTCAATTTTACCAAGGCAGTAGTGACTCTGAAAAAAATATAGACCAAAAATTATAGTAATATTCTATTTATTTACAAATCTACGAAAAAATTGTTCATCACAAAATTATCATAAACATACTTTTCAATATTAAGACTGCACAGTGCTAACTGATGCCTGTCTATCGTGTTGTTTATTCTTGATTGTATCGCGATATGGGATATTGCTTGTTGGTACAATTGCAGAAGTGTAGGTAGTCTGTCTGTGATCAATCCAACTCTGGATTTCAGTAAGCCCAGACAGAGTATTAACACTTCGTTGTACACCAACCAGTTTCTTTCCCTCAAAGGTCTTGCTGCTATCAATATTATCATGTCTATGTGTTCTCCGGATGGCTCCATGTGCTTTGTAATAATTATTGTTACCACTAGTTTTATCAATTCAAGCCAGTGTTCCGGGTAGACATCTGCTGTCAGAAGGGATTGCAGAAGTTTACGCGTGGCGCTTAGGCGTAATTTATTTCTGACTGTACCCATATCAGACATAAAAATGCAGTTCCAAATTTTAAGGGTATTGATCAACTTTTCGATATTATCTTCTCGCAGTTCTTCTTCCTGAAAAAATGCTAAATTTAATGAAATTTCATCCTTCAACTGGAATAATGAACCTTGTTGTTTGGTAAATATGATTTAAACGTACTGTCTGACTTTGCAAGACTGTCAAAACCGTGTTAAACACTTTTGGCACTGAGGCCTCAAGTATTGGCTTTAGGATTTTCCCGTCCGGGTATTTCAAAACCTTTGTCCAAATGGCGGAGACAAGTGCTTCGGAAAAATCAAATTGTGTTCGATGCTGAAGAGCAATTGCTGCCAATTCTAAAGCTGCTTCAATCTGTTCGACTTTGTCATTAAAGTCAGTCAAGTTTTCCTTATCTCCATCTTCGTCGACCTCTTCCTACAGACAACAGACAATCATAATGTGTAGTTAGTCAGAATGTCTGGTCATAGTTTATGATAATTCAAATTGTCTCAAGATAAGAAAACGCTTACCACAAATATCAATTCGAGCATAAATCTGATAGAATTCTTGAAATTATCTTTCACTTTATCATTTGCAATCGCATTTCTCAAAGTTACTGTAAAGCCACGGATCTTTTGAGAAGAATTTATGTCCTTCTCGTCTGTACTAAGGAGTTTCTTTCCCAGTTTCTTTTCAAGTTTACCCAGAGCCACTCTCTGAACGTTATTTAATTTTGATTTCACGGTTTCCGTACAAACTAAAAGAGCCGGAACTGCTTCGATTGGGCAGCTATCGAGACTTGCTATATATTCGGAGGCCGCTGAATCGTCCGCATTACGCAAAGACATGTTAAAAACTTTCTGAAATAAACTGTTTTCCTGAAGATGAGGTACCAATGAGTTTATGTCAATGAATTCAAACACGTTTAGCCCCCCTAGTTCCATAGTGTCTGTAGAATACATGAAAACAAATTAGAATATTTGACAATCTTTTAATCAATCTTTATCCAAATCAAATTTACCAAACAATATCTTCTCTGTTAGGTCTTTTATTCTTTCATCTTTCTCGCATTCTTTAGAGATCACATAGACTATTACAAAAGTCATTGTCCTCAGAGGAATGCTAAGATGAGTCAAAGGTGTGCTGAGCAACGTCTCCAGCATTTTTCCAATCGTATCAGAATCTTCTTCAGTCAAATTTCGCCATTGTACAATATCTCTGATAAGTTTCTTGCGATTAAGTGCTGGAACAGTAGCGCTTTCAGTTATATCTGCCAATATTTTGGTCTGGAAGAGAGAGAGTTTCAATCCGTTAATAAAAAATGAATAATATGTGTGAAAGGTGAAGAGTTCAGTTACACTAACAGGATTAATGTGAGCAGTGATAGCTGCAGTGGTGCTGCCTTCGATAATAGAACCAATTTTGATTAAAGCATGGCAGAGTATCGCACTAATGAATTTCGTATTCTCTTGAATACTTTCATCCATAAAAGTTTTTTTCCAATTATCAAATCGGTCGGTAATAATGTCTGTTAAAATGAAAGAAGCCAGGCTTGATAGTTGATCGAAATCTAGCAGTGAAACTAGATCCCTATAATCGTTGAGAATAATTGTCCAACAATCTTCAGGCTTGCCGATAAATCCGGTTAGTTTTTCCGGACGTTTGTGCGGATCATGATTGATCTTTATTTGATCAAACAAGTACCTATTCTGAAAGCATATAGATTTTCTTAAATAGAATTAAAAAATTGAAAATTCCGATAAAAATGGAAGTTCAATTTATTCTTTTGGAATGTTATTTACCACAACGTTTCTACAGTCTTGATCTCCGAAATGTTCGGCTCTTTGAATGAGCTGTTGCAATTCGTCGTCAGAAATTGGTAAACTTAGATTTCCTGCCTCAGATTGGGGCACATAGTGATCAAGCAAACGCTGTACTTGTCTCCAGGACGAAACAGCGTTAAACAAAACGACCATTATTCTCCCATTGTGTTTACTGTTTAGAATTTTCTTAACCAAACAAGAAAGAACATCTCCAAGTTGGCCCAAGCCTGAACGAGCAAGCTTTTGCTGGGTGGCAAGCGGTACAGTATGTTCAACTATCTGAATTCCTTGGAGGAAAGCAATGAGTAAAGTGACAGTGCATTCCGCCATGAGAGAAACGTGGTCTGAAAATGAATAAAAACGAATTAAATAAATTCTCATTTCGATTTTCTTCACATGAAATCTTACTTTTTGAGTTCTCTTCATATTCTTCTACGCAATTTGATTTCAGATGGAATGTCAGAGAGCTTAAGATGGGTAAAATCTGAGAGCTATTCAATCGGCTGGCAAAGTTATTTAATTCTGAGACGCATTCGAGGGGTAATATCTGATCTGCTGATGAACTACAGTTTTTATTTTCTCTCACGGCTTCATGGAGAGCGAGTAACAGCCAAGGGATTAGTTTCTGTTCTCTTCGCAGCCTTGAACTAGCTGTTACAATGCCGATAATGAGTAGAACGTAGGCCCGTTTTTCAGCTTCAGTTTCTCTCCTCATCAACAATACCTTCTTAAAAATGATTTGGAATTTGTTTTCAGAGATCAGAGGATTCAAGGCAGTGATATTACGAAGAAGAGAATATTCCTTGGCCGAAAAATCCTCCTTGTTCAAAATCTCGTCAATTGAATTGGCAAAAAACTGAGTCAGACTAATATCATCGACCTTATTTGCATAATCAAGATGAATATCAGCCAGATACTCGATCAGAGAACTTAAAACATCAGTTTTGAAATCTCCAGAACAATTGATGAACTTTCTGAAGAGGTTGTCAATCAGTGTACTATCAGCTTTGTATGATCCAGCCGCGGCTCGGAACAAGTAGTTGATCATGTCCGAGGAATGATCAGAGTGGATTTTACTCGTATGTTCAGTTATGGTTCTGAATAGTATGGCGGGTAGCCCCCCCGACTCGTTTCTGTTGAAGTATTCTATATATTCTGCGTGTCTCCCTTTGCCAAATAGAATCTGTTGCATACATTTGTGTGCCTCGGCGCCTATCCTGTTGGTATTATCTTTGTAATTAGGATCTATGAGTGCGCAAAGAGGGCTTAGAACATGATTTAAAAACGTTTCTGTAAGTTTGTCTTTATCTGTAACTTGTTTGTGTATTTTAACAAGAATTTCGATGGCGTTTAAGATGCAAGTGTGGGCGACGTTACTGATTACAGATTTGTTATCAATTTGGTCTGATTTTAGGCTGAGAAATATGTGTTTTAATAATGAACCGAATTTATTGATTTTTGTTTGAAAATATTGCTGCATTTCTGTATTAAGTAAAATTTCATTGCAAAAATTTAGTACAGAATCAGGCGGACTCCCTACTTGGACTACTTTTAGTTCATTTGTTAAAGTGTCAACAAGTTTAGCCCTGGTTTTGCATGAGAGAGTAGCACGCCTATTAGGGGATATGCAGTGTATACATAAACTCAAAGAATTCCAGGCTTCATGACCTGAGTGAGATATATTGCAGAGCCATTCTAAAACCATATCTTCTTTACGATTAATGACTAGGTCTGTGCTACAGTAGGCATTTTCTGCAAGTTTCAAGCGTTTCGGTAAAGGCTCTCCAGCTTCTAAGCGCAGCTTTAGTTCTGAGAACATAAAAGAGAAACATCGAATTTGAAATGTGGCAATTGAGGTTACGGCCGGTCACACCACGTGCTGCGATTGATATACAATATGTGATATTATTAACATTGGATACTTACCCGCTGAGAGAGCCATTATAAATATATATTGCACTTGGTCTCGATCAACTATTGAAAAAATTCTTGATCCTTTTCTCCTTGTTTTATCTTCTATGAATTTTCGTTGCTTGTCCTGTCTCTCGCGGTTTCTCGATGGTTTTGAAACGAGCAGGAGGTAGTTTTTCTTCCTCAAGAGATGGCGATACTATTCGCAGAAGAGTCACGGCTTTTGAATGTTCAGCCGTTGGTTACATTCCCCGAAAGACAAGAAGAAGAAAAAGATCACTCCGGTAAGACCGGTATCTGGCGCGGCGGTCGGCAAAAATGGTTCAACACTTCGACCGCGAGATGGAGATGCCATTTCAGACCGTGTTGGAGGGGAGGGCACCGACCCTGATCTTGAATCGGGGCACCTGCTCTGGTGAAGTCAGTAGCCTTTGTGGCGTCGTAGGGTTCACATGTGATTGCGTAAAGGCGCCTCAGACGAAGCGTGTCGTATTCTATATGTATATTCGATGACGTCAGAAGCGATAAATTTTCGCCAATGAATGTAGCCTAAGCACCGGCCCCAATTCAACGGAAATAATTTTCGTATTAAAGTTTCAATCAAATTGTATTGTAAATAACTCAGGCATGTTTATTATGAATATATAAAAATCACATTAGCCATGCTTTGATGCGGCAGATTTGCAAATTTCAGCACACCTCCTCGGGTCAGACGTTCTCCTGATGCCAGGAGCGATTGTTGGCTCAAAATTTCAAAAATTCCAATTTTCTTAAGCGAATGAGACACGCACGCCGAGACACATCCATACGAATGTACGCCTGCTCAGACACAGGCTCCTGATTTTTCCCGCCAAAAATTTCAGCACACCTCCTCGGGTCAGATGTTCTCCTGATACCAAAAGCGATTTGCGAATTAAAATTTCAAAAATTCTAATTTTCGTAAGCGAATGAGACACCCACACAGAGACACATCCATACGAATGTACGCCTGCTCAGACATAGGCTCCTGATTTTTCCCGCCAAAAATTTCAGCACACCTCCTCGGGTCAGATGTTCTCCTGATACCAGGGGCGATTTTCGACTTAAAATTTCAAAAATTCCAATTTTCGTAAGCGAATGAGACACGCACGCCGAGACACATCCATACGAATGTACGCCTGCTCAGACACAGGCTTCTGATTTTTCCCGCCAAAAATTTCAGCACACCTCCTCGGGTCAGATGTTCTCCTGATACCAAAAGCGATTTGCGAATTAAAATTTCAAAAATTCTAATTTTCGTAAGCGAATGAGACACCCACACAGAGACACATCCATACGAATGTACGCCTGCTCAGACATAGGCTCCTGATTTTTCCCGCCAAAAATTTCAACACACCTCCTCGGGTCAGATGTTCTCCTGATACCAAAAGCGATTTTCGAATTAAAATTTCAAAAATTCTAATTTTCGTAAGCGAATGAGACACCCACACAGAGACACATCCATACGAATGCATGCCTGCTTAGACATAGGCTCCTGATTTTTCCCGCCAAGAATTTCAGCACACCTCCTCGGATCAGATGTTCTCCTGATACTAGGGGCGATTTTCGACTTAAAATTTCAAAAATTCTAATTTTCGTAAGCGAATGAGACACCCACACAGAGACACATCCATACGAATGTACGCCTGCTCAGACATAGGCTCCTGATTTTTCCCGCCAAAAATTTCAGCACACCTCCTCGGGTCAGATGTTCTCCTGATACCAGGGGCGATTTTCGACTTAAAATTTCAAAAATTCTAATTTTCGTAAGCGAATGAGACACGCACGCCGAGACACATCCATACGAATGTACGCCTGCTCCGACATAGGCTCCTGATTTTTCCCGCCAAAAATTTCAACACACCTCCTCGGGTCAGATGTTCTCCTGATACCAAAAGCGATTTTCGAATTAAAATTTCAAAAATTCTAATTTTCGTAAGCGAATGAGACACCCACACAGAGACACATCCATACGAATGCATGCCTGCTTAGACATAGGCTCCTGATTTTTCCCGCCAAGAATTTCAGCACACCTCCTCGGATCAGATGTTCTCCTGATACTAGGGGCGATTTTCGACTTAAAATTTCAAAAATTCTAATTTTCGTAAGCGAATGAGACACCCACACAGAGACACATCCATACGAATGTACGCCTGCTCAGACATAGGCTCCTGATTTTTCCCGCCAAAAATTTCAGCACACCTCCTCGGGTCAGATGTTCTCCTGATACCAGGGGCGATTTTCGACTTAAAATTTCAAAAATTCTAATTTTCGTAAGCGAATGAGACACGCACGCCGAGACACATCCATACGAATGTACGCCTGCTCCGACATAGGCTCCTGATTTTTCCCGCCAAAAATTTCAGCACACCTCCTCGGGTCAGATGTTCTCCTGATACCAGGGGCGATTTTC
Organism: Macrophya annulata; assembly: GCA_963924015.1. NCBI lineage: Eukaryota > Metazoa > Arthropoda > Insecta > Hymenoptera > Tenthredinidae > Macrophya > Macrophya annulata. The sequence continues at coordinate 24,570,499 of OZ001259.1, read as the reverse complement.
GACTTAAAATTTCAAAAATTCTAATTTTCGTAAGCGAATGAGACACGCACGCCGAGACACATCCATACGAATGTACGCCTGCTCCGACATAGGCTCCTGATTTTTCCCGCCAAAAATTTCAACACACCTCCTCGGGTCAGATGTTCTCCTGATACCAAAAGCGATTTTCGAATTAAAATTTCAAAAATTCTAATTTTCATAAGCGAATGAGACACCCACACAGAGACACATCCATACGAATGCATGCCTGCTTAGACATAGGCTCCTGATTTTTCCCGCCAAGAATTTCAGCACACCTCCTCGGATCAGATGTTCTCCTGATACTAGGGGCGATTTTCGACTTAAAATTTCAAAAATTCTAATTTTCGTAAGCGAATGAGACACCCACACAGAGACACATCCATACGAATGTACGCCTGCTCAGACATAGGCTCCTGATTTTTCCCGCCAAAAATTTCAGCACACCTCCTCGGGTCAGATGTTCTCCTGATACCAGGGGCGATTTTCGACTTAAAATTTCAAAAATTCTAATTTTCGTAAGCGAATGAGACACGCACGCCGAGACACATCCATACGAATGTACGCCTGCTCCGACATAGGCTCCTGATTTTTCCCGCCAAAAATTTCAACACACCTCCTCGGGTCAGATGTTCTCCTGATACCAAAAGCGATTTTCGAATTAAAATTTCAAAAATTCTAATTTTCGTAAGCGAATGAGACAGCCACACAGAGACACATCCATACGAATGCATGCCTGCTTAGACATAGGCTCCTGATTTTTCCCGCCAAAAATATCAACACACCTCCTCGGGTCAGATGTTCTCCTGATACAAGGGGCGATTTTCGACTTAAAATTTCAAAATTCCAATTTTCGTAAGCGAATGAGACAGCCACACAGAGACACATCCATACGAATGCATGCCTGCTTAGACATAGGCTCCTGATTTTTCCCGCCAAGAATTTCAGCACACCTCCTCGGGTCAGATGTTCTCCTGATACCAGGGGCGATTTTCGACTTAAAATTTTAAAAACTCCGATCATATCAATGTTTCCAAACTGTCCCCGTGCGACTCATTGCGTGCAGCCCGTAAGTCCTTCATGCGATACCCAAATTGAAATTAAATATCATTATGCACAATCAAGTTTTGACTTAAAATTTCTAGAAATCTAAATACCGTATCTTTGATACAGGAAATGAAGAGTGGAAAGGAAAGGTATAACATAAGGATGCAATCGATTGTTGGTATATCTCAGAATTTATTGCTGCATCAATAATACAATATTACTCATTGTCGAAGGAATGTACACAATTTACAAATATTTATAGAAATTAAACATTTATCTACTACAACTAATCCAGTTTCTTTATTCGCTTACTGGCATTCAAGTTATCATTGAGCTGCTCAAAATACGCCAGAAAATACTCTTGCTTGCGCCGAATATGATTCAGAACATAGGGGGAAGCATTTTCTCAGATTATCGATACATACTCAGAAAGTGAAAATTAATATGAAAAAACAATTTTCGGGATTGTTGTGAACTCGCGTGACTGGAGAAGTATGAATTTCTAAAGCGATTCAAATTCCTACTCGGGGAAAAAAATGTACAGGAATGTTTCTTGGACCGCGCGAGTTGACACCCTCGGAAAATTGTTACACAAACAAACACTCGGTCAATTCTAACTTCGTGGAATTTTTGTGTTATAGATCAATTTATCTGCTCGAAAAATGCCAGAAGACTCTCTCGCTTTCGCCAAATATTGTTTTATCGCGTGTAGAAATGCGTCTTTTACAAATGACCAGGTATAACTTCCCACCGGTTGATTCTGACTTGATTTTATATGTTGTAGTTCATAATATATGAACCACATTCATATTACAATAATAATAATATGCTCTCCGATGTAACTAATTTTACGAAAACTGTAGTAAGTCACTTAAATAGGTACTAGTCGGAAGAATCTTTCTTCCTGAACAAGTTCGTTGTCCGGTTTGTGACACCTTCTTTGCGTTCAAAGTAATTCTCTTTAGACATCTGTCGATCGTAGTCCTCGTAACGCAACGTCGCATATTATGTATATAACAAAAAACCAGCAGCGATGATATGTAATGTATGTACATAAAATATGTGATCCGTAGTTTTCTGACATATATTTTCAACTAACAACTTAATGAAACGTAAACACAAGTGAGATAATATCAAAATACAGGACAGAAATATAAGCAAGTTAAACAAATAGAACACGATGATTTTTAACATAAGATATTAATGGTAAAAAATGCGTTAAAATCTGGCTCGATATAAATCGAAAGTTGTTATATACCTATACATATAGTTGAAACACGTTCTAAGCTTTATTCGTCGTATCTCGACAGCAAAATTTACATTTATATTATTCACTTACTTTTTCCTACAGAGTTAACTTATCAAACGATATTTTATTTATATGCCTAACGAATAAGAATTATATAAATATTTATTGTTTATTTTGTTACAAGTTATGTATGTACCTAATTAAAATATACAAATACATTTATTTCATGGTAGAAACTTACTTTCCAGGACTCTCTAATCTAAATCTATCTATGTTTCTCTTTAATTCGTGAAAAAAAAAAAATACAAGTACAAATACAAATAGACGATCGATGTCCGAATTTCAATTATTATGCAGCAAGTGTGAACGAGATAGGATAAATCGATTTTATTAGAGCATCGGCTATCGGTCAGTTAGTAATCTGATTTTTCAGAACTCCCATCTACGACCTTCGGCAGACAAGAACAGCCGTTTATAGCCTCCCAACCTGAGGGCGAACAGAGTTCTGGCGAAAAAGATGTGAAAACACGATCGATGTTCGAATGTCAATTAATATGCACCAAGTGACAACGAAAACGCGTAAAAATCGATTTTATACCCGCATCGTCCATCGGTCAGTCATCAATCTTATTTTCCGAAATTCCCATCAACCACTCTTTGACTTCTAAGCATGCATTTATAGCCGCCGGTCCATGAGGGGAACAGAGTTCAGACGAAAAAGATATGAAGACACGATCGATGTCCGAATATCAATTATTGTGCACCAAGTGTAAACGAGAAATCGCGTTAATCGGTTTTATACCCGTATCGTTGATCGATCGATAATACATACATGTAATGTAGCTGCAAGCTACGTTTATGTTTATAACAATAATCTGCAATCTTATCTATGTATCTAATTTGTAAAAATGAAAAAACGAAACAAATACAAGTACAAGTACAAGTACAAATACAAATACAAATACAAGTACACATAAAAATACACGATTGATGTCCGAAGATCAATTATTGTGCACCAAGAGTGGATCTACGACGCTACACCACTCTGGTATTGAAATTAGTTCGATTCATAGAATGGAAATATGTTGTTGCAATGTACAATAATATCGCTTCCATATGTACGACGATTATTTCGTTCATTCTTTATCCTGCAGCTTTATTTTCTTCGGATCCTCCGCATTTTCTGAACACCTACAGTGGTCCATGATCTGATTACGTGCTCGTCTGATTCAAGACAAATTCATCAATTAACAGACAAATTCAAATTCGATTGTAAAAATAAACTTAAAAATTCTAGAGTTCCTCGAAATTATTATTGTTTTCGGCTACTCTCACTACCATAAGTTCAAAATTTTCATCATAACTCCATCTTTTATACTAAATTTTTCACAACTCTCGAATATAATTCGACTTCGCGTATGGGTCGGGGGCGGATTTTGCGAACCATGTTTATAACTAAAAACCTCGACTTACATGTATGCAAGACAATACGCACAATTAGACAAACGTCTTTAATTTTTATCTTAATACGGTGAGAAATGTCGATGAAATTTGGATAAAACTATCATCTCATTTTTGAAATTACCTACTCAAAAGATCTAATGAATGATTACTTTCTGCAGGCGTCCTATTGTGTCAATACCTGTGTTGAAAGAAAATTACAAACTTCTGCGATAAAAATGTTGACACAGAAGATCGTCATTTTCTTTCAATACATCTTTTGTAGAGATATTGAGACCGGAGATTAATGAAAAAAGTTTTTCAAGTCTTACCTCAATCTCCCTCAATCCGTAGCCCATCCTTGAGGCCAAGTCATCCTCCGATCCTCTCAGTCGCTCCAATTGCCAGGATTGGCCTATTAACATGATTTTCTGTAGAATGAAAAGAGCAATGAGTAAAGTTAGTAATAAATTTTATATATAGATTTGATTTTATACATGGAAGAAAGAGGGTCATATATTCAAGGGAGCTTATGTCTGTGGACAATTCTTTAATCAGTCAATAGAAATTCAGGTCCGCGATAATAACACATTGATTATCAGTCCATATATTTCTTAAAAAAGATAATCAATTAAGATATTGTATTTTAACTGCTCCGAAGCACTGTATAATCAATATTGAAAACGCCAGTTTTGTTGCAGTGTTTGGTCCGCCTTTGATCCCATAGGAATGTAATTGGCAGATGTTGCCAAAAATTAATTCACTGCGATTTGAAAAAAAAAAAAAAAAAATGGAACAGATTTATCAATCGAATATTCGTACAAGTGAAAATTTTTTTTTCCTGTCAATATATACGTTTTTGTAAAACGCGTTTAACGGAGATAATTTGCATTCTCGGACTTGAATTTTACTTCTAACGTTCGTGCAATACCAAGATTAAACTACTCGTTAATTTTTTTCACACGTCAGCGACGGTTTTGCAGGTCAAAAAAACATAAATTCACTCCACAAAATTATACACAGGTTTTAAGAGCGTCACTTCCAAATCACGTGACAATCATTTTTTTATCCCCGGCGTCGGTTTTAACACAAAATAATAACTTTCTTCGTCTTTTACTTATTGGTTATGTACTTTTTGAACTTTTGACGGAGAATAATAACGTACGAAACCACGAGCGACACCCCGACCTTCTCCGGTCACTACTTGACGACGACTGACGCCGGTCCACCGTTCGCTAAGGTCAAGACCGTACCAGCCGTAAATCAGACGTAAAAAAACACAACCTCAGTCGAGATAATTAGACACGGGTTTTATAGCAGCACTTGCAATTCACTTTTTAATTATTGTTTTTAGGAAAAAATAATTTTTCAACTTTTCAATTATTTAGCACAAACTAATAACTTTCTTTTTTTTTTCCTTATTGGTTTACGTACTCTATAAACTTTCGACGGAGAATAATAACGTACGAAACCACAAGCCATACTCCAACCTTTTAACGCCACTATCTGGCGGTGACTGACGCCGGTTGCAGCCTCGAGCCGACGAACAAATCGGACCTGACGCGTCAGCCCCCGCGCATGCGCGAGCCGCCATGTTGAAAGTCCGTATGACATCATCAATCTAAATTCTAGCGGGATCAGCTATTCTACAATATAATTAATTGATGGTACGAAAAAATCATTGACAAATGTTTGTTGACTTTCTTGTTCATCGCATAAAATAACATTGACTAAAATAACTTGACATCAATTTTAAAAAAATTCAGAAAATCAAACATCGCGGAGATGTTAATTTGGCCGCTATTCTGCGATTGAAAATCCCTATTTCATTTTTTTGCTTTATTCTCAAAAACTAGAATTCAACAATTAACGAAATTAAAAATTTTTTTTTTCATCCTACGGCTTATCTCCTTGCGGAATGTATCCAATTACCGAAATTAGTTGATCAATTAAGAGCAGTTAAGAAGCAATTGCTTGGTATATGAAAAATTGAAAAATGTCCGTATATCCTTAGCTCGATCCGATCGGTGGCGCTATCTTACAGCATACTTTGACAAACTATTTACATCTAACTCAATTTAAGTTTATGGATTGACATGACCATGAAAATATAAATAAAAGGTTTTCGAACGCACATCCTCTGAACACACCCCATGGAATGACAGCCGATACTTTATGCACACGTCGCGGTCGTGTGAACAAAGGGTAGGTCGGGAGACGAAATGTAATTGTTAATTAAGGGGTTGTTTCCATATACATACGTCGCCTCGAGTAAAATAATTAAGATAATTTCATCTGTAATAGCTCTGACAGTCCCAATATTTTATATCTATAGCGTATTATTAAGAATCCGCAGTTTACGACTATGACCATTTTAATTATTTCGTTTTTGTTGGTTCTTTGTCCCCTATAAAAAATGATGTATGCAATTCCATAATGCATTGCGTGAACGATCAGTGATTGCGTGTCTCATAACCACGTGTTGCACCATCATTAAACTTGTGACAAATGCTGAATAATAATAAAACAAATTGCGCATACTGTCCATGGTATTTACAAAATTCTTTTATGTTTCTATAGTGGTTTCTATCCAAATGATACGAAGGAGTATCATAGCAGGCGAAAGATAGACTCAATTAAAAATCTCCCAATTTCTCAAAACGATACAAGATGTCATTCACAGCCGATATTCAAATTGGCCTAGACTGTCTCGACAGAAATCTCCAGATAGATGAAGCGTGCTTCACCGTTACCAATCAAATCAACAAAACTGTTCAATTGTATGGTCAAACTCAAGAGTGCTTCTCCGTATGTATTTAGAGAAATAATAAAGCTCAACAATTAGCCTGTATGTTGCAAAGCAGAGTATTACAATGTTAATTAAAACGTTTTTCAGTGCAACGGACTTTTGCTCGGCAATCTAACTGCACACAACACCTTGAGCTTCGTGGTGGACACAAAGCATCCTTACCAAGTTTATTTCACAAATCCCGAAGAGAAATGCCAGTGGGAATATTTACCTTTTAGCTTTCAACTGCATTTTCAATTCTCTATTTTTAATTTTATCAATTTTTTTACAGCACAATATTTACATTCGTAGAACATGGCCATTATGGATGGAATTTGACAGACGGTTGCTGTTCAGAGATTGAGACTACATTTCAACCGCCAAATCCATACATGCGTAAGGATATGAATATCTAGATCTTGGCACAGTCAAGCAAGTGGCAAGGATCTCAAATACATAATTAATATTTTATTCGCAGCAATTCTAGCGGCTTTCATGCTCCTCTTTTTCCTCTCTGCAACATGGGGACTGGGAACTTTTGTTGCTCGTTCTGGCATGCTGACCCGATTCTTGAGGAGAGAAACTCCTGAGGATCAAAGTGTGAGCAGAGGCTTAAAGATTCCATTCACTGTTAACCAAGTCTCTTTATAACAATATTTGGTATCATTTTGATTTATGAAAGTATATCTTCTAGGATTTAGGGCGACTACAAGAGAACGAACTTGCCCCTCCTAGGCCGCCTGAAAGGGTAACCAAAACTAGCAGCCGTGCCAGATTTTTAGACACTTTTCGCGGGTAACTTACACTTCAATTTCGTACTCGTCTAGTCATATGCATACGTTTTCATTTTTGAAAAAATTCCCGTTTCCCGACACACAGATAATAGAGAATTAAAGAGAAAAATCTTTGTTTCAGAATTGCTATCTTGCTGATGATATTCGTTAACAACGGTGGTGGTGAATATTGGTTTTTTAATCACAGTCCTTGGAATGGATTGACTGTGGCTGATTTGGTGCTACCGTTGTAAGTACAGATGCCATGGCCATAAGAGCAAATAATAATCTAAAAAAAGAGTTTGGGATCAATATCCTGTGCCAACATCTTTGCCCTAACTTTTTTAATAATTTTGTTTAGTCTAATACTCAACCGATCTCCTGCCTTGTTATGATTTCCAGCTTTGCATGGATTATGGGATTCACCATAGTAATATCCATGCGTACCCAGCTCAGAATATCAGTATCAAGATGGAGAATTATATTACGTTGTCTTCGTCGTTCTCTCAAGTTGATATTCCTTGGCTTGGTGGTAAACGCTATGAATAGAACAACGCTTGGAAATCTCAGATTTCCCGGAATCTTGCAATTGCTGGGTGTCTCGTATTTCATTTGCGCAACCATCGAGGCCATCTTTACCAAGGCTCAAAGGACTTTCCCGGTCAGTTATAAAAATCTAGATTATCATTTTAAATGCCCATGAAATCTCTCAAACATTCTCTAAGATACTAATCAAAAAATCATCGTTTCCTTTCAGTATGGCCGTTTTGGATTCTTGCAAGACGTTTTGGATGGATGGATACAGTGGCTGATCATCATTGCTATTACAACTACGCATTTGCTGATAACATTTTTATTACCTGTGCCTGGCTGTCCTAAAGGATACTTGGGTCCTGGTGGTCTTCACAGCCATGGAAATTACAGCAATTGTACCGCAGGAGCTGCTGGTTATATTGATAGATTCATCCTGGGATCCCACATATACATGAAAAAGGAAATCGTTTCGGAACATGAAAGAATTTACGGAGATCATCCGCCCTATGACCCTGAAGGTTCATTCATGCTTCTGTAGATGTATTTTTTTTGTTTTTTTAAATCAGTTATCAATACTAAAGATGAAACTTTCCCTGCATTGAAACAATTATTGATATTTTAGGAGAATGTTTTGCCTTCCCAGATTCGTTTTAATCCTATTAACCGATTCCTTGATTACCATTTTCTAAAATTTCAGGAATTATGAACACAATGTCGGCTGTTTTGATGGTTTACATGGGCGTCCAAGCTGGTAGAATTATGCTGACGTACCACCAAGGAGTAGCTAGAGTTACTCGCTGGTTGGCTTGGTCCCTTGTTGTGGTAAGAATTCAAGATTATAATCTACAGAGACGCATTTAGAAAGCTGTTCCCGAAAATATCGATTGACTAATGATTTTTTATTTTCAACAAACAGGGTATCGTCGCTGGTATTTTGTGCAACTTCAGCAAAGAGAATGCATATATACCGGTGAACAAATCAATGATGACTATATCCTATGTACTCGCCACGTCTAGCATAGCATTCTTCACTAACGCCGTTCTTTACATTTTGATTGATCTGCAAAAGTGGTGGAACGGATCTCCTTTCTTCTACGCAGGCAAGATATGATAATAGCAATATTGATTTACGGCCCAAGATATATAGGAAACTACAATTATCAAGCATAGATACCGAAATTAGTAAAATTAAAGATTATCTAAATAAGATTGAAAAACCTTCTTACTACTTAACTTTTTGAGATTTTAATAATTATTGAGTATCTTATTTTCTTTTTTTCAGGAACGAATGCTATATTTTTGTACATGGGTCACTACTTTGCAAAGGGAGTATTTCCTTGGGCCTGGGAGATAGGAGTATTGAAGACTCACGCTAACGTTTTATCAATGAATCTTTGGACTACAACACTTTGGGCTGTGATTGCCTACTTTTTCTATAAAAAAGACATTATTCTTACTGTATAATTGGCAATTCATTGCTATCTATTTTTATCTTTGCCTCTGTCTCTCTCAAATTTCAGGAGCTAAATATTGGTATGTAAATAACTGATCGTAAAAAAATAACTAAGTAACTTTTAAACAGTTTAGACCAAAGTTATTTGTTCGAAGATATTTTACAGATTTTATGAGATTCAAGTCAATGACTAATTGTGATAGCTTGTTTTGTATTGAATTAAAATAACACTTTTTAAGAGCGTTCAAACGATGCGTTAGGCAAAATTTTGATTTCCTTCACTGATTGGTCATTTCCGATAAACATTACCGACTTTCCTTATATTTTTATACCAATGGAAACGTTTTTATTCAGAGACAAACAGTTTTCAAATAGAATAGATATTTGTTGTTAGCGTTACATTTGTGGGCTTATATATAAAAAAAACAAAAAAAAAAGAGTAATTTAGTTTAAGTTCTGACTTTACCTATGTATTTAACAATAACTCTTAAGTGCCGATTTTTATTTTATTTTTACCCGATTGCGTAGATAAGGATGGCAGAATCGTGATAAATAATAGTTGATAGTTCAACTATTTTAGTAACAAATAATAAATAAGAGAATAAAATAAGATATAGATTTCAAGCTTTGGTTCATAATTACATATTTTGCTCGTATGTATTTGCATATTAGGCTTTGTGATACAACAATTACCATAATAATTACATATAATAATACGGACTCTAGCGATTGGCGAAATCCGTTATATTTACCTTCTATTCTTGTGTATTTGCAGAAGAATCAATAAAGTATCTGATAAACCATAAAGAACTAAACTATGTAGCCTCATTATTTTCATAATGATAATTATCCCAAATTATCCAAAAGTAGTCTTTCAACACTAGGAATTTCTCTCCTCAGGTTTTTTATAAGAAAGTCCGAGTTTCGCGAAAATATCTTTCTCGCTATTTATAGTTTCTGCTTCTCCCGGCAGACCTTTATACAAAAACACATTCATAGAAAAATTCTGATTAAAATTTGAAATTTTAGTTATTAACCTGTGAATGCATACCTTCTGTCGTAAGACGTTTCAAGGTGTACTCATTAAGTGTATATTTCTTCTGAAGCGCGTGAGCCCGCATATTTTTATTGAACAAATCGCTTCCCGTGAAATAGAGGACTGCGCAATAGTAGTGATCGCTAGGTGCAAGTCTTATATCAAGCCGTCTGAAGGGTTGTGTGGTGTCTGTTGGATCCCGGCAAACACCCTGTTGGCAAGAACAGTCTTGAATTAGAACAACTGTCGATGACTTTGGCTGGATGAAATGTTTTTATGAAACATTTATTCGCGCCTTTTTACCATGAACTTTGCACCGCCGATGGAAATAGTCTCTACAATCAATCCCTCCTTCTCCAAATGTTTAACGATGTTTTTCAGCATATCTCCTTTTTTACTTCCTTCGCCGCTTACTGATGTATAACTCGGATGTGTTATCAAAACGTCTATATCACCACTCTCAGCTTTACCCCGTCTGTAACTTCCGCATATTGTAGCCACGTACTTGGCGTCTATATCTGAAATTGCCTTGTTGAGAAAGGTCTCGATTCGTTCTATCTCTTGTCTTGGAATTTTCTTCTCAAAATCATCAAAGTACCTGCAACAATTATTATTCATATGGGTAATTGTCTTAATTAACGTAGAGGATTAGGGTCTCAAAAATCGATCTTTCGTCACAAGTGATAATTTTGTTGAAAAGTGATAATTTTGTTAAAGCTTCTAACATTAAAAATCACCGAGCTATACGTAATCGAATTCTTCACTCAAGTAAATAATCGAAATTTCATTCTCAGTTATTGACTGATTAGAAAGTCGAAAAAAAATTTCACAAATACCATATTTCGTTGAAAATTTTCTGAATTTTCTAAAAATCGTCTAAGTTTTAATGTCCCGAATGGCGAAATAAGAAATAAAAATGTATTTAAAGAAATAAAATCGTCCAATTCCTATAAAGCATTCCCTAAGTTGAAATTTTGATTTGATCATCTTGAAAGGTGTACTATTTTAGGTAAATCCTGAAAATGTGAAACTGGGATCTCTAGGGGATTCATTCTCAATCAACAAAATATGACATGGAATTTTCCAATAACAACATAGAAACACAATTTGTTCCTTATACAGAATGTACTCCTTAATCGCCCCAGGCGAATATGTCAAAAACTAGAAGAGATAGGAAATAAAGTTTGATATAAAACTTAAAGGGTTCCAAGGGGGATATTTCATAATGCTCTGGGTTTTTTGATTTTTATAGGGTTTTATGGGGTTTTTAAGAGGTAACTTTTATTTTTTAAATGGGAATCCCTATTTTCTAGTCCAGATTCATAATTTACATAAACAAATACATTACTTTTGTAGGAAATTTTTATTTTCTAAAAGTTGAATTTCTCATCTTGTTTTTTTGGTTGAAAGATTTCTTTTCTTACAATAAAAAAAAACTTTTTCATTAAAAATATGAGGTTAATGAAAAAAAATATCAAGAGTAAATAGTTTTTTATTTTTATTGATTAATCGTGGCAAGTCATTTTTAAAATTCATTAATCACTTTAAGAATCCTATTGCATTATCAGCTTTCTAACGTTATAATTAACCTCATTATTTCATGAGAAGTTGAACTTTTAGAAAAAAAAGTTTCCTGCAAAAGTAATGTATTTCTGTGTAGATTACGAATCTGCACTAAAAAATTGAGTTTTCCATATAAAAAACAAGTCACCTCATAAGAACCTCATAAAGCCTTGTAAAAATTCAAAACCCATAGCATTATCAAATGTATCCCTAAAAACAATACAACTTTTATCTGAAACATTTTTCAATATTTTGCTTAATTTTCGAGATATTGGCCTGGGGCGATTAAAAAAGATCCACCCAGCGTAGGATAGTTTGTCATCAACGTATTCAGTCATACATACTTTAAACCAATTTTTTGATGATGGGTCAACTTGTTCTGATTTTTCCTTAGGTCATCCAAATTCTTTATCCCAGCGTCGACCAATTCTTTCGCCTTGGATGGTCCGATGCCTGTTACTCGGGTCAGCAAATTTATCGATGTGCTAGTGCCGTCGGCATTGATCTGAAAATAATAGATCAGATTAATTTTCTGAATTTTTTGTAACATTTTGTCATAAAAATGCAAAAAACTAATTTTCTCAATTTCTTGCGTTAACGTTCCAAACTCCAGCATCATTTAGATTCAGCCATATATCATGTTTCCTTATTGACGGGTATAATTGTTAATGATCTTTATTTACGAGATAAGTAGATGTCTGAGACTTACTTTTTCGAGTTTTTGTAATTTTCCAGTTTGTAGAAACTCATCGATTTTTTTCCCTATCTTTTCACCTACTCCAGGCAACTTTCTTGCTTCATCTCCGCTCTTGACTCTATACGAAAGTGCTGCGAGGGCACCAGCGGCTTTTCGGTACGCGTTGTATTTGTAGATATTCTTGCTTACGTTACGCTCGTAATTAGCCAGTTCTGTAAATATTCTAAAACGTTTCCAGGACAATGTCTAATAGTAAGTCGTGCGTGTTATGGAAAAACTTGATACGGCGTCGACTACACATACCTATGAGAAAATCGGAGAGATCGCTGTTTAGATTGTCAGCATTGTCAGGCGCCTTTCGTTTACTCATTTCTTCACTTTATTGACACAACAAAACACTGTTATTATTGAAATTATTAAACTTTCTGAGCAGCTGTCAAACAGTTGTCAATCCAAAACATAACCTCAAGCAATACTATCGTCCCAAACAAAACACTGAAAACCGCGTTGCGCAGGAACCATAGAACCCGCGGTTCTAGGCGATTACCGGAACGTGCTGCCATCGTAGTGGGTGTTCTTCGAATCTCAAGATCCGTTGTGTGAATTACGAGTTAATAAAGGTTTTCTGTGATAAAGGTCAGTGACACGGTTCGTTAGGTGTGTGAATTTTTGTGATGTTCTTTAATAGGGATGCAACAGATACGGGTTTAATATTTAATTTATCAACTCAGTTCCGAATTCGCTGAGATTTATTTATGATAATTATATTATAATCGCAGATGCGCGGTTATTAAGTGGTTCAATCACGATCCTGCTCATTGTGGAAGAGAGACGCTTGGCTTTACGTTATTTGGGGTTAAGACTGTTGACGTTCGTCGAATGGCCGACTACTTCACGTCAACTATGTTCTCTTCATTATTATTTATTTAGGAACGTATGCACATAAGAGTGACGATTACTGTCTTGGGATACAAATTCATCTATCTAGATATATCTGACTTGGGATTAATCGTGTACTCCACTCATACGAGTGTTATAAGTGTTTTCAAAATTCTAGCATAATATGATCACAGTGTAGTGCAAGGTGGAGTGTCACCTAAAACTAACCCTAGTGTGAAAATCATACATATAACATACATACTATGTAAGTGAAGTGAACAAACAAAATCTAATCTCTTTAGAGTAAGGGAAAAAAGGAAGACAGTACATTGCGCGACGAAGAATTGTCTTTTGATGTGACTGCCATAATTCCGAAAATGCGTTACAATAACGCAAATTCGAGATTTACAATAAAGATAAAAGATTCCTTGGACTCTCTCGGTTTGTAATAACCCTCGCCACCAGCTACTGCCCTCTGGCAAAGTCAATCTTAACGAAACTCTCCGGGGATCCGTTAATCCGTGTAATATATCAAATATAAATAAATCAGTGATGTGTGTATCTCATCTTGAGGCAGTGACATGGACGATTGATTATTAAATTGCTATACGAATGATATGTCTAGTCCCTAGATGCATTCGTGCGTGATACTTTAACCTGTTGGCTGTCACGCGTATACAATCTCTTCGATACGGGCTCGGAAGTGTATACACTGCATACATGCATATGACATGCGATCAATCGTCCAGCTGCGCGGTATTGTCTCTGTAATAAATAATAAATTTATTCTTTCTTTTGTCGAAAGGGAGATAGGTAGCGTGGTTATGTGAATATCGCTAGAAAATAAGCAGCGTGTAACAGCCAGTGTAGGTAGTTATCTTTCGGCGACGGAGTTCGCCTTATTCAACTCGATCATTGTCGGCGAAGTTCGGTGTTTATACTCGGTTATATTCGGTGAGCGTCGTGCACAGATCGATACTCGCTACGACGCGGTACGCCGGTACGCGGGGTCGGGTGGGTAATGTCGCCAGTGTCGCCATACTCAACAGCGAATCCGGCAGCCCGGCGGTACTAGCTTCCCACCTTTGGATCAGGTTCCTACTCTGTTGAAAGTTCAAGGAACGAACGCGTCTACGGGCGCGGCTTGCGTCTCGAAGTGGCGTTTAATGTGGCGAAATGTCGTCCCTCGACTACCTGGATTTGTGCAGATTGTGCCTAGTTAAAGACAGTGTTTCCGTGCCTATATTCGAGGGCGAGGGCGACGTCAGGCAGATATTCTTGAAGATTGCGGCATGCCTGCCGGTCAAGGTAAGCAAACTACGCCATCGCCCGATGCCAGCTCCATAATCAGTCGCCATTTTGTTAAGGTTATATTTTCGCTTAGATTTTAGACCATATTCTCTCTATCGTAAAGTCTCAAACAATCCAACGGATCACGCTCATCCTTAAACAGATACAATTTAACATATCGCAAGTAAATTATCGCTACTGTGTTGCTGTTGTGCAGTTATAAAATCGATCCTCTCCTCCGTCCCCTGCCGCCCGCCTCTTTGCCCTCCTCCGTCCCCTCCCCTCTCACCCCCCCGTCGAACATCTTTACGCGTCGCTACGGCGGGCGCCTGGGCGCCATTCCTAACAAAGAGACGCCGTGGCGTCCCCCGACAATTTTATTCATCTAATGATATATAAATGCATGTGCTTTTATCTAGCGAACAGATATTTATTGATCATAATATTAATGAAGTGTATGATTGATGGTTAGGAATTGAAAATTGTCCTACAAGTATCTCTCTGATAGTTTTAATCAATTTTTTAATTTATTTATTCATGTAAATTATAGGTTGCACGGGAAGACAAGTTACCTAAGAAGATATGCGATGATTGCGTGTACAAAGTAGAATTACTTTATCAATTTTGGAATACCACAGCAAACGCTGAAAAACAGCTACTACAATGGCTCGGAGAAGTTGGCCTCGAGGACAAGCAAGGCTATGTCACAGGTGTCCTCAACCCGGTAATTTGACTCATCTTCTTCATTCCTATTTCTCATTGGTAGAATGATGAATTGTAAAACAAACGAGAAACCAAGCTATAACTCTTGTGTTTTATTCCTTCTTGTTTATCTTGACGACCGTTTTATACCAGTGACCAAACTATTTTACAAACATTTTTAGTCTCATCGTTTTAAGCTTTAATTTCATTCATCATTTAAGCCTAAAACAGCTTATATACGTACAGGTATGCAAATAGATCGTGAAAATGAAATTGGGAACGTTCTTTCAAATGCATAACATTGCTTTTGAACTCTTTTTATAAAGTTGTGCAAGGTTAATTGATCTCAAGCTTAATTCTATGACTTTTGTTTCATCATCTTCTTGTCGCTAATCAAATTGCGAATAGCCAGGCTCTGGATCCCTGTAAGAGAATCTCAAGAGTAATTTTCGTCTTTTTTTTTAACAGAGCACAATGAAACAGGAAGAAAACAGTCCTGGGGGACTGGGCAGCGGACCAATGCAAGTTAACACAGATCAACAGCCAGGCATTGGCATAGGTGTAATAGACAACATGGGTCTTGGAATGCCGCTAATAATAACTGGCTCGAATCCTCAGCAGTTAGCCGTAGTACCAATGGATAATAGTGCAGTACCTGTACAACCAGTTCACCAGACTTTACCTGGGCCAAGTAATCAGCCTGGACATGACCAGCTCTCACAGTCTCAAACAAATGCTTCTGTGCGCCATCAAGATGATGAAGAGGACACTAGTGAGGAGGAGGAAAACTCCGACGACGATTGCGAAGGCGATGATGGTAGGCAGGAAATATTTTTGTTTTGATTTTGCGTAAGAAAGAATGGAAAAATGGTGCATTGAGCTTTATTTGTATTTTAAAAATTTTAAATTCCATCTTTATATTATGTTACTATTTCGTTATGGATTTCATTTGGCTATGTAATCAAAATAATGAAATACCTATTTGTAATCGAATAAGATCGTTGTTTTTCATCGTGGATTTTTGTCCCCTCTAACACAGGCCTACCCGTCAAAGAGGAGAGCGAAGAAGACCCTGGAAATAGTAGAACAATCGAACCCACAACATTCGTCAATGTTTCGTTAGCGTGTGATGAGGCAGGTCCGTCCGGATTGCAGCAACAAAAGATAGCAGAAATACCTGAAATGGCCATGCCCCAAACCGTCGATGGCGATCCCAAATCTGGGTGAGTTTTCCTTCTTTTTAAAACTTTAGTTTACCATTTAGAGCCAATGACGCGCTGTTGAGACTAACACACACATGCACAGACAATCTTCTCTTTCTAACAAGATTTTTTTTTGGTCTTTTTGTTTGTTTATCTTCATTTGTATTGATTATTTTTTACTTTTTGTGGGAAGGGCGTCACTTTTTGCTGTTCGGTTACATCACTGCTGCTCATTTTTTTTTGTCTCGAATTTTTACACAGTTTTTCTAAATTCCATAATCTGTATTCCTTTAAGAATTCATTAGTCAATTGTCCCGCGTTACTCTCAAGAGTTAGTCACCTTTGTAATTGATAAGGTGCACCAAGGCACGGAGATAGTGTCTCTACACACCTCACAACCATCATTGGCTCTAGGCATTCAGCAATTTGTTATATACACTGTTGTTTTAGAACGAAAAAATCGAAATGGGGTTTAAAATACCGTATATTAGTATGATTCTTTATTACATATGCATTGTTCAAGTTAAAAATCATAGAATGAAATGCAAACGCAAATTACTGGATGCTATTTATTTATTACATATATATATCTATATATATTTTACAAATATTATTACATTTGTATGAGTAGCATAAGAGCATGATGTCTCGTGTATGTTTAAATGAAAGGAATTCGGTTGTTAAGTTTAAATACAGCAGATATCAGATAATTTTTATGCATAAATTTACTAATATCATTGATAAATTAAATTTGAAAATAACACACTATTTGCTTAAGGCTAGATTTTGAGAATATTTCAGCTTATATACATAGGGTATATAGGTATGTATATACTTGTATGAACGTTTTTACTTTCATAGGGACATACACTGTTTTTACAATAATTGTGCTGTGGACAGAGGGTAGAGATTAATCTCATTCCCGATTGATTTTAAAGCCTATTCTACCAAATGATACTTTACCATGTTTTACCTCCTTCTTGAAAAAATCTTCCTTTATCCCGTATTCTCTCTCTGTTCACAAAACAATGTTACCTATACGTGTTGTCGATATAACAATACCACGCTTACGTAAGGCACTAAATGCCGCACATGACTGGAACCGGTCTATTAACACTCGTATAAAGATTATAAGGACATTGGATAGACGCGTAAGCCGGTCGTACCTTAACAACTTTGCAAAGATGATCCTATATACAGGCGTTCAGTCAACAAATTGAACGGTAAAATTTTTTCGTATGTGTTATCTTGATGAAAAAAAATGAAAACAAACAATACCCCAAAATCGCGTGGAGTTAGCTCGCGATTATTCCTCGGTATGAAACGTGTTCAGAGTTCTTTAAAAAGTGTGTTAAAAACCTCGAAGATTTGTCTGACATCTGAAAAGAAAAGAAATGAAGAAAGAAGAAAGAAAGAATAAAGTACAAGGAAGAAGAAGAAGAAGAAGAAATTCTCTGTGGCATTTGACCAAAGAATAAAAGAACATTTCGTGAATTTACATGGGAGAAGACTAAAATTCAACTTTATAACAAAAAGGCGAGTATTAATTTTCAAAAGCCACTTTATTCCTCTAATTTAACAACTACTTTTCCCCCCAACCGTTTGACCTGTCTGTCAATGATTGTATATATCTTCTACATTTTCTACCATAAATTGTTGTTACACTGCAGTTACGTGCTATTTCTACTTATCGTAGGTTGCGTTTGAATAATTAATCGCGAGAATCGTCGCTGCATACTTGCGCGACCTTTCTGTCCATCTTTACACCCTCGCGTTATTGAGAAAAATCGATTCAGTTTTATGGATCAGTGGAAAATTTCATTCAGGTAAACGTTTATACATGCCGAGTTAATCGGCAATTTCAACGATAGCTGATTTGTGAGAATAAATTATGCTCGGGAGTTGAAGTGCTGATGAAGAAAGCGAAGAATTTCAACCTACCTAATAGGTTTGAAAATATCATACGAAGAAGATGTACCAAGTGATCCTGATATGCCGATTATACTTTCAAAGGTGAGGAGAGGTCAGGACTTATTGTCTTATCGATTATCAATATCCATCGGCTCGTATGTTATTTATCCCTGCTAAGGTTGTCTTTTTCCTTGGTACCCTTCATACGATCCTCTTCCTATTCTCCTAAGAAAATAATTAAAAAAAAAAAAACCATATCTGTTGAAATTCCAAAAATAAGATCCAAGTGAATTATCAATTCACCTATGTTACAATATTGGTTTTCATAACAGGTAATTTATTGTCGATATCTTTCTCCGTTTATTTTAAATCCACATGTGTATATCAGTTTGATTGAAAGAGAGTTTGTACTCGAAATTATCAAGGATTATACAGAATAAAAATTCGAAAGCTTAGATTAGAATTGCGTAACCGTAGTGGTGGGATTTTAAGATTGATAATAAAATATGGCAACGCAAAGCAATGCTAGCACTAAAAGCACAACCACATATCACACATGACACAAGCATATCCTCACTCGCCTGCTCGTCTCGATGTCAGAATATAGCGGCAGTACATACAAAAGAAAAAAAAAATAAATAAATAAAAAGAATATCGGGGACAGTTTTTCTTGAGTTTATCCTTTCAGGGGAGACGAGATATTCGGTGGTTTGTCAGGGATGCTGCGACAAATACTATCGCCCTCATCACCTGAGTTTGCCGGTGATCCAGCCCTCGCAACAATATCGATTAACGACCAACTAGCTTGCCGCGGTATTTACAACACTATCACGGTCGTACCAACTGCTTTAGATACACTACGTCGCGGCAACTTCGAGCCGTCTTCGTCGCCTTTTGAGACTATTCAAATGTCGACGTTGTCATCCTCGTCCGCTACCTCCTCGTACGCTTGTCCGACATGTGGACAGGAGTTTATTAGCCGTTTTAAGTTAAATTATCACACAAGGACTCATATGGAAAGAAAATACGGATGTACGGTTTGCGGAAAGACCTTTACAACTCAGCATCACCTCAAGATGCACGAGGCGATGCACTCTGACGTTAAACCTTTTGTCTGCTGTAATTGCCCTGCCACATTTCGTTATCAAAAGCTACTGGATCGGCACAAAAAAATGCACGATCCTAACGCCGCCGTCGATATCGTTAAACCATACTCATGTCCTAGGTGTTTAATGCGATTTGACACCAGAAACAATTACAATCATCATGCCAAAACTCATAAATCAACATCCCACACCCCCACTACGGATAATATGAGGATAGGAGACATAAACTTGACCCAGGTTATTCCCATTTCGTCCTCGCCATTGGCTTCATCCTCTTTCCCGTGCGAGGCATGTTCCCAAGAATTTCCGTCCCTCGATTCCCTAACTACTCACAAACTAGTTCACCGCTCACGACCCCTCGTTTGCGATGTTTGCGGGAAAGGGTTCACCCACCGCAAGTATTACGTCGTTCATCAGCGAATTCACACAGGCGAAAGACCTTATCTTTGCTCTATGTGCGGTAAATCTTTCACTCAAGCATCTACGCTCACCGTTCATAGACGGTATCATACTGGCGAAAGACCTTACACATGCACACAGTGCGGTAAAGGATTTGTTACGCGAACTATCATGCTCAATCATATGAAAAAACACTAGGATTGTTCTTAGCTAAAAGGTTTTCTATTATTATTCATTGTTAGTTAATAAAATGTTCAATTATTTAATATGTTAAAATCGCAGAATATAGACCGGAAATTAATAATCGTCATTTTCGTTTTGATACTGTGCAATATTTAACGTTCAATTTTTAATATCTTTTATTATTCAAAAAGTAAATTCACTATGTAATTACGAGCAAAAATCAATCTGCACGAATAGATTTCAAACAAAGTTTCACACCAATTAAAATAATATCTGTTTTTCACTGATTGTTGATTGTATAATAAATATTATTAATTCGGAAACTACTTCATTCACGATACTCATTTACAAGTCTTGGAGTAAAAAATTTGAACATTTATTCATGGGGTATAAAATTAATTATATTAACTCTTAGTATTTTCGTCATCGATCACCGCTCACAGTTAAAAATGCAAAAATATTCTCAACAAATTCAAGAACCTCATCCGTTGATCGTGTATGTGTAAATTGGTAAAAAATGAGGTAAGGATGATATTAAACGTATTAAACTGTGCTCTGTGGATATTTTCTCTATTGCAGTGCAACGTATAACTCGATTTCGAAGTATTGAACATCAAGAATCTCGCATATTTATTAATCAAAATGAGACGATGATACTAGAGATTGAACAGTGACATTAGCATTGTTGCAGATACTTGTATTACAGTTTTCTCTGGGTAAAGAGAGGTAAAGGGATGAACAAGGATTAAATATAAGAATCAGTCAATAGTTTATCAAGATTTTCTTGTAATGGTTACATATTGGTCTAGTTAAGTATTGGTGTAGAGAAAATTATGGTAAGTCATTGTACTAGGTGGAGCTTGAAGGTTCTAGCTGTCTACCAACGATCTGGCCCATTCACATCCATATCAATGAAGATAGATTTCTTTCATCTGGGTTTCCCTCGACTCTACTGAGTCTGCAGGGTCTGTCGTTTAATGTTTGGGATTGGCGAGTCGAAACATGAGGAGGCTGACAATAGGGGTGTGTTCCGGCACGATCGAATCATTGTAGCAGAAGAAATTCGTTTTGGTGAACATCATCGAAATTTTTAATGTCATCGCAAGTGGGAGCAGGATGAGAAAAACAGAACAGTGGATTGTCACCTAGAGTTTTAAGAGTGAAAGTTTGAAGTCAATAGCAACGAAAAGCCATAGCGTGAGTAAGGCGTATTGTTTGGCTTTGCTTCTATTTCAACGTTATTAAAATTTATTTTCCTTCTCAGTTGTGAGTAGTGTGTTTCAATGAATTTACGCTTTGCTTTTAAAGCTGGTAAGTTTCTTGAGAAAATTGCGGTTACTATTCCGCATTAAATTAATTTCAGACGATTAATTCATCTAATTAATAATTATCTCAAACGAAAATCGCTGTGTCGCCGTGTTTCTAACAACTCAATCGCATTGTTGTTTCTTTTTTAAACACGATTACGACAACCGATTTTCACGCTGATTTTTTATTCATCCTAAATCGCACGGATGTATATATAAATTTAATCACTAATACGATGACTATAATCTATATTGTAATTTATTAATTATGACCATAATTATAGCAGGAGGCATTTAAATTCTTTGATACACAAAGACGTTGGCAGGAGAATGATTAAAACGGTCCTGTTGACGGTAAACTGCTTCCGGTTATCGCGCGTATAGCATAGGAAATAGATTTGTAAATAATCACAGGATTAATATGACGATTAATTTAACTACTCCCATAAGCTGGCCGAGTCTCACTTCATTCATGCCCTGTGTCTCTTATTTGCAGATATTTTATAACAAAGAGCAGCGACATCGGGTTGGCTGGTAGCACGGTCGAGATGTCTCAGGACTGTAGGGGTACAGAAATAGAAATCGAGGATCAAAATTTAACACTGAATGAACAGAGTTTGCAAGTCGATGACAACAACGACGCCGCTAGGCTATACCTCTGCAATTTGTGCGGCAATGGTTTCGCTTCCGAACAGGCGCTAGCAGGTCATGTAGAGGTGCACGATGATAAGTATCAATACACGTGCGACCACTGTGGAAGAAGTTTTAAGACCACCTCAGTGCTGAGGAAACATCAGCTGATCCACACAGGGGAGAAAACAAACGTTTGCGAAACATGCGGATACTCTAGTCTCCACCGTTCTAATCTTGTTAATCATCAAAGGCGTCATCACTTTGACTACAAGTATCGATGCGACGTTTGCAGTATGGGATTTTACACAAAGAGTAATTATCAGGAACACCAGACTATACACAGTAGGGAGAAACCGTTTCAATGTCAGATATGCCAGGCCTCGTTTAGGTACCGTCAGGGCTTAAGGCTTCACGCCAAGCTTCATCAGCCAGATTATGTTCCGCCCCAAAAAAAGCACAATTGCGAATTGTGCAACAAAAGATTCTCGCGAAAACAGGTATTACTAGTTCACATGAGGACTCACAGTACTGGTGTTGTTCAGAGCGAATTTGTCTGTCATATTTGCGGCAAGGCTGTATCGAGCAAGACATACCTTACCGTTCACGTGAGAAAACATACGGGCGAAAAACCACATGTATGCGATTTGTGCAACAAGGGTTTTATCTCACAGAATTATCTCAGTGTACATAGGAGGACTCACACCGGCGAAAGACCCCACGAATGTAGCCATTGCGGTAAAAGATTCACCCAGAGAACAACCCTGGTTGTTCACCTCAGAGGTCATACAGGGGATCGGCCCTATCCCTGCAACATTTGTCACAAGTCTTTTGCATCTAAAACAATGCTTAACTCACACCTTAAAACTCACGCTAAACAGAATGCTCGCGCCCAGCAGGAGCAACAAAGAATTGATGGGTCAAATGATATTTTATTACATAATTGAGGAAGTACGGCTAATACTAATTATAGATGAAATATATTACAAATAAGACTAACTCTCGGTGCAGGATATTTTATTTTTCTATAATAACCGAGCTTATATTTTAATTTTTTGTTTGCGTTTTTATTTTTATATATATCGTATGTTTGAGTTTCTCCCTGACGCCCTATGCCTTACAGAATTTTGAGTCTTTATTTCAAGCAAAATTGATTTTAAAAACGTGTAAAATTAATAAGGGGACCAAATGAAGAATCAGATTTTGTCGAGCCTCTTCTATGGAATTTAAATTTATTGTTAAAGAGATAATTGATGATTGTTAGCGTGGGCTTAGGTGGATTAGATATGTTAGGTATGTTAAATAACAATTCTTGTTAACTTTACTATTGGTTGATACTATAATCTATTTCTGGTTTCTGTTTTTGTTTTGTTATTCGGTTTCTTCTTCCAATGGAGATACAATTTCCTTAAATTTTCGCTAATCTCTTATATATTTCTATATCCAGCCGTTTTTGTTGCAATATTCCTTGATAGTTCTTAGAAACGATATATATCTTGCTTTCATTCATTCCATATTGTATATCGTAGCAAGAGCTAACGAAGAGGGGGGGGGGGGGGGGGGGGGGGGGGAGAATAATTGAGTTTTTGCCATTTTTAACGACTGAAAAATCGTTTACATCCCTTGAATTATTATGTTTATTTTATATCATACACACGCGTATGTGTACGTTGGAATTAAAAATTATATGTATACTGGGGTGTTTAAGGAAATCGACTATTTTTTTTTATTTTCAAAATCACATTCAATAATTGCAGTAAGATGAAATAAGATACCTGTTAAAACATGAGTCCTTATTATTAATATTTAGAGGTCGCTCCAGGCTATTTTTTTCATTTCCATTAAAAATAAATAGGAAATGTTCATGTGGCACTTTTCGATTTTACATCTCAAAAATTAATCTACTTTAAAATAATCTGCATAGCTACTTTTGTTCGAAAGTAAACGCTCTACGAAAAAGGTCTCTTGATCTTTTTCGCTAAATCTAGCCATTTCCAAGTTATTAACCTGGTGGCACTTTTCGATGTTGATTAGTTTCGATAGTTACTAATTTTGAAACAGTTGGATTAATTAAAAAAGACAAAGAGACCATTTTTGTAGAGTGTTCAATTTTTAACAAAAGTAGCTATGCAGGATCTTCCTAAGTAGGATTGTCTTTCAGATATACAAATTGAAAAGTGCCACCAAAACATATACTATGTATGGAACTGAAAAATAGCGTCGAGTCACCTCTAAATATTAATATTTAAGGGCTCATATTTTATCATGCATTTTATTTCACCTTACTGCAACTATTTAACGTGTGACTTCGAAAGAAAAAATTATCCATTTTTTTTAAACTCCCTAATATCTACCTATATTCGGTATATAGTTAGGACGTTGATAAAAATTATTGCAAGAAGGGGAGAGATTTTTAGAAATATATATATATATATATATATATATATATATATATATATATATATATATATATATATATATATATATATATATATATATATATATATATATATATATATATATATATATATATATATATATATATATATATATATATATATATATATATATATATATATATATATATATATATATATATATATATATATATATATATATATATATATATATATATATATATATATATATATATATATATATATATATATATATATATATATATATATATATATATATATATATATATATATATATATATATATATATATATATATATATTATTATTATTATTATTATTATTATTATATTTACATAACATGCGTACATGTATATGCCATTTAATGGGCTACCCCTGCCTTTCATATCCATGACTAAGGATTGTCGCGTTACAACTATTAGATTAAATATAAGTAGCAACTAATTGAAAGGCAGGGGTTTTTGGGAAGAGGGGGTAACAAGTTTGATTTATTTGCTGGTGTGCGCATTGTTCAAATTTGTAGAAATTCTGGATTTTGATTAATGAATTATAGTATATACCATATTTTATTTGATAGAAAATCACTACAATAACGTTTATTAATCGCGTTCGTAATTGCATATACATATATTCATTATCACGACTATCAAATTGAAATAAATTATATATTTCATTTCATCATCGAGTTCACAGATTAACAACTTATTATTATTATTATTTTTCGTATAATAGATTACATCGGCTGCTCGTATTATTTTTATTCCCAATAATTGTTTTAAGTGAAACAAACTAAAAATAGGTATTAAATTTTTACCCAAACCAAAAGTATCGCTCGATAGATTCACAAGGGGTTTTGTATCAAGTACAATACATATTGTTTGAGTAAGATTATGTAACAGCTATAACAATAATAATAATAATGATAATAATAATAATAATAATGTATTGGCGTTAGTCAAATAAAAGACAGTGATTTATTTGTGAAATAAATTCAATGTATTATTCAAACGTTATTAATTCACCTTACCATATTTTTCGTAGCCTAAGACTACTACTAACATTTAATATTATACTAGATATGTAGATATAGTTTTACTCAAGGAGTTAATCCTATTGAATTATGGTACACAACGATCCATAAAACCTTTCTAAATGATTCTAAATCTACTGAATTATCCGGTTAACTCCTTGTCTGCAAAACTGTAATGAAAAAATGACCATTGTAATAACCAGAGTAAATTTAGATTATGAATTTATCCAATTCAATATTATTCACTATTTTTAGTATCTCTTTAGCACATAACGAATCAGCTTCCTAAATCAATTTACCAGAATTCACTGTATCATTAAATAATGCCAGAATGAGACAGAGGGCCTCCTCACCACGTAACAGCTTATCATATTCTACAGTGTAGTTGAATATTTTTATAATTGCAGATACGGTACTGAGGAGGCATCCCGTCAGTTCGTCGTCAAAGAAAGTCAATCTTCTTCTTCCTCCCCTAGCAGCGTCAGGACTGATCTTCGAGAGAGTAGGATAGGATCAAGATCGGAAACATCCGTCCCGCGTCTTTCTGACAGCCCTAACGTTTTTAGCTCACAATTGACTAATACGCGATGCGATATTTGCGGAAAGATTTTCATAGACGAACTTTACCTAGCAAGGCATAAAATTTCACACGATTATTATTCCAAAATAAGATTTGGTTATCTCTATCAATGCAAGGAGTGCGATAGAGTTTTCAAAACTAAAGAAGACTGCCATACCCATCTTCTTACCACCCATTGTAATGAACAATCCACTTTTACCTGCATCTATTGCGGAAAGGTGTTTAGGACAGGGACTGCCTGTGACATACATGTTAGGAAAACGCACGATAATAATAGAGAAAATCTGAGCTGTGGGGAATGTAATTTCGTGACTTTAGATGCGATTGGTTATCGAGCACATTGTAAACTGCATAATGAGAATCGAAAATTTCGTTGCGAGTACTGTGACTTCAAAACCAAGAACAGTAAGAGCCTTCAAACGCACAGAAGACTGCATACAAACGAGTATAGTTTACGCTGCGATGTTTGTTCCAAGGGTTTTATTTCCAAGACGGTATTGGATAGACATAAGATAACTCACACTGGTGAGAGACCATTTTCTTGCCAAGTTTGCTCGGCTTTATATGCCGACAGACGCAGTTTGCAGCTTCATTCTACTTCTCACGATCCCAAGGGACGTGAGAAAAAATATCAGTGCGAAATTTGCGGATATTCTAGCTTTTGGAAGGGAGCTGTTAGAGTTCATATGAAAGTTCACACTGGGGCTAAAGTAATTTGTCACATTTGTGGACAACCTGTTAGTAGCAATCATTATCTTGGTATTCATATGAGGATTCATACCGGCGAAAAACCCTACAATTGTCAAGTCTGCAACAAGGGATTCAGACAATTGAAAAATTTAATTGTACATTGCCGTACTCATACCGGGGAAAAACCTCACCTATGTGATAAATGTTCTAAGTCATTTTCACAAAAATCTTCCCTCAAAAATCACAAGTGTAAAGCTATGATTTGACAAATTGTTTATTTAGACAAATAATCTACGTATCTTTCATCCGCTGTTAAATATACATATGATTTTGGTTTAGGTACAGACTCTATCTGGTTGTACAATAAATATACCTATATTATTCATTATTACATACAGAAATGATTAGGCAATTCTTGTAGTGTGAGCTGGCTGAGAAATTTAATAATAATTATAGTTACGGGAAATTAAGAAAAAGGCGGCAAATTTACCGCAGAAATGTGCGGCGTGTTAGCAAAAATGTAACTATAGCTTCATAATCCTGGTTTAAAGTAACTCGTATTTTCCGAATTTTCTATAATGTGTTTGAAACAAAGGAGTTCTTTGGTAATAAGCTGCGCACATCTCTGCAGTGATTTGTTGTTCCAATCTTTTTTCTTTTCTTATAATTCCAGAGTCAACACTACGTCAGATCAGAATTGTCTTTCAAAAGCTGATAGCGACGAAGTTTTGTAATTAATTTGTGATTTTTGTGACAAGAAATTACTAAACAAATCGTTCCTGGCTACTCATAGGCGAAGTCACAAACCAACCTATGTTTCTGAAAATTCCAACAAGCCTCGTATATACAAGTGCGATTTTTGCGGAGTTAAAATCCGCCTGAAAGACGTCTTTGCCCAACATAGGAGACTACACACTCACAAGATAACACACCGTTCTGAACATTGTGATTAGACTTTTGCCACATATCAAAGACTTTATTATCACAAAGCTGGAGAGCATCTTAAAGAGAAACCGTTTGCTTGCAAAATTTGCCCGAAGAAATTCAAGCTGAAACAATTTTTGTCTGTTCATATGAAGACACATAACAAAATACACGTTTGTGACATGTGCAGGGCTTCTAAAACGACTTTGTGCAACGTGCAGCTTCACAAAAATAGGCATAACAAAGAGTACCATGTATTTTGCCATCTATGCTCGAAGGGATTCTACAACAAGTGTACCTTTCGACAACATCTCGCTAGCCACACTGGCGAGAAACCGTTTGAATGCCAAATTTGCGGAACTTCGTTTACAACGAAAGAGTACCTGAAGATCCACACCAGGATGCATGACAAAGTTCAAAAGAGACACACTTATGATATATGCGATTTTTGTACCTCTTGGCGTTAAAAGTTCACATGAGAACTCATACCAGTGAAGATTTTGCTTGTAATGTTAGCGGCAAGTCAGTTTCTAGCAAGACTTATTTACGCACTCATATGAGGATACATACAGGGAAAAAACTTCACCCTTCACAAAAATTCCATAAAACACACTAATAATAAGAAAAATCCCACAAAGCACACTAACAATAAGAAAATTCCCACAAAGCATGCTAACAATAAGAAAGATTCCACAAAGCACGCTAACAACAAGAGAGATACTCGCAATGCGAGAAAATCCAAGACCTTATAACGCTACATTTTCAAGAAATAATTTTTGTAAACTAAATAAAAGATTTTCAACGAAAAGGTGTGCAGAAAATACATGCTTGCAAATGATACCCTGACTTGTGTAAAACATATTTCTTTACGATGGCAACAAAGAACATGTAATTATAAATTGTACGACAGTTATCCAGCTGCATATTTTTCTTCTTTTTAATTACAGAGCCAACAAGCTGCAGATGGAAAGACTGAAAGACCCTCTGACTGTTGGCAACTGGAACTTGAAGAGGGGGAAGAGAGAAGTTTTGCCTTGCCATAGCCGAAGTGAAACTCAATTCGTTTCCAGATCACGGTCTAGGTTTGCACTTGATAAAAAAAACACTGTGAATAAACCAAAGATTGATATCATTTCCTCAGGGCCTATAGAATGCCAGTTATGTAAGAAGGTATTTAAAAAGAAGAAATACCTCAGGGTACATATGACGCTGCATGGAGCACCGCACATCTGTCACGTATGTGGTGCTAAATTAACGTCAGAGTATTACCTGAAAATACATATTAGAAGACACAACAAGGAGTTTACGGAATTCTGCAAAGTATGTAATAAAGGTTTCTATCTGAAGGCGACCCTAAAGACACATATGAGCGTACATACAGACGAAAAACCTTGCGTATGTGAAGTGTGCAATAAACCGTTTGGAAATCGAGTTTACCTTAAAACTCACATGAAGATTCACAGCAAGCCTGAAACTAGGAAAAAATTTACTTGTGAAATATGCAAATTTGAAACTTTCTACAGCTATTGCCACAAGGAACACATGTGGACTCATACAGGCGAGGGGCAAGTGCCGTGTGAAGTTTGCGGTAAACTTATTCGCAGACAGTACATGAAAATTCATACGAGAATACATACTGGGGAAAAACCAGAGATATGCGAATTTTGCGGTAAGGCTTTTAGCTCCAGGAAATATCTAGTCAAACATAGGAGGACCCACACTGGGGAAAGACCTTATCAGTGTAAATTTTGTCAAAAGAGATTTACCCAGCGCGGAACTCTCACCGCTCACCTGAGAAGACATGATTCTGGGAAATAACAACGAGCAACACGGAATGACAAAGCAATGGATTAGGTAGTTAGAAAAATTATTCGTTTATATTATTCGTATTAATTTTGTTAGTTAAGCGGAAAAAAGAAAGAACGAAACAGAGTAAAGAGAAAAGAAACAGAAAGATTTTGAGACTAAACTAATTCATTTGTACTGCGTACGAATATCTATGTATTCAGTTTTTACACAAAGTTTTATTTTGCCAACAGCGTTCGTCTCGCATGATCCATCTATCAGTGGGTGGCTACTATGATCTTCAGCCTTACATCCGAGGCTCGTGAATTGACCCTGTGGTCTCCTTTTCCAGTTTCACATATCAACTTTGGCATCGAATCTTCAGATTATTTGCTTTCATCGGGCAAAACTTTGACTCGCGTACGTATCTATCAATATCATTGCTCTATTATCATTGTCTGATCTTTATTCAATTTCAACAACTCAATATACTGGAAAGAAAAGCCCCAAGATTCTTCATTGGTTCATTTGTTTTATTATATTTGCGTTTTAAAAACTGGCCGAATTCTTTCCAAGTATCCGTTCATACTACAGATCTCATTTGCTTAGATCTCCTCTTTTTTTATTCATACATTAATTTACAATTGTTTCCTTTTCTTTTCAGGGATCTGAAAAATCTTCGGTTCAATTTTCTCATCTGTACAACTTCCATCGAGTGAAAGAATTTTCTCTTCAATCATGGATGGAATCAACAGAAGAAAATAATAGCCATAGTCTGTAACAAATGAATGAATATTACATTGAGGAGCCATTCGAGTAACGATCTTGCTGCCTCGTTAACTTTCCTACAAAGGTACAGAGTATTAGATGCGAGTGACCAGCCTTTCTCACTGTAAAAATACGCTGGCGTCGAGTAAAAGAGACTTTTGCTATGGGACGGGAACTGAGATTTATTATTGCAGTTACGCACCTCATCTTATCTCATTCCGTTCATCCAATTATCCATTTTTGGTAGCTAAACGCGCCACGCTACAAGCTCTCAATCCCAATGACTTAATCTCGTTTAACTAATCATAAGAAATTGTTACTTTACACTCGATAGGTGCATGAGATTCATCCAGAGAATAATTTTAATCTTTTAATTTTTGAGTATAATAGACACTGCCAATCACAATGTCTATCTATACATTAGCTTTTTCTAATACATTTTTTATAGAATATGTTTACCATTCAAATTGACAACAGTTATTACTTTCAGGTCTGAATTTAACGATGCCGAAGCCGAAGTTATCGTTCATTTCACAAAGACCGAACCTGACGAGCTATTGGATGAGACATGTCAATTCGCCCAGTTTGAACCACAAAATTCAATCGTCGAAGAATATTGTATCAACTTACCTTTGCGCCAGGACATTGAAGAGGAAGACCAAGAAGTAGAGGTAGAGGCACAAGCAGATGCAGAGATAGAGATAGAGATAGAGGTGGAAGGGGAAGTAGAGACAGG
Organism: Macrophya annulata; assembly: GCA_963924015.1. Taxonomy (NCBI): domain Eukaryota; kingdom Metazoa; phylum Arthropoda; class Insecta; order Hymenoptera; family Tenthredinidae; genus Macrophya; species Macrophya annulata. Next base: position 24,539,342 of record OZ001259.1, on the reverse strand, counting down.
GCCAGATCCTTTCGCGATTGAAAACGGAGACGAAATGAAAACTGAGGAAGATACAGAGTTAAAAAACGGCCGTAAACGCAGGCCAAAATACGCGGAGCGCAGATCATCCTCTTGCCCGGCGCAATCATTTTACGAGTGCGATTTGTGCGGTAAAAAAATTCGAAATCGTATACTGTTCACCAAACATAGACAGAATCACGATAGGAAACCGGATGTAAATCGGTGCCAAGATTGCGACAAAGAATTTTCGGATGACGAGAAATTTGAGAAGCATAAAGTCAAGGTTCACCAAGAGGACAAACCCTTTCCCTGTATACTTTGCGGAAAGTGTTTTAAAACGGAGGAATTTCTCAAGACTCATCTTAAACAACACAACAAAAGATTCACCTGCGATATATGCGGTATATCCAAGGTTTCAGGCTACGATCTTCGACTTCACAAAAAAAAACACAACCAGGAGTATGTTACTTATTGCGAGATATGCAAGAAGGGTTTTTACACAAATCAGACCTTAGAGCGTCACCTGCTGACTCATACAGGGGAAAAACCGTTCGCTTGTAAAATTTGCAACACTCCCTACGCCAGCGCGGCTTATCTTAACATGCATATGAAGTCCCATGGGCAACGAGAAAAGTATAAATGTACGATATGCGATTTTGAAAGTTTTTGGAAAGCTGCACTAAAGGTTCACATGAAAATACACACTGGTGAAAACCAAATAACTTGTGAAGTTTGCGGAAAGTCTGTATCCAGTAAGACTTACCTTCAAGTTCACATGCGGATACACTCTGGGGAAAAACCCCATATATGCGAAGTTTGCGGCAAGGCTTTCAGCGTCAGAAAATACCTGATTGTTCATCTCAGAACACACACCGGCGAACGACCTTACGAGTGTAAAATATGTCTGAAAAGATTCACTCAACAGGGTTCCATGAACTCACATGTCAAATCCCACATCGAAGGCAACAAATAATCATTTTTGTTGATGTTGTTTTGTACTTTTTAATTGATGATGATGATGACAAACACTTTTTATTCTATAGATGATCGTTTATTAACGAGAAAAAAGCCATAATTGTCTAACAATAAATAACGTTCTTGTATTCTATGTACACATAGTGTCTCAATTTAAACAAAACGAGAAATCTATCGTTTGAACTCCAGTGAGCGTATAATAATGATAATAATAGTAATAATAACAATAATAATAAACGATAACAATAATAATAATAAGTAAATAAAACCAGTGATACATACATAAAAATGTGAGAATATTGTTTTCTGCGGCACACAGTTGTTTACTATTATAAACAAAAAACAAACAAAAAAAAAATCTATATTAGATAAGATTCATAAATTAAAATCCACCCCATGCATAAATCTATTTAAATTTCTTCCACTTTTGATTCGAATTTTAATTACAGGTTTCATTATTTCGCCGGATTTGGAAGTAATCGAAACGGCGGAGATTCGTTCCTAAGAGCTGCAAGACGAGTCCGATCAACAGGTCCTTTCAAATGTATGATCTGCAACTGTGGATTTAAGTCCAGTCCTTCATTGAAGCAACATGTGTCCAAGGTGCACGGCGCTGCGTTACCGCAAAAACTCAAATGTCATCATTGCGAGTTTGAAACAGACTGGAAGGGAAATCTTCGCGGTCATATGCGGCTTCACGTATATGAATTCCCTGGCGTTAAGAAAAAACGACCTTGCAATCTTTGCGACAGAAGTTTTTCAAACAACACGAATTTAATGAATCACAGAAACACCCATAAACCCACCCTTATTTCACCGGATTCTTACGAACCGCCCATGTTCGAGTGCGACTATTGCGGATTGAGACTTGAAAGGCGAGGACACTTCTCTAGACATAGAAGACTTCATGTTAAAGCTCTCCGTATGGCCTGCAGTGTTTGTCACAAGTGGTTCAGGTACAGAGACAAGCTCGAGCTTCATAGCAGTTCTATGCACATAAAGGACAGACCGTTTTCTTGCCTGATTTGCGAGAAATCATACAAAACTAAATCTATATTACAAAAGCATAGCAAGTCTCATGGGAAGCAGGTCGTTTGTTACATATGCGGTGGAGTGGAGGAGTCTCAGTTGACTTTAGAAGCGCATTTGGAGAAGCACGACAAAGAGTTTAACGTGTTTTGCATGACATGCAACAAGGGGTTTTACACTAAGAAAAAATTGGACGTACATACAACTCAGGAACACGTCGGTGACGAACCGTTCAAGTGTACAATTTGCGGCAAGACATTTGCCAGTCGTACTTATCTAAAATTGCACAAAAAAAATCACGAAGAACCGGCCAGATACAAATGTTCAATTTGCACTTTTGAGAGTACGTGGAAGAACTCGTTAAGAGTACACATGAAGATACATTCTGGGGAGAATCTAATGACTTGTGAAGTTTGCGGCAAATGTTTGTCGACAAAGACGTCCTTTGAAACCCACATGAGGATACATACGGGTGAAAAACCTCACGTTTGCGAAGTTTGCGGCAAAGCATTTAGTGCTAGGAAATATTTACACATACATAATCGAACTCACACAGGGGAGAAACCTTACGCCTGTGAAATATGCCCAAAACGTTTCACCCAGAAAGGCTCAATGAAGCTACACATGAAGTCACAACACGTTTCCGTTTAATTAACGTCAAGCCGCCGATAAAATCGTATTTATTCTACCCGCCGTTATTTATTGAAAATGACTCTTCAAACTTGCTAAAATCAACACGTAAGATTCTATCGCCTTTATCATCACATAATTAATCACCTTATCTACCCAAGAACAACAATATCATTGGCAACATCAAAGTCTCAATTAAATCCAGTGCGATAGTTAGCATTCTTATTCTCACCTTTCCTCTGGTCCCGTTTAACTGGATAAATTCTATTGCTTGTTATTCTTTATTCCTCTCGTTGATTAATCCCTTTTGTATTAATTTTCAGATCGAACAAACCCAAAGAGAAGCCACCGGCCGAGCAAGAAGGACATTCCAAACCAGAGATCTCATCAAAGGAAGGTCTTTCGAAATCCGATGACTGTAAGACAGTTGGTAAAAAAACTGGTGACAATATTGAGAAAAATGGTAGAATTTTGGTGATCGTCGACTCGCTTGTGGAAGATAACAACGCCGTAGCCCGACCCGCTAAATTGCGCGACGAGGATCCGCTGCTTGTTGAAAACGAGACAAAGTCCATTTCATTAATTGACGCTCAGTTGGCCGACAAGGAATGGAAATGCAACAATTGCGATAGGATATGCGGAAATAGAGAACTGCTACGTAAACATCAAGTGGTACACAGCAGGGAGTTTAAATACAGCTGTAATATTTGTGAAAAAAAGTTTAAGAGGTCTAGCGAGCTCAAGGTACACAGTAAAAGTCATTCTAAAGAAAAGAACTTTATCTGCGATATTTGCTCCAGTGCTTTTAAGCTGAAATCGCAATTGACTATACATACTAAACGGCACAATAACAAGCATGATATTATATGCGATCTTTGCAAGAAGGGTTTTCACACCAACGGCGATTACAAATCTCACAAACTTGCCAAACACGGTCTGAGCGGACACGTTTGTTCAACTTGCGGCAAAGCTTTCAGATCTGAAAGCATACTAAACAAACATTCTAGGATACATCAGCCTAATTACGAACCGGAAAGACCCCATCAGTGTGAAATGTGCGGCAAGATGTTTGCCACTAAAAAATCGTTGAAAATACACGGCAATACCCATACGGGGGAGAGAAGCTATTCTTGCGATCAGTGCGGAAAAACTGTAAGGACTAGAGCCTCTCTCAGAGATCACATGCGCCTTCACACTGGACAGAAGCCAGTTGTTTGTCGTTATTGCAAAAAGGGATTTACCAAGAGATCGACAATGACTGTACACATGAGGATACATACGGGCGAAAGACCCCACAAGTGTGATACCTGCCAAAAAACATTCACCCAAAGAACTAGCCTCGTTATACACAGGAGATACCATACAGGAGAAAGACCTTACCAATGCCAGACTTGCTCTAAAGGATTTGTTTCATCTGCTCAGCTAAAATTACATCAAAATTCTTGTTGTTGAAATGAACTTTTCTGAAAAAATTTATCATTATTCTCATGCTGCTGTTGTCAGGAAATTTAAGATAGATATCTGGATGTGTGATAAATATATATGTTGATATAATTAATAGTATTAATGTTAATATGATTATATTTATATCTTGGGGTGAAAAACACGTGAGTATAAAAATACGTAAGAAATAATTTGCAAGGGACGATATTTCGGGTGTTTTAAAAAATATGTACAAATAATAAATTAAATCGTTGATTTAGTTGATATTTTTCTACTCTTGTACGAAGAAAGAAAACGCCCCTTGTGGTAACAAGTTTTTTTATTTTCTTTCTTTCTGCTATTAAACTCTAAGGGTCATGTTATTGTAATTATAATAGTGAATAGCTTTTCGAGGCGAATTGATATTTATTTATAAAACTTCGTAAGATAAAATAAAACAAATTATCTGGTATAGGCAGATCTACTTATGAGGATAAGAAGAGCCTAAAACTCTGGTAGTTTTAATAAAAAAATTGATATTTCCATGACTCGTGTACATACATGAATTGATGAGACATGTGTATCGTTAATGTAAAGGGGAAAGAAATTCACTTGTATATGAAATTACCATAAATCATACCTATTCGCTAAATTTATTTACTCAACACGGATAATGTACCCAAAAACATATTACAAACACTAATAAACTCTGACCTCTGACTTTATTTTGCCTTTATTTACAGATTAATCCTGAAAATAGAAAATGCCACAACAGAGACTGCCGAGGGGATGAAGATTGAAGATTATTTCTCCTCTAAAGAGAGAGTTGTTGAACAGGGTACTTTTGAGAAGAGAATATCTGTTCGATCGGATGTTATATGCCGGAGTGATTCATCCCAGGCTGATTACTCTAATAACAAATGCAGTGACAATGGTTTGGCGTTAACTTGTGAAGAATTTGAGAACTCAAACCCGTCTTCAAGATGCGGCGAAACAGAGAACTCCACCTTTGAGACAATAGAAATGACCTGCAAGTACGAAGTTTCCGTCTCCGATGGATCGAGCGAACTTTGTCAAGCGACTAAATTTTACCAATGTAAAATTTGTGCCAAAAGTTTTAGGTCCAAGAATTTATTCGAAGGACATTTGGTAGCTCACAGCGACGCCCGGCCGTACAGATGCGACGTTTGCTGCAAATCTTTCAAACGGACAAACACCTTGGCTGTTCACAGAAGAATTCATACTCATGAACGCAATTTTGTGTGCGACGTTTGCGGACGGTCTTTCGTTCAGGCATCTCAACTGGCCACACATCACAGAAGGCACTTTGAGAAGTATACAAAGTTTTGCGACATTTGTAAAAAGGGATTTTTTACCAACGCCGAACTTCACGGTCATATGAACGTTAAACACGAGGCTAAAGAGCATGTGTGCAACAGCTGTGGAAAGTCTTTTCCCAACAATCACACCTTGGCCAGACACGCCAAGGTTCACGAGCCTAACTTCAAACCCGTTAAACATCAGTGCGAATTTTGCGGCAAAACATTTGCCTATAAAAATTCACTGGTACTCCACGTCAAGTCCCATACCGGCGACAATAAATTCGACTGCCATCTTTGCGGTAAATCCGTATCTTCTAAGGGATCGCTTCAGGATCACTTACGGCTACATGGAGGAGAGAAATCCCTGATATGCGACGTATGCGGAAAAGCATTTCATAAAAGAACCACTCTTGTTGTACACAAGAGAACTCATACAGGGGAAAAACCTTACGGATGCGATACTTGCGGAAAATCTTTCACCCAACATTCCACCCTAGTTATTCACAAACGTTATCATACAGGGCAGAGACCATATCAGTGTAGCTTTTGTACAAGGTCATTTGTTTCTAGAGCTCTACTTAACGCTCACAACAAGGTACACGTAGTCAGCGTTACCATTGTTCAACCGGATTGATTTAAAAAAAATACTAACTGTACGGAAAATGTTGTCTATAATTGTTCGACGGAAAAAGAAAGAGGGAGAAAATAGAGAGAATGAAATCTTGAACGATTGGATGGCAGGTATAGAGTTTACAGGACAATAGGTTTATAAATATTTAAATTTCCTAAAAATTTCTGTATTTATATCTATAGCTACCTAAATAGTATTAATATCTGAAGCATTTATTGTAGCGTGTAAAGAGACGACAAGGAATAATGATATCCTCGTCTATCTGAATATATATGAAAAATAAAGTACTTCGAAACTGTTCAATGAATTGTTAAAATCAAAATACCGCGTTCGGCGCATCGCGATTTTAGAAATAAGTTATTGATCTTTTATTACATAGATGTATGAGGGAATTGCAGTAGCTAAAATAAGAAGTAAAACAACAAACCATTGTAGACTTGTCATATTTATATTACGTTTAGGAAAAAATTATCTTTTCTTGCATACCCAATGTAAATACGTGTACATATACATACCATGTATTACCTATACTGTTCTGTACCTTCACTGTCTTATAGTCGAGTGTAAAAATGTCCAAATTTACATTTTTACTGATGCTATTGAATTCTAATTTCAGATTTACGCACCTCCCATTGTCCGAGGACTATTATCGAATGCTAATGCTATCAAAGCTCGATCTGGTCAAGACAGAGCCTAACAAAGGTGCGGAAAAACTTGGAAACTCGGATCAGACGACTCACAGTGGGAACGGTCCGATCAAGACAGAAATCCAGCATGGGGACGGTGACGGAGAAGCTGACGAAGACGAGGACGAAGATGAGGACGACATGCCATTAGCTTACCATTGCAAGACTTGCGGTGTTTTTTTCAAAAGTAAGACATTGCTAAATAATCACGAGATCGAGCATAAAGGGAAGAGAAAGAACACGTGCAACCAATGCGGCCGGGTGTTTCGTACCTACGTAAATCTTCGCAAGCACATGAAGAAACACGCTGGTAATAAACGGAAGAACGTCGGTAGGCCAATAAAAGTGAAGCAGGAGAAAAGCGATGTTGAATTTTTGTGTAAAACTTGCAACAAGGTATTCCGCCACAAGAGCAACTACCAGAAACACCTGTTACGGCACACCGTCGGTGATCTCACCTGCAATCATTGTCCCAAGAAGTTCAGACTCTTCCGTGATCTCACAAGACACGAAAAGACCCACTTTCATCCCAGTTACATGTGTAAGGAGTGCGATTACGAAACAACGGTACTGGCGGCTCTCAGCATCCACATGCTTAGGCACACAAACAAGGCAGATCTACCCTTCAAGTGCAACGAGTGTGACAAGAGGTTTAGAAAAGCCATAGAACTTCAGGAACATTACAACATTCATTCAGGGGATAAACCTTTCGCCTGTACGGCATGCGGCAGCGCCTTTTATTTGAGGAGACAGCTCTCTGCTCACTGTAGACGAATGCACCCGGAAATGAAGGCGAATAAAGTGACCAGTACTGCATGCGATATTTGCGGTAGAGTTCTTGCGACTAAGAGATCGCTATTTCGCCACAAGGAGAGTCATAATCCGACTAAATTATACCTGTGCGATTATTGTGGGAAAAGTCTTAGCAGCGCGGAACATCTAAAAAAACATCGGCGTATACATACGGGGGAGAAACCGTACGTTTGCGATATATGCGGCAAGGGATTTACAGACTCTGAGAATCTTCGCATGCATAGAAGAATTCATACGGGAGAAAAACCCTACAAGTGCGATCAATGCCCTAAAGCCTTCTCACAGAGATCAACCCTCACTATACATAGACGTGGTCATACCGGCGAAAGACCCTACATCTGCCAAATTTGTCATCGGGGATTCTCGTGCCAGGGCAATCTTACTGCCCATCAAAAATCTACCTGCGTTTGAGTTAATCAGATATAAATATTACATTACGATCATAATATTGTAGGTTTACATACATACTTATAAACAATTATTTTTCTTGATCAACCTGGTTTCGAATAACAATAATCACACAGTGCATGATGGTTTAAAACACGTCTCAGTTTCAAATTCAAATTTCTAACGAAATACCAATTAACTATTATTAATTATTAATTATTATTATTATTATTAGTTGAAGATATTTGTGCTTATCTATCACATGTATAAGCAAAAGTTTAAATAATAAATAGATTTTATATATTTCAAGACTATCATAAAGTAGGTCGAGGTCCGTTCTCTTTATATATTTAATAGCAGCTATTAGATGTTAAGATTTATTAGACAAAACAACTATTCTATTGTTTAATAGTCATACACAGTCATACCAGGCTTCGGTGTAATTATACCTACCTATACATATACTATATGATTCATTGTAAGATTATTTCTATGTAAAGTCACAATTATCATAAGTAGAAACGCTAATTGGACCGTATTTGTCAAATGTGGAATAACATGGAGTTCGAGGGAAGAAGAAATAGCAATAGATGAAGCAGATTCATTGGGGAACTGCCAGTTTGCCAAACTATCGATATCGCAATGTACATAGTATCGGATCAAGATGAAATCAAATAAATAGGGCTTGATGATATCGAAGAACATTTGTCAACCATTCCACACCAAAATTATAGACATATCCAAATTGTACATGTTGTACGGTATACTTTTCAGCTGTATTCTTCGAAATTGAAACATACCAGTCGTAATTATATGGTTGAATTTAGTAAGTCGTTCAAAATCTCTCCATCAGTCAGGATTTTCATTATCTTCAAAGTCTTTTCTGTAAAACTGGTAAATGAATTTCATCAAAAACTCTATCACCTCCTGATCATACAATATCGAAATTAACGAAAAATCATTAATCGACCACAGTTCTGGAACAACTGAAACAGTTACTAAATCTATAAATGTTCCAGGCAGCCAGGGGAACAGGACAATTCGGAGGTCGAAATTCTCTGTGAGTGCACCGCCAGTTCATTTCTTTAGACAAACTTGGCCGCAAAACACATCAAAAGCAGCGCACCCCATATAATAAACCTACCGAATAATTGTTTTTCTAGGAATCCCATTTGCTTAACTAAATGCAATGTAATAATGGTTAACAAATATCCGGTACATACATACTGCGCAGCTATAGCGAACTAGAAATTGGCAATTTAAAAATCTTCAAAATAAGCAACATCGAGTGTAATCACATGCTTAATAAAACAGTACTACATACACCCCCCGTAGCATTTCTGTGTCTATAAATAAAATTTTATTATAGCTATTCTATGTTCAGACTGGCTTGGATCTGTTTAACGTTTAATTTGATGTTCTAGGATCGACGGTTGGCGTATTAAATTGAAGAGCCTACTTGCTGCAGGATGCCAGTCAGAAATTGGAGGTAGCTCAAAGACAGATCCCAAGCTACCAATGGGAAATGGGCTGAGCAAGACATCGGATGTAAAAGAGAACAGTAAAGATGACACAGTGGCAAGCCTTGCCCTGAAAAATACAGATTTTGACTTATCTGACGAATCTGTAGACTCCTTGGAACATTCTTGGAACTTGGGTCTCATAAGCGATCCTCTTCATCAAGATGTGGATATTCGGAACCAACTCACATGCGTGATATGTCACAGGGAGTTTACATACAGAGGAAACCTACTGAAGCATATGCAAAGCCACAGCACTAGAAGACCTTTCTCATGCACACAGTGCCCCAAGAGATTTAGAACTAGTTACGATCAGCGAAAGCATACTATTTGTCACGATGAGAAATTTTCTTACGCTTGTGAAATATGCAAGTTCAAGTGTAAGTCTAAACAAGCCTTGAAGAATCATCGTGTAAGAAAACACGATAACACAGAACGTCAATACACCTGCGATACATGCAGCAAACAGTTCAAGGTACGAAGCGACCTTACAAATCACATCAAGTATTATCATAGCGATCATCCCGGTTTGGTTTGCGAGATATGCGGGAAATCGTTCAAGGCTGCTATGTCCATGAGCGCCCACAAACGAACCCACAGGAAAAATGCTCCTCAATTTTTGTGCAAAATATGCAAACGAAAATTCAAATCTCAACACAATCTAAACAATCATTTGTTGGTACATGAAAAAGGAATTATATGCAAGGAGTGTGGAATGGTATTTGACAACACGAAGAATCTCAGCTATCACAAGAGGGTGAAACACAGAAAACTTCCAGCTAATATATGCTCGATTTGTCAGAAGCCGTTCAGAAGCATGGGCAGTCTGCGGACTCATATACTCACTCATACAGGGGAGAGACCTTATAAATGTGATCAATGTGGGGAATCTTTCACACAGAGATCTAGCATGATGAGGCATAGACGGAGTCATCCTGGCAGGTTTTCTCCTCCTCCGCCTACCCCCATTACTGCTATTGTTAAAGAGATTGAAGAGAAGGTGCTCTCGAAGAAGTAATAAAGGAACACATTCCCTATATGCAGATAAACTCATGCGATGTTAAATTTTAAACATTGTAAAGCTACTTTCACAGTGTCTTTCGAGAGTTCAACAATCTTGAATGTGATATTTCAATTACAAGACATGTTTCCGAATATTTGCTGATATTTCTCCTTGTTTAAAAAATATGTTTAGTATGATTTATGTCACGTGTCGTTCTTAATTATAAGAAGTTATCGCAAATGTTTCAAGGATCAATTCATATTTTTCAGAATAAATTGTTGTCTAATAAAACTAATTCAATGACTTGACAATTCATTGCTAATAGAATAATCAACAGTCCAGTATTAAATTCTCAATTTTACATTAGTTGACAATTAATTCTCATACTATTCTGCAAATGCAGATCAATAGATAGAGAAACTCTGCAGCCATGTACCTGGAATTAATATTTATCGGGAGGACAACTCACGATGAAGCCTTGGACTCGCTAGTGGCAGCCATTCGAGCGGAAAGGCCTATTATCTCTAGCCTTAACGGGAAAAACTATAATACAACATAACAATATTTAATTTATATTTTCGACTGGTGCTAGATGGTATTATCGATATTTTTTTATTCACATTAAACAAGAATCTCGCAATTGGTTTAGACTTAAAAATTTACCTCTGCTATTTAAACTCGCCACTGTGTCTGATTTATTAAACAATAAATATCATCATCAACAACTGCACACTAAAACGAAAAAATAAAGAGAAAACACATCTTAGTTTCTGATTTAAGTATGTGGCACAGGATTTACATGTTATAATTAATAAGTGTGGGGAATACCAGTGTGGAAAATAATGTTTTCTTATTAGAACTAGGACTGACTAACTCGTTTTGTTTCAGAGTTACAAATGACCCGCTGCGAGTGCAACCATCCGTTATGGTTCAGCAAGCTGTAGAAAATTCGATGTGGGTACCAGCTCCGAAGGTGGAAATGCACAGTGATTCAGAAGAGATTATAAAATCCCTGGGTGATACCAAGGAGGGCGATGGACGGCCCGAAGAAAAGGAGAACGGTGTTTTAAAAGGTGAAAAGACTCTTATCAGAAGGAAAAAACAATCCAAAGCCTCTACAGAACCGAAATGCGAAGCTTGCCGAAAGACGTTTGCTAGTAAACGTAAGCTGACTGTCCATATTAAATACGTACATTCGTCACTGCGACCTTTTACCTGTAAAATATGTTCATTGGCTTTCAAAATGAAAAATGCATTGAAGAAACATATCCAAGTGATACACGAGGGTTCCTATGAATTACTTCCATGTAAAGTATGCGGCTACAAAGCTAAGGACAAATCTAGACTCGAAGATCACTATGTTAGACGGCACACTGACATATACGCTACTTCTTGTTATATATGCGGTATGCAGCTGAGATTTAAACGTGATTTAACCACTCACATTAATCAGATGCACTGCGGTCCTGTGGTGTGTGAAAAATGCGGCGACGTACTTCCTAATTACAGATCTCTCTGCAATCACAAAAAGACTCATCATGCGGGTGGTGCTAGAAGAAACAGAAACTTTAAATGCGGGATCTGCTCCAAGGGATTTGCCTCTCAGGAATCGGCCGACGCTCACAGAACTAAGCAGCACAATAACGGGGAAAACTGCTACTGTGATCACTGCGGGAAACCGTTTACAGGAAAATACGCTTTGACTCATCACATTCATAATGTTCACAGGGAAGACAGGCCCTACTTGTGCCCAGTCTGCAACAAAACATTCAAAATGCACAGCCTGCTACAGCTACACCTCTTTACCCATACAGACGTAAAACCGTACAGATGCGATATTTGTGGCTCTACTTATACTCAAAGAGGCTCTATGATGCTACACAGGCGGAAGCACCCTGGAGAATTGCCACCGGTTCCTCCAATAAAGCTTGACTTTTTGCTGAAGAGTATACAGCCTAAGATAAACGAACTAGCCAAGACAAATGGGGCCAAGAATGGTAGCAAGAACGTCGATTGAGGAAATCAGATAGCCAGAAGTCCTTTAAATTTTAATACCAGTGTACAAATAAATCGAAATTGATTTTAAAGAGTGAGTCGAGGGAGCTATGAACTCGAAAATGAGAAGATGAAAGATAGCTGAGAAATATGGAACATTATTAAACTGGTAGGTACCAAAGGTCGATCAGACTCTGGCCACAGCAAGGATAATATAACTTATATAATCTGTAGAAATAAAGGTTTCTCTAAGCGTTGGAAATATGATTTCATTCTACGTGTGTAAAAAAAAAAAAAAAAAAAAGAAAAAAGAGTTTTGTACACTAGAATATTATATTCTAAGATTGTTGTAATTATAATGTTGTAAGATATCTATATGGGATTCAATAATCTTCAAATAAAACTTGCGTGGCTGAAATTTCTCTCCGATTTTCATTATCGCGTTTTATTAATAAGCGTTCCGTTACGGAGTTTTTTAAATAAGATTTTCTCTTACTAATGAAATTACCACACATTACCACAAGTAGCGCCTAGTATTGATATTGCGAATACCGACCGAATATAATAGATATTCCACTGTGTCAGCGTCATGCATGGTTTGAAGTTAGAAATAAGATGAATATCCTTGTTCATGTCTTCGATGTAATTAACAATTTTATAATTTTTGTAGGTACAATCCACTTGACCCTCTCGGCCCATCTTTTTTGACAGTGAAGCTAGGCGATGACTATTTTCTTATTCCAAAATCCCTGAGCGTTTTTATGATGAAAGAGCCCAATTCAGGAGAAGAGGCTGGGTCGAAGGTTGGTGTCAAGAGTGAAGAAGCTCAAGCAAAATCGGACAACGACGATCTGGACAATACGCCATTGGATTTCAGGAGAAGATCGAGCGAGAGAGGGACCAAAGCAAAGAGATTAAAATTGAAAAAATCGTACAGCTGTGAAATTTGTTATACAGCCTTCGACAGGAAGAGCAAACTCACAAGTCACATGTTTAAACACAGTGATTCAAGACCCCACAAATGCACAGTGTGCACAAAGGGGTTTAAGACCAGTGCCTACCTCGCCAGACACATGGAAATACATGACGAACCCTCTGAACTGCACGCCTGTACTTTGTGTGACTTTAAAGCCCGAACTAAACCCTATCTAAAAATACATTACATCAGAAAGCACACTGAAGATTATAACTACAGCTGCGAACAGTGCGGAAAAATGTTCAAAGTACAATCTGACTACACTACTCACATGAAGGATCATGACACTGAATCCTGCTGCGTGTGCGATATATGCGGGACTTCATATCCCAGCAAGAGTTCATTGTACTTTCACAAACACTATAAACACAAGACTAAAGTTAAGGAGTTCGAGTGCCCGACTTGTCGTAAGCGTTTCAAGAGTCAGAAAAATTTAGACTGCCATGCTGAGCTTCATAAGATGAAATACGTATGTGAACAGTGCGGAATGGAGTTTAAATTCAAATACGGTTTGACAAAACATCTCAGAACTCATTCGGGTGAAAAATCATATCTCTGTGCAATTTGCGGTAAGACATTCGGCTGTCTTAGCTCACAGAAAATTCACCTACTTACTCACGTCGGCGAAAGACCTTACGTTTGCGATTTGTGCGGTCAGAGCTTCACTCAGCGATCACCTATGATGCTTCATCGAAGGAAACATCCCGGTGTTCATCCAGCTCCACCACCCATCAAAATAACAAACTTATTACATGGAGTTCAAGACAAGATCATAGTGAACAAGAGCACCAAATAATATCGTGTACGCGCATTATTACACAGATCTGTGTGCTTGATGGAAATTAGGATTATGCGATGATTTATCTCATCTGTAGTTTATTATTCAACGCCTTTTGTACTGTTACAAGTATTCCAATTCTTTTGGAAGTCAAGATCTATTAGATATTAACGTTTGAATATACCCGTTTGGTTTTGTATTTAAGAAAATTAATTTCAAAGTTGATACCATTGTATAAATGACAAAACAAGATAAAGTACACATATTAACGTAAAACGAAATAATAAGTCGTGTATCAAATTTACTTAGTTCAAACGTAGCTTGATTTTCAACAGTTATATGTATAAAATGAAAATCTTCAGAATACTGTCAATATTTCTTACGCGTTGCATGAATGTAGATTAAAAACAAAGTTCAGTCATTATCTTCTCGTACATTTTCTGATATATGTACTTAAAACTTCACTCTATAGTCTTCCGTCAACACATAACAAAATTACAATCCATAGCTGGAATCTAAACAGAGATACTAATAGGTTTATCATTTTTAGGACTAAGCTGCTCGATCTGTCTTTCCTGGAAATAAACTCTGAGGAAGAATATTCTCTGAAAGACAAAGACGATACATGAACAACAGGAGTAAAGGAAGCGAAAGAAGACAAAAATATGAAGAAACCGAAAAAAAACCTTGTGTAATTTTCTCTGGAAACTTTCAGAGAGAATAATGAGTTGTACGAGCATGTGCTCAGGCATAGAGGCCTGAGATTCCACATTGCCTGTTCAGTTTGCTCGCAAGTATATTTAGGTTCGGAAAATCTTCGACTCGTAAGCTAACGTCAAGTGTTCATTGGAGATACACCATCTCAGAAAACAGACAGATAGTTAGAACTATGGTTTCAAGGAATGTGATAAAAGTATTACTCAACGTTTTCCAATGACTATACACCTCAAGAAACATCTTTAATCTCCCTCTGCGGCTGACAAGGGATAGCAGATTTACTTCTAAGTGTTCAGAATAGAATGATTTTAAACAAGGGTATAAATGAACAGTACTGAATAGCCATATAAGTTTCCATAAATTTTGCGAAAAATTGGTGGACCAGTGTATCAAAAAATAAAGAAGATTAATTCTTACTAAAAAAAAAAAAAAACAAAAAAAAAAAAACTAATACTCAAATACTGAATAATTATACTGTTTGTAAGTTTTGTTATCGCCTTCGGCGAAGACATCCGATTTCGGATTGTAAGATATTCGTTTTAATTCCTCGAAGTAAGTATCTACACTTAATTCTTATCGCCTCATTTATATTATATAACAGGACGTTAAACAGCTTCTAAATATTCTCAGTGTAGCGATTTCCACGACGCGAAGTGCTGGACTAATTCCTACCCTGTTTACGGGTTTCCCGAAATCTGCAGCTACCTCAGGGGGACAAGAATGTGAAGATGAGAAGACATCGACTGGCGAATGGAAAGTGTAAAGAAGAAGTCCAGTACTTTTGCGTCGGCGGTAAATTCTTTAATATTTTAAGTTCAATAGTTGTCCAAAAATAGGGAAACAGGTGTAAAGCAATGGTAGAGGATTTTTTACTTAATAGGTGAATCCTAACGGACGTAAATTTGGATTGTTTATCAAGTTGTTATCTCAATTGAGATACATTAACGGTTCATCTTTTGATTGTTTAGAGTTCAGTTGCGGAATAACGAGAAGACGAAGAGGAAGGTGATGAGAAAGGCAACTTTGTGCGATATGCTGATGAAGAGAGGCGTAGTAGGTTCGCGGAAAATTGATGGAGAAAGAAACCAGGTGAATAAAAAGTGTCAGGCATATGGAAAAGGCAAATCCTTGAAGAGTAAAAAGAAAGAAAAAGTCTTCTGTGAAATATGCAAAGTCAGTTTTAACGTCAGAGGCTCAGAGTACAACAAACACATGCTTAAGCACAGCAATTTGTACGGATTTCAGTGTGACGTTTGTTCGAAAAAATTTAAACACAAAAACAACATGAAACGGCACAAAATCAAAGTTCACGGGGAAGCTCCTGTGTACAGGTGCCAATTCTGCGACTTCACTACCATTCACTGCTCATATTTACAGGTTTGTGTACTTCCCATCTTTTACCTCATTGGAAATTATGAATATTACAAAAACTCGATCCACTTGCTATCGATCTTGGCAAAGAGAATAGAAATTGCACTTCGAAGATAATTGATTGAATTTAGAACGCATATTTGATAATGATTACTTATTTTTTCAGGTACACTTCACCAGAAAGCATACTGGCGATTTTCAATACGCTTGTGAGAAGTGCGACAGAAAGTTTAGAATAAAAGCCGATTATACAAAGCATCTAATAACGCATGACGGCGATCCTTCTATATGTGATGTATGCGGAGCAACGCTTCCGAACAGGATGTCTCTTTATTTTCATAAGAACTACAAACACCGTGTAAAAGATGGAAGGTTCCAATGCCCAATTTGCAAGAAGAAATTGCAGAGTCAAAAGAATCTGGACAGCCATGTGCAGCAGCACAGTCTGAAGTATATGTGCGAAGAATGCGGAGTAGAGCTGACTCGCAAGACTGCGTTGAAGAAACACATGAAAACACATTCAGGGGAAAAACCTTACCTCTGTCACATATGCGGAAAGGCTTTTGCTAGCGCTACAGGGAGGAAAGTTCACCTTCTTACACATTCTGGCGTTAGACCATATATCTGTACAGTTTGTGGACAAAGCTTCACTCAGCGGCCTGCTCTCTCTGTACATTGGAAGAAAAAACATCCCGATGTAACCGACGCCCCTCCCTCTGTTTCGATAAGGAATATTATTGAAAACGTGAACCGTATCAGTAACAGAATGAATAATGATTAGCCGCTGATTTTTTATCAACTACGAACTACATACCACTCAAGGAGAAAATTAATGGCGCACTTGGTACTCCGCGAAGAAATGCCCATCTTCAAAATGCTGTAACTCAACGACGAAAAATCAAAAAAAATCATTTTAAAAAGGATTTTGATTATTGAAATTTCATCTTGAAGATGGTTTTTAAAAATTATTTCTATGGTTACTTCTGACCTCGTGGTATAGGTTCGAACGCAGAGTTGCGAAACGAAAAGAATACCAAGTTTTTCAAAGTTTTCTGTGGAGCGTTAAAAAAATCGCAGAGAATTTTCAAGATCGCTATTTCGTAGCTTGAAATCTGCTCTTCAAAATGGTTTTTTCAATTTTTTTAAACTTTTTTTTTCACTGAACTTATTCAACTTTAAGTCAAGTCGTGTGTCTGTACACACAAGGAGCATAGTGCATAGACGTATGAATTGACTCAAAGTTGAATAAGTCCGTGAGAAAAAAATCGCATAAAAAAGTTTGAATGATCATTTTAAAGAAGAAATTTCAGGCCACAAAAAGGCTATTTCTAAAATTCTCTGCAATTTTTTCAACGTTCCACAGAGAACTTTGAAAAACTTGGTATTCTCTGCATTTCGCAACTTTTCGCTCGTACCTACGCCACGAGGTGAGAAATGACCGTAGAAAAATTTAAAAGCATTTCAAAGATGAAATTTCAGCATTCATAATACTTCTTGAAATGATTTTTTTTGTCGATTTTTAAATCGAGATACAACATTTTCAAGATGGGCATTTTTTCGCGGAGTACCGAGTGCGCCATTAATTTTACCTTTGAGTATAGTATACTCGAGGGGTTTAATTCTCACTTCTGAATTATACAATGAAATAATTATCTGAGATAAAACCTGTTCTCTTGATATATGTGATTTGTTATTGGATGAATTGTAGCTATTACAGCGAACCGTGTTTATATTTGTGTGAGAAGGAAGAAAGAATGATTATTATTTGTCCTATAAATTTAAGAACTCCTTTTTCATTGCAGATGTTAGATGATTTGTACGTTTTGAACGCATATCTTGGATTTCAATTTTGGAAAATTATTTACATACATAGATACTATATATGTATATTTAGAGATTGTGTATGAAAAGGTAACTCTCACTATTAATAGACATACGTGAATATTGATAGTCAATAAAAGAATACCTGTGCAAGTAGTGGCCCTGTAAATTATTAAAACCTTGGGTAATCAATGGATAAGAACATAAACTAAAAAAAACATGCTTATTTTTATTAGTTCACCCTTTACAGTGATAGAGGTAGTAGCGTTATAATAACGATGAATGTAAAGCCTGATCCGTTATGACTGTTATACTTATTTCTAGGTCAAACGGCGGACCTCGACACCCTGACAATAATCTCATCAAGGCGCGCCGTGCGGTAAATAATATAAGAAAGCCGAGGATGCGGACGAAAAGGCGATTGGAAAGAGTACCCAGAGCGAGTCGATCTTCTCAAGAATCTTCTCCCGATTCCGAGAATCGTGATAACGGAGATATACGGCTATCAGAGAAAAACAGAATAGAACCCAGTGATGGCGATACACCCGATCCTTTGGAAATTGACGAGAAGAAGAAGAGGAGGAAAGATTACACTTGTCACGTTTGTAATGTGTCATTTAAGCTTGGGGGATTGTACAAAAAACACATGGTCAAACACAGCGATCTTAGAGCTTTTAAATGCAAAGTGTGCGGTAAACAGTTCAAGTACAAATCCGGCTTGAAAAAACACGGCAGAGAACAGCACGACGAATCCGCGCCTCTATATTCGTGTAGAATATGCGAATTTTCTACCAAACATTACCCGTACCTGCAAGAACATTTCACCCGCAAACATACGGACGATTATAAATACAAATGCAACTTTTGTAAGAAGCAATTCAAGGTGGAAACAGACTATAAAGTCCATGTTGCTGACCACGAGGCTGGCTTGTGTGTTTGTGATGTTTGTGGATTGACCTACCCGAACAAAAGTTCTCTTTACTTTCACAGAAATTACAAACACACGAAAAAGGTGAAGTCCTTCGAGTGCAAGATTTGCAAAAAGAAACTTCAGAATGAAAAGAATCTAGAAATTCATATGCAGCATCACGAAGAGACTTATATATGCGAGGAGTGCGGTATGAAGTTTGCAAGAAAGTATGGCCTCACTAAACACCGTCGTATACACACAAGAGAAAAGACCTACCTGTGTCCAGTTTGCGGCAAAGCTTTTGCCTGCATGGCTACTCAGAGGGTACATTTCTTAACTCACGCCGGTGTTCGACCTTATATCTGCAACGTATGTGGCTCTAAATTCACCCAGAGATCATCACTGATGATACATTGGAAAAAACAACATCCCGAAGCTAGTGAACCTCCCCCGCCAGTCACCCTGACCAACATACTTGAGACGATAAAGTCAAATCTTAATTAGAATTTCAAGTATAATGTGAATAATCGAAGAGAGAGTGAATTATTGAATTTTGGTAAATATCAACGAGTTCTCTCTGTAGTCCGATCACCACGTGTGTTATTTGTATCAATTTTCGTATCGCAATTTTATAAATAAAAATGAAATACATCGAAGTTACTTTAATACTCGCAGAGTTGCGCATGTTTCGCCAAAACACTAATACAATATTTTACTTCATTAACGAGCTTGAAAACCCATCTCTGAAGAAGTTGCAAAATTATTTTTTCTAACAATAATTATATACCAAATAATATTTCATAGATATATAGTCCCTTTTCTTACTTATTACACACACGTAGGTATCTTAGACAACGTCTTGCTGTAGTCAATATAATGCTACTGTTTAATTGGCTGTATTTACTAACTGATAACTGTTGTTCGTGTTCTAGGAAATCGCGTAACCATTTAAATAAGGACATCAGGAACGAGGAAGTAAACGGCAGATATCTGAGGCACAAATCGAATTGCGAATACCTCGATTCTTGCCACCGCATCCATCCGGTCTCCAGAAAGATAGAATCTGCTAAAATATCGCAAAATTTATCGACCCGGATTGGCCAAAGATTAAAAGCAAAAAGGAGCTATAAACGTAGACGTAGTGGTATGTTGGAAACAGACGAACCCAAAATCGACGAACTTCTAACAGCTAAGATCTCGGAATCTGAGAGGACAGGCCTCCAATTATCTCTAGATGATGAAGTAAAGTCGAAAGGTGTACTTTACAAAAAATTAACGGACGGAAACTACACCTGCGATATATGCAATTCAAAGTTTGAACAAAAGAGTAAAATAATGCGACATATAACCAGTAAGCACAGTTTTCACAGGCCTTTCAAATGCCCTACTTGCTCAAAGGCTTTTAAATACAAGTGCGATCTAAAGGCGCACAAGCTGGTCCACGAGGCTATAGACTCAAGCATGCTGCATCGCTGTGACAAATGCGACTACTGTACCAAAACAAAGAATAATTTAAAGTCTCATTACATAAGAAAGCACACAGACGATTATAAATTCTCGTGCGAGCACTGCGGCAAGAGATTCAAGATGGAATGGGACCTAAAATTTCACGTCGGTACGCACGGCAGTTCTCAACACATGTGCGATATATGCGGGAGGTTTTACACCAGCAGTTACTCACTCTACAAGCATAGAAAGGTCGCACATCTCAACGAATACAAGTACCAATGCAGCGTCTGCAATAAGAGGCTTCTAACTCAAGAGAATCTCGATAATCACATGCTGCAGCACAACCAGACTTACACCTGCAAAGAATGTGCCAAAGTATTTGCCTCAAAGAGATATCTGTCCACCCATATGACTACTCACACCGGTGTAAAACCCTACACTTGCCACGTTTGTGAAAAAAACTTTCGAACATCGCACATGAGGAATACACATCTACTTACACATTCCGCCGAACGTCCGCATATATGCGATCTATGCGGCCAGGCTTTCAAGAGAAGATACTACATGATTGAACACAGACGAAAACATCCCGATGCTCATTTATCTTCTCCGCCTATTCCTTTAGGCAGGAATAGAACGAACACGGGAAACATTGCGCAGGAATCTTCTACCTAGGAAACTAAGTTTGTTCTATGATTCGTCTGTTAGCTGTGTGGAACAGCAGTATTATAAAAAGGAAATGAGCAAGAGATGATATGTTATATACATAATAAATTTCTGGATATACATATATACCTATACATATATCTTATTGTTAATATACGTATGTTTCATCATAATCATAACGACCCGTTATCGTTATAATCACTCATACATTTCATTGCAGCTTCTGTACCCCTCAGTTGAATTATAGTTACGAAATCGTAGATTTTTTAAAATAGTCGCGTTTCATTGATTGACTCTGATTAACGACTGTATTATTTCTTTTCTTTTAGATCCCTGAGCCACGGCAGTCTTAGAATAATAAGAACTGATTCCGCTTGCCGGTTTATCTTCGGGAAGAATTCAGTGCCTATGGAACTGTGGCAGAGACCAAACCCAAAGGGGAAGCCGTCGTATTCTCTGGTACCTGTCAGTGGACGGAAGTCGACAAGCAGAAGAAATTCTAATCATGAACTGATACCGGCTAACGAGATCAAAGTCGAAATCAACGAGGAGACAGTCGGCACGAGATGCCTCACGGAATCTACTGCCCGCGAGGAGAGCAGGTGTCAACAGTCTCTTGCTCACCTATGCCAAGTTATGATAGAATTTTATTCGTGCGATAAATGCGGGATGAAATTTCCCGTCGAGAATATGCTAAAAAGACACAAAATAAGACACACTAGGAAGTACATTGCTTGGAAAAGGTACACGGTAGAAAAGAGGATTCTTCAGGAGCAAAAATGCGCCGTTTGCCATGTTAAATTGGCTAAAAAAGACCGTCGTAATTCTCTTAACATATGGAGGCACAGGGTAGAGGAGAAAAATGTTCTGTATCTTTGCAGCTTTTGCGATTTTAAATGCCAAAAAAGAATCACACTCAATTCTCACGTTACTAGGATACATAACACACGGGATTCTGAAAATCATTCAAAATTTTACCGCTGTGGTAGTTGTGATTACAAGTGTTTAAAAAAGGATAATTTGAATGCCCACATGTGGAGGCACAGGAGTGATCTAAAGGAATCTAGCTTTCCTTGTAAGATGTGCGATTTTAAGTCGAAAAAACGGAGTACATTAGCTTCTCATGTTACAAGAAAGCACAAGCTTAAAAAGGAAGAAGAAAAACAAAGTGAAGAAAAGGCCGAGGACGAATATCGCTGCGATACCTGCGATTACAAGACTTTAAAGAAGGAGAATCTCCAGGCCCATGTGAGAGGGCATAAGGAAGTTTTGGAGAAAGGTGTGTTGCTTTCCTGCACCTCCTGCGATTTTAAATGCAAAAATCGTGGGACACTAGCCTCTCATGTAACAAGAAAACACAAAATTGCCGAAGAAAGCAGCTGCAATATCTGCGACTTTAAATGCTTTAAGAAAAGCACGATGTACTCTCACAAGCGAAGGCATAGGGCTGAGAGCGAAGGCAAGGTCTACAACTGTAACGAGTGTAACTTCAAAACAATAAAAAAGACTTCCCTCTACTCTCACATAAAGAGAAAACATAAAGTACAGGCCAAGACTGGCTCTGGTCTCGAACAAGTCACGGAATTATTTTACTGCAGTCAGTGTGATTACAAGAATAAAAATAAGTACGAATTGAAGGTACATGTCGCCCGAAAACATACCGACGATTTTAAATTCTCCTGCGAGACTTGTGGCAAGAAATTCAAGGTCAAAGGTGACCTCACTAATCATATAAGGTTCAATCACAAGGAGGGACCTGTGATATGTGACGTATGCGGCAAGACCTGCTTAAATAGCAACTCTCTTTATGTTCATCAAAAATTCGCTCATTACAAAGCCAAGTACGAATGCGGGATCTGCAAAAGGCGGCTTGTAACCCAGGAGAACTTGGACGATCATATGTTGCGACAGCACGAAAAGCGTGAGAATGTTGTGTGCGAGGAATGCGGAAAAACTTTCTCACGTAACAGCCGGCTTAAAGTTCACATGAGAATTCACACAGGGGACAAACCCTACACTTGCAATATTTGTGGCAAGTCATTCGCAAGACGAACAGCACTAAAACAACACCTTCTCATACATACGGGCATGAGACCCTACGTTTGCGATATTTGCGGTAAATCTTTTACACAAAAACCGGGACTCATCAGCCATCGGAAATCACATCCCGGATCCCATCCTCCCCTACCCAGGGTTCTTATTGATCATATACTCAACGACGTTATGAACAACTGACTGCAGAAATAGATCCGGACCGTGTCTCATTGCCTGACTTAACATCGTATACATATATGGAAATGGTACTATTTATGGCCTATTAAATTTCGAGCGGTTTAATTGATCTCTAAATATTTTATAACCGTCGTAATTCCTCTATGGTATGATATTCTTCAATGTTTCTATGCACATTAGTTGATGATATGTATATCTTATTTTAATTAGAGAGTTGACAAGAATTCTATACCTTTGACTCGTGTAAAAAATGTTTCAAACTGATGTCTATTATAATATAATACACACAACTATTTCATGATTAGGAATATTAAAATATGCGTAGTTATCAACAGATACATATCGTTGTTTTATCAATCTCTCACAGTAGATACCTGCTCCCAAAAACGAGCTAATCACTTACTTTATATTCTCTTTTCAGGGCATTATGCAACAACGGGAGATTTGTTTATGGGAAGGAATCCATCCTGATGCAGCCCTGGCAAATAGTGGATTTCGAGGGTTCCCTTTACTACGCATTTCTCCCCACTAATCATTTGAAAGATACGGTCGAACAGAAAACTAAAAACACTGTTAACGAGCAGCACGAAGAGGCCGTTCCTCTTGACTCAAGAATACGAAGGAGCAATGGATCCAATAGCAAGGATACAGATATACCAAGCGATTACTGCCAGATAAAGGTCGAAGATGACACAGGAGAGCCAGAACCTTCTATAGAAACTGCAGTCTATTCTTGCAACATATGCGACATGAATTTCGATCTTCAAAACACTCTGAGACAGCATAATACCAGAGTACACTGTCGTGAGGTTGAAAAATATAAGTGCAAGGCGTGCCCTAAGATCTGCAAGACTTTAATATCCTTCAAAATGCACATTGCCCTAGAGCACAAGCAGACCAAGGATCCGTTGGTCTTCGCCTGTACATATTGCAATTTTGAATGCACAAAGAGAACAACACTGCACTCCCATGTGGCAAGAAAACATGCCGCGCGAGAGAAAGATCTGGCCGATTATTTGTGCGATATATGCGAGTTCAAGTGCCAGAGTAAACGTAGATTAAAGGAACACCTTGAGAGAAAACATGCTGCTGATTACAAATATGCCTGTGAAATATGCGGGAAAAAGTTTAAAGTAAAAGGGGACATGAGACTCCACATAAGATTCAAACACAAAGAGGGACCAATTATTTGCGACGTTTGCGGAAAGACTTGTTCAAACAGCAACTCGTTGTACGTTCACCAGAAATGGGCCCACTTTAAGCCAAAATACGAATGCCATATATGTCATCGTCGAATGGTAACTCAGTCTAATCTCGACCAACATATTTTACTACAACATGAAAGGCGGGAGAGTTTCGTGTGCGAAGAATGCGGCAAATCTTTCACAGAGAATCATAGATTGAAACAACACATGATGACTCATACCGGCGACAGACCTCACACTTGTACTATTTGCGGCAAGGCGTTTGCTCGGCGAACTGCTTTTAGACAACATCTTTTGATTCACACGGGAAAACGTCCCTATGTTTGTGATATTTGCGGCAAGGCGTTTACTCAGAAACCAGGACTCATTTGTCACAGGAAATCTCATCCTGGTGTACATCCACCTCTTCCCGTTGTCCATATCGAACATATTCTGAATGATTTTATGAAAAAATAGACAAATTGTATTCCAAGTGATTTTATGAAGAAAAAAAAAATAGACGAATTATATATCCAATAGCTTATCGATGACAAGTATTCTTTCACATATTGTATAATATATTATCGTTAGTTCGTATTGTTATATTTCACCATTAAAAAAAAAAAAAAAAAAACTTTGCTTTATACATAATTTTCATACCGAAAACTAAAATTGAAAGGGCAAAGAGAATATAAACGTTTTATACCATACTTTAGCAGATAAAACTATTACTTTACCGTCTAATCGTTGTTTTCTGTTTGTCTTATTGTTACGTTATATCTTCGTACATGACTGTATATTATAGAGAGGCTTATGAAAGTAATAAAATATCCAACTATCCAGGAGATTATCATTCATATTCTATTACAAAATTGCATGAATTTTCCTCTCAGTATTACATATAAAACATTTATTCAGGATCGCAGAGAGACCTTCTCACTTACCCTATTATCATTAGATTCATTAAAAATACACTCTTTCTGCCTAAAGCTGGTACCTTTCGTTTAAAAAGTAAGTTTCCTCCAGCAGTAAAATGTATCCGAATCCTAATAATAAATGCCTCAACTTATGTTTCAGACATCCGCAGGGTGAGGAGGTCGAGAAACATCAAGGGATATTCCTTTTTGGCAAGGAATCCGTCATCATGCAGGAGTGGCAGATTTTCGAATTCGACGGTAAACCTTACTATGCTTTTCTACCAACCGAGGATGTCCCAGCTTCAATGAGTGGAGACAAAAAGCTATCCTTATCTGAAAATTGTCCCATTGACGAGGAAAACGAAAGCTTTAAAAATGACTCGTTACCAGAAAGCGAAGACGAATCTGACTTGGAGGAAACGGCACACAAGCCTCTGCTCTGTGATGTCAGCGATATTGATCCGATGGGCATTGGAAATGGGAAGAAAAAGTGTTTGGGTGATCTGTATCAAGTAAAACTTGAAGGAAATATGGTGACGATAGAAAAGCTTGCTGAAAACATATCAGAATCAAAGACAACTGGAATGGATTTGTTGACGGTATCCGAAACACAGTTCCCGTCCGAGCCAGTGTTTCACGCAGCCGAAACGACTGTCCGATCTCTGAAGTGCAAGGCTTGCTCTAAAACATTCACAACAGAAATAACGTTCCGTAAACACGTTGCCTGGACTCACAAGAAGAAGGTTTGCATAGAAGAGAATGGAGCCTACGTATGTGCCGTTTGCGACTTTAGAAGTATAAAGAAATCTTCTTTTGTTGCCCACCTGGAAAGGAAACACGAAACGCGTTCGAGATCGGCATTGTTATTCCCCTGTCAAGCTTGCGGATTTGTTTGCAGATCAAAACACTCGTTGCAGTCTCATTTCACCCGCAAGCACACGGACGCATACGAGTATCCCTGTAAATTTTGTAGCAAAAAATTCAAAGTCAAAGGGGACCTGACAACCCACGTAAGATTTCACCACAAAGAAAAACCCACCATGTGCGATTTGTGCGGCAAGACTTGCCGAAACAGTGGATCGCTCTACGTTCATCAAAAGTGGGCCCATTACAAGCCAAAGTACGAATGCCACATTTGCAAAAGGCGGATGGTGACTCAGGAGAATTTGGACCAACATCTGTTACTACAGCACGAGAAGAAGGAAAGGATAATGTGCGCGGAATGCGGAAAGACTTTTAACAAGAAGGATTCCTTCAAGAGGCACATGTCAATTCATACAGGAAACAAGCCCCATCTTTGTCCTATATGCAGTAAACCGTTTGCTCGTCGGTCGCAGCTGCGACAACACCTTTTAATTCATACTGGAAAACGTCCCTTTGTTTGCGACATATGTGGCAAGGCTTTTACACAAAAGCCAGGATTGATATGCCATCGTAAAACTCATCCCGGACCTCATCCCCCTTTACCTGTTATGCCAATCGGCGATATTGTGAACGAACTTGCGGGGATTAAAAAAGACAATAACAAATAAGGACAATAAATTCTGTTGTTGTTACACTTGCCTTCGTGTCGCTTCATCAATATTACTATTGTTCGATTCTTAATAAGATTGTATGACCAGATGGAAAGAGAAATAATTTTTATTATAACTTGATACTTTGAAGATACTGGTCAGACGACTATATAATTATTATATCAGACTGCAAAAAGCCAAACAAAGAGTTAACATTCGTTGACCGAATTTGTCAGATGTGTGTATCTATTCAAGTTCAGAATAAATTTCTTTATTTTGTCAATATCTCCCGAGTGTAAACTTACACTGTACATATTCGTATGTCAGCTGAGAAGTCTGAGGTATATTTACCAAGGCTTACAAGGGTGAGAAAAATTAGTAAATTTCTTGGATTACTGTTTAAATATCGCTAATCTTTAAGGTTTTTTTTTTTTTTAATCTAATAATAGCAGACCCAAAGTAAGTAACACAGAGATTTATGATGATATAATTATTTTATCTTTTAATAATCCCCATTTTACATTTTCTGTTTTAGAATATCAGATCCGCTTTGCAACGCCATAAAAATTGAATGCACACCAGAGTTTATCATTATACCATCCAAGGGAGTGGCCGTGGAAGAAAATAAAAAGAAACCTAATGGTGGCAGAAATTTTCACGGCGTAAACAGGAGGAGGATGAAAGTTTCTAACGATTCAACAGCGAGTCGAAGTTACTCTTGCAACACGTGTGGTTCTAAATTTTCAACAAAGAAAGAGCTTGTCCGGCACATGAAAATTCACAAGTATATCTGTGAAATATGTGACAAGAAATTTCAACTAAGATGCGAACTTAAATCACACATAGTCTCTACACACGGGCCGGAAAAATATCCGTGCGAAGCGTGTGATTACGTAAGTAGAAACAAATGGGCGCTTCAGGATCATTTTGTGAGAAAGCACACTGACGGCTACAACTTTTCATGTAAAATATGCAAAAAAGAATTCAAGATAAAAAACGACCTGCAAACACACATGAATAGAAGTCATAATGAAAATCCACCTTTAGTTTGCGATATATGCGGTCACACGAACAAGAGTATTCACGCTCTTAAATGCCACAAAAAATATGCTCACCACAAGCCTCAGTTTGAATGTAAACTCTGCAAGAGAAGGATGACCACCCAAGAGTATTTGGATCAGCATATGATGCGACACGAGACAAAGGAGAGAGTAATTTGCCCAACTTGCGGTAAAACCTTCAGAGAAAAATATTCGTTGGACGTTCATATGATGATACACACTGGAGTAAAACCTTTCTCTTGTCCCGTATGCGGTAAATCGTTTTCTCGTCAAACTGCCCAGGAACAACACATACTAATTCACATGGGAAAACGTCCCTATGTCTGCGATGTTTGCGGACAGGCATTTGCTCAGAAACCGGGACTGATATGTCACAGGAAGCGGCATCCTGGACCTCTCCCCCCATTGCCTGTTGTCTCAGTCAAGAATATCGTCAATGATTTCACAAAGGATTACGAGAAAAGAAACCACAAAGACAAACTACATTGACCAAGTCGAATTACTAAAGTTGTGATTTATTTTAAATCCTTTTTGTAAAAAGGCGGCGATTTTATTCCCTGGCGATAACGGTAAGTCTGCCCTCTCGGCGATATTAATTTAATAAAAAAAAGACATACAGAGGCGTAATGTTATTGTGTATGAAATATAAGACTGAAAAAATTAAGTATGCAAAGTTGCGCGAAATTAAATTGTAATCAAACAACTTGATGGTGTAATTTTGAGAAACTAACTGCCTATCCATCTACCTACCTACTTCTACCTGCCTTGCCTTGCCTTGCCTGGCCTACCTGCCGAAAATATTTAATATAAATTTTGCGCAAACTGGAAATTGCCACTTCCTCCTATACAAGGATACAATAGGAACACTACTTCCACTTTTTGCCCGTAGTCAAAAACGGATTAAAATTTCTCAAATAGATTCCTGAGAATTCTTTTTAACAATGATTTGTTTGTTCTAGGGTATCGCCTTCCGATCCATTGGGTGTTCCGTCAGACGGAGTAGCGCTGAGGAAACGGCAAGTTGTAAAAATCGAATGCACTCCCGAATATATGATATGGCCGAAGAAGCAAGCCGTCGATGTTGTCATTGTGCGCACAAAAAGAAGTAGCTCAAATTCGGATACAGATAAGGGTGTGACGACTGTTAAGGAGGAGAGCGACAAGCCATCAAAAAGAGTGACCAGGACGAACAAAACTTTTGAATGTAATTCTTGCCAGAAGACGTTTTTAAAGAAAAGCAATCTTGCCGAACACTTGAAGCAGCACAGGCATAAGTGCGCCGATTGTGGAAAAACGTTTAGCCTGAAGCGATACCTAGACACACACATAGAAAAGATCCACAGACCTCAGTTATACGAGTGTAGCGTATGCGACTACAAAAGTAATAACAAAGGTACTCTGAAGAATCATTTCATACGGCTTCATACTAGCGGGTTCAACTTCTCGTGTGACACATGCGGAAAACAGTTTAAAATAAAAAAAGCCTTAAATCATCACATGAAACAAAATCACAGTGGTAATCCTCCCATAGTATGCGATGTGTGCGGACATTTTAGTAAAAATTTACATGCCCTCAAAGCCCACATGAAGTATCGCCATTACAAACCGGCTTTTGAGTGCAATATTTGCAAACGAGGTATGACAACACAAGAGAATTTGAAACAGCATCTATCTTGGCACGAAAATAAAGAAAAGGTCGTATGTCCGACATGCGGAAAAAGATTTCGCGGACGTGATTTGGATTCCCACATGCGAGTACACACTGGAATAAAACCATTCCCGTGTCTAGTTTGCGGGAAAACTTTCAGGCGACAAACTGCTCAAGAACAACACGTCCTCATTCATACTGGGAAACGACCCTACGTTTGCGACATATGTGGTCAGGCATTTGCCCAAAAACCTGGCCTCATTTGTCATCGAAAGAGGCACCCTGGCCCTCTGCCTCCACTACCCGCAGTCTCGATTAAAACAATAGTTACGGAATTCGCTAAGGAGTATGCTGGCAAAAACAGCAGCAGTCAGGATACAAGCGGATCAACATAAATCCAATCTTTATTCAGTCAGGAGTTGAACTTTTGCAATTTATAAGATTCTGCTGAAAACTAGGCTGTCTTATCTATTAACATCAACAAATATTCCTTGACATCTGTGAATACAGATTATACATACATAATATTGTTAGGTTTATAATAATACAACTAACCATATTGGCAAGTGATGGCTTCTATGTTGGAAATCTGTCTCTTTCGGAAGTAAAGCTATATACATACATAATATACGTGTTCAGCTGGTGATACACTGTAACATTATCTTAGCTTTTGTATTTTGTATATATTTAATAGAAATTAAATGTCTCGATGAGATAATAATACTGTACGTATAGAGCGTTTATTGGCGAGAAGGATGGGTAATTTTTTTTTCAAATTATTATTCACAAATCCCGAAAGCATGTAAATACCTACATACAAGCATGAAAGCTGGGTTTTCTCTAAACTATGTCATGCCTTCATTTTTCACGTAAGTATATCGCTAATTTATCTGCCTATCTGTATTTGTAAATCAATAATATGATTAATTCAGTTACTTTGTTTTAGGAGTGATTCAAACTCTGGAAGATTGCTAAGGGCGCTGAAAAGAAACTACTGCAATAGGTCGGTGCAGTTTCCGGACTCCAGAAGAGTCCCTTTATCTAGGAAGAGAGTTTGCCACAGATTGGAAAAATCATTTGAATCTGGAGTCTGTAGAAAATTGTTTCTCAAGAATAGAAATCTCCCAGAGCAGAGTCGAATTCACTACCTTAGTACTCGCACAGAAAAAGTCCATAAGCATCAGATTTACGGGTGGCCAGCATAGGATTACAAAACTGGGAATAAAGGAACTTTGAAAACCCATTTCATCAGGATACACACAAATAGTTGAAACTTTTTTTGCGAGACTTGCGTAAAAGCGTTCAAGATTAAAAATGCCCTGAGATAATGAAGAAACTTGGCCTCATTTATACAGAAATAGACACCCCAAGTCTGCTGCCTCCTCTATACACCATATCCATCAAGAGCATCGTTAAATTTTGACCAAGGAATACACGCAATTAAACCTTATTGATAAATAATTGATTCACACTGCAGAAGCCTCGACTTTACTTCACTAGGATACGATAATAAAATCTTGGCTCTTTATTCTTGTCTCTTTTGCCGATCCTTGTATTTAAAAATAGTTCTTTTTCGTCTTCTTCATAAATATTAGCCAATCGATTTCGCTTACTTTTATAGTCTAGCAATTTTCTTACTACACTTCTCAAGTGAGTATCTTAACTTTACCACATTCAGACATTACTTTTTCACCCGCTTATCCTATGACTGCCTTTCTGTTTTAGACATCTACCACCGGATCCTTTGAGCATTCCTATATCACGTGCCGGAAGAGCATCTCCAGGAAATAAACATCCGTTGAGAATTGAATGCACTCCAGAGTTTGTTAACGGACTTGTTGAAATAACTGCACAGAGAGTTGAAAAAAAGCGTAGAAAACAAAAGAGCTTCAGAAAGAATGATGCGAGATCTAATCGAGTTAAAGAAAGTTCATATGGAAGGAAGAGTACGAGAGTGAAAAAATTCCAATGCGATATGTGCGAGAAAACGTATTTCAATAAAGACACACTGATAATTCATATTAGACAGCACACCTACGAGTGTAAAACTTGCGCTAAGACTTACGGCTTAAAACGAGAGCTGAAAATTCATATTGAAAAAGTTCATGGTCCACAGATGTACGAGTGTAGTGTTTGTGATTACAAAAGTAACAAGAAATGGACATTGAAGGATCACTTTGTGAGAAAGCATACGGACAACTACCAATTCTCTTGTAAATTTTGCGGCAAGCCGTTCAAAATACAGAACAATCTTAAACAGCATATCAATCAAATGCACAGTGGTAATCCGCCGATTGTATGCGACGTATGCGGTCATGAGAGTAAGAACTTACACGCTTTGAAATCACATATAAAATATATCCATGACAAGCCAGAGTATGTTTGTAAGATTTGCAAACGACGTCTAGTATCGCAAAAAGGACTCGAACAGCACCTTAATTGGCATGAGACCAAGGAGAGAGTGGTGTGTGAACAGTGCGGTAAAATGTTTCACATTCCTTATGACTTAGAAGTACACATGCGATCTCATACGGGCGTAAAACCTTACTCTTGCACAGTTTGCAATCAGTCTTTCGCCCGCAGAAACACTCTTAGACAGCATCTTCTTATTCACACTGGAAAACGACCCTACGTATGTGACATATGCGGGAAGGCATTCACCCAGAAGCCAGGTCTTACCAGTCACAGGAAATCTCATCCGGGATCTCATCCTCCACTACCCAGTGTCTATATTGACAATATATTGAAGGGTTTGGCCACAGAGGCTAAGGACAAATGCCATGATTGATGGGGAATCAATGCATTTGATCATCGGTAGATGTATTGTAATAGTACATGTCAAACCGATGATAGTGGGCAGATGAACTCCATTATTTTATAAGAACAATTATTCTAATTTAAAAACAAACTACCAGATGTGATTTGAGTACACTTTACAAAGTCCTATCGACCTAACACCTTACAGTTAAGGACCAGTTTTTAGATTCCGAGTTAAATCATCATATACACTCAAGATCATCATACACACATCTTCAAAATGCTGTAACTCGAAAAAAAATCGAAATAAAGTATTTTGAAGGTTGAAATTTCGTCTTTGAGATGGCTTTTTTACACTTCTTCTACGGTCGTTTCTGATCTCGTGGCATAGGTTCGAACGCAGAGTTGCGAATCGCAAAGAATACGAAGTTTTTCAAAGTTCTCGATGGAGCGTTAAAAAAAATTGCAGAGAATTTTCCAGATAGCCATTTTTTAGCCTGAAATCTCTTCGAAATGGCTCTTCTAATTTTTTATTAACACAATCTTTTCTCACGGAGTTATTCGATTTTGAGTCAAGTCTAGGTAGTGTGTGTGTGTGTGTACACACGGGGTGCATGGCGCCTGTACGCATGACTTGACTCAAAGTTGAATAACTACGTGAGAAAAAATCGCGTGAAATAGTTTAACCTTTCTAAGATTCTTAAAAAACCATGTTGAAGAGGAGATTTCAGGTTACAGAATGGCTATCTCGAAAATTATTTGCGCTTTTTTAAACGCTCCACAAAGAACTTTGAAAAACTTGGTATACTTGGAAAAGTTGATACTTATAACAAATTTGAAATTTTGTAAAATTTCAATTTTCACTGACTTTGTTTTTCTTATATAAATATTCTTGTATGGTACCTTGAATAAAAGGTTGAAAGAAAAATGTATCACCAGACCACTAGATTTTATTGTCAGTTTATTGAACAATATTGATATAATTCTACATATACTTTTCTTAGTGTAGAATCAAACTGAATAAAACATTTTTTTTGTCAACTATATACATACAACTAAGGAGCCGATCGTTAGTAGCAGCACGTATTTGAATGATGATAAATTTATTTTTCTAGGAAAGCTATGCCCGATCCACTTTTACTAAGAAAAAAGCAAAGAGAAAGGAGATCGCATGCTGCCGTTCCAACAGAGAGACGAACCAGACCGAAGTTAATACTTCCCAAGCCTTCGTCGCCAGAATATGCCGTTGTACTGCCAGAAGGATATTTCCTATTAAGTGACAGAAAGTTGGAAAATAAAGTTCCTCAAGAATCCCGTGTATCTGTACCCCTCCGACCAGTGAGAGAGAAAAAGGTTCGACCTGAGAGGTATTCATGCACCGTTTGCAGTGTCACCTTTAAGAAACGAGTCTTGTTTGTTAAGCACATAAAAATGCACTTGTACAAGTGTGACAGTTGCCTGGAACCGTTTAAAAACAAGTCTGATCTTGAGTCCCATGTTGAGTCACACGAATCTCAAGATAATGTAAAATCTCAGGAATGGCCTTGCAACGTATGCAACTACGTGAGCAAAAACAAGCGTATTCTTGAGGCCCATTTCATAAGGAAGCATACGGACGTTTATAATTATTCTTGTGAGGTTTGCGGCAAGGCATATAAAATAAAAAACGACCTTAGAACTCACGTAGTTAAGTATCACAGCGGAAACCCGCCCGTTGTATGTGACGTGTGCGGAAGATCGTGCGTCGACAGACACACCCTGAAGGTTCACCAAAAGTTTGCTCACTACAAGCCAGAATTCAAATGCTCTATTTGTCCTAAGAGAATGGTGTCTCAGGAAAATCTTGACCAACATGTGCAATGGCACAATGAAAAAGTGATATGCGAAGAGTGCGGTAAAACATTTTCGGAAAAATGCTCACTTGCTGTTCACATGAGAACTCATACCGGAGACAAACCCTATCCCTGCCCTGTGTGTGGTAAATCTTTTGCTCGATCCGGCGCTCAGAGACAACATATTTTAACTCACACTGGTCAACGTCCCTACGTGTGCGATATTTGCGGTAAATCGTTTACCCAAAAGCCTGGATTGATTTGTCACAGAAAGACACATCCTGGCCCTCTACCGCCTCTTCCGCCTTTATACATTGAAGACATATTGAAGAAGTTTGAGGCGGATTTCCTCAACAAATATAAAAACTCTGCGGAGGAGAAATAGTTTGTTTATCACATGCAACAAGCTATTGTAAAGAAATAACATCATTCTTGGCATGATTAAAACCTTTTTTTCATTAATGTATCTTGTAATGTAGATTTTTTCCTAGTCCGTATGGTCAGCAAAAGTCTGTACAAAAATGCAGGTACTTTGTTCGGCAATATTTCATTGAAATATTACATAGGATATCGCTTCGAAAAGAACTTTAAATTCTAGCTCACTGTCAGTGACTAAGAACTTGTTTTTTTACGTTGTAGAATTTACTTTCCCGAGCCTCTGCTGGAATTAAATTTCAAATAAACTTAGCAGCAATTACTCGAGAGCAGGGGTTTCAGTTTATTTTCTGTTTCAGGAATCGTTGGAGTAAAGGTGGAGGCAAACGGGCCATACACGAGTGCAGAAAATGCGATGCCGGATTCTTTCACATGACCAAACTCATCGAACATTTGAAAAATGTGCATGGTATAGAGAGGGCTTTCAAATGTGATCAATGCGGCAAGGCATTTAGAAGCCCTATGAACATTAAAAGGCACAAACTGATTCACACTGGTTTGAAAAGATTCGCCTGCGATGTTTGCAGTTACACATGCAACCAAAAGACAAACCTTGAACACCATAGGAAACGACACTCAAAGGATTATGCCTACAGATGCGAATTGTGTAATAAAGGATTTCTATCCAGGGCAGAGTATATAGAGCACAATAATATTCACACTGGTAAAAAACCGTATGCTTGTGAACTGTGTCCAAAATCTTATCCCTATAAGAACAACCTGCTTGTACACAAACGGATACATCATCCTGGATTGCTGAAAACAGCTGACAGATACAAGTGCGCTTTGTGCACATTGAATTTTCCATATAAAAGACTTTTGACAAAGCATATGAAATCACAGCACGGTATTGAACAGAGCTTGAAAATTTATCTCTGTGATTTTTGCGGAAAACAAGTATCGTCACAGAGCGTATTAGTGACTCATAGGCGAATGCATACTGGTGAGAAACCTGCTAGCTGCGAAGTCTGTGGCAAACGATTTAGTACTAGAGAAAATTTGAAGCTACATCGCCGCACGCATACTGGTGAAAAACCTCACGTTTGTTTGCACTGTGGCAAAGGTTTTACTCAGAGAACATCGCTCGTATTTCATATGCGATATCATACCGGACAGAGACCTTACCAATGTTCTATTTGCAAAAAAGGATTTGTTTCCAACACCTTTCTGAAGAAACACCAAAAGTCTCACATCGAAAATCCTATATCCTAGCATAAATAACAACGTATAAACTGAATGTAACAAAATTTGAAATAACAAAAAAAAAATTAATTAATATCAACTCGTCGAAAGAGTGGAGATAAAGAATTATGAAACCAATTACTTGTTCAATGTGTATCTATTCTATCGATAAAAGTTTGGTAAACCTAATTATTCTTTGCCAAGAATTGAGGCCCTCAGTCTGCGAGCTGACTTCAGTCTGAACGAAATATTATGTATATTCTTACAAGCCTGGGTACAGATTTATGAATTGTTTTCACCCCGATGATATTCATTAAAATGATATTTAGTTACATAAAATTATGTTCCAGCCAGTGGTCCGTCGACCATGAACAGTTTGATGAAACCGAGCTTAAGGTCAAGACCGAGAATGACCCTATTGCTACAGAGGCGAAGTAAGTATAGCAAAAGATTTCATCTCCAGTCCTATGAAAATAATGTAAAATAAACGGGCAACTGCTCTCAAACACCGAAAATTTAATTTATCTCTACCTATACCTATGTACAGAAAGAATTTCTGCTAGCTATTTATTTTCGGATTTTACTTATTCTAACGTGTTGGGGAAAATTTCCGCGATTGATTTAGCAAAATTGAAAATAAGATGAGAGTAAAGTTTATATAAATTTTCAGGTCAGAGGACAACGTAAAGGCGTGTGAAATATGCAATGAAAAATTTCACTTCGTAACACGACTAGTTGCACATTTGAGAATAGCTCACGGAATTCAGAGGCCTTTTAAGTGCGGTTCTTGCTGGAGAACCTATGCTCAACAATTCATGCTCAATGCACATGTAAAAAAGTCTCACACAGCGAAGAATGTGTCTTGCAATCAATGCAAGTTCATATGTGTTACAAACGCGGATCTAGAGAGGCATAGAAAGAAGCAGCATGAGCCCAAAATGAAATTCTACTGCGAGCTTTGCTGTGAAACTTTTACAGACAAGGATTCTTTTGCCATGCATTCAGCAATGCATAATTTTATTGAATATCAGCAGTGTAACGCCTGTGGTATAACTTTCAATGACGTTGATTCCCTGAAAGAGCATCACAGATTGTATCACATCAATATGCCGGCATCTTTGATGACGCAAGGTGCAGAGTCAGAACACAAGTGTGATATTTGTGGGATATGTTACAGATTCAAGTCTATTTTGAAACAGCATAAACTCAATGTTCACGGACGCACTCCGAGTTACGAAAGACCAAGGCGTAGGTACCTCTGCGCTCTTTGCGGAAAAGAATTGAAAACAGCTAAGGGATTTGAAATTCACAACAGATCTCACACAGGTGAGAAGCCCTACACCTGCGAAGTTTGCGGTAAATGTTTTGCCTGTGAAACTTTGCTCAGAACGCATAATGTCACTCATACAGGGGAGAGAAAATACACTTGCGAACAATGCGGTAAATCTTTTACCCAAAGATCCACCCTTGTCGTTCACAAGAGATATCATACCGGTGAACGTCCTTACGTATGCCCAAAATGCAGCAAGGGTTTTGTCACTCGAACTGTACTCAATACACATCTGAAATCCTGTCGATGATCGCTTAAAGGTAAGATCTGTGTTAATTGGAATAAAGCTTTTCTCGTTTAAGGAAATCCTGAGATTGGTGTTAACAGGGTAGGCAAAAACCCTTCGCTTCTTATACATTATATCTTTTTGTCATTAATTTGAAGAATAAGACACCTTTTTGATATTAGGATCTACATAGTTGTAGTTTATTTCGCATATCCCTCGCCTATTCATGTTTACAAGAATACAACACAATAATAGCACGTGGCACTGTAGTATTTAAAGAAGCTAGCTTCATGTTCAATTGCAGTATGTGTTGGATAATGATTGTCATTTTTCAGAATATTCATGCCCCTCACGAACAAGCAGAAGCAAGAGGGGGATGTGATGGAAGAAAAGGAGAAAATTACGAAACAAGCTGCAGGACCAAAGGCGGAAAAGTCTAAGAATATAAAAAAATCAATAAAATGTCACGTCTGCAACATAGAATTGAATTACGAGATCAGAATGATAGAACATCTGAAGAGCGCGCATGGTATTGAGAAGGCGTTTGAGTGTGACGAATGCTCGCGTAGTTTTAGCACTCCATGGCAATTGAATCAACATGCTAAAATTCACAAAGCTCATACAGTATACCGCTGTGATGAATGCGATTACAAATCATTGCACAAGGTGAATATTGGGCTTCACCAGAAGCGACATCATTGGAAAGAGTACTCGGTATTCTGCGAGATTTGCAATAAAGGATTCATAGCCAAAGGAGAACTCAAGGCACATCTAACTTCTCACGAAGTGGCTAGACCTTTTGTATGCACAACTTGC
Organism: Macrophya annulata; assembly: GCA_963924015.1. Classification (NCBI taxonomy): domain Eukaryota; kingdom Metazoa; phylum Arthropoda; class Insecta; order Hymenoptera; family Tenthredinidae; genus Macrophya; species Macrophya annulata. The sequence goes on along the minus strand of OZ001259.1, from coordinate 24,501,107 downwards.
GGCAAGTCTTTCAAGAGCAAGGACCACGTTAAGGGTCATGTACGGACTTCGCATCCAGAGATGTGCTCTAGCAATACAGTGAAGAAATATTCCTGCGAAATATGCGGCCAGAGTTTTTCTCACAAGCCTTTATACTACAGGCATAAACAGGACGAACATGGACAGAAGAATTGTCGCAGGAAGAAGCAATTATTTTTATGCGATTTGTGTGGCAAGGAAGTGACCAGTCTGTCCAGTATGCAGGTACATCGAAGAATTCACACTGGGGAAAAGCCCTTCACGTGCGAAGTTTGCGGGAAGTGTTTCGCGTCCATGGGTCTCCTAAGAACTCACAATATCACTCATTCTGGTGAGCGTAAGCATACATGCGACGAATGCGGTAAAAATTTTACGCAAAGATCAACGCTAGTTGTTCACAAACGGTATCACAGCGGCGAGAGACCTTACGTATGTGTTAAATGTAACAAGGGGTTTGTCACGCGAACTATTCTCAACGCGCATCTTAAGAGTCGTCATTAGACTAATGGAAGATTTATTATTTACAAAAAAATTAGTTGGTGAACCATGTTTCATTTAGTTTAATTTCATGATATTGATGTCTTATTATATTTTAACAAGCTTGTATAAGTTTCCTATTATTACTCAATTTTTGTATTTCACTTTATTTCCACCCGGCCGGAACTACATCAAGCACAATATCAAGCAAAGATCGTGCGATGGAGAAATAGAAAAAATATACAGAACAATCAGCCATCTATTTTTTCTACAATCATCACATGTATATTAAGTAATCATATACATATATACATAACTTCAGACAATGTTCCTATAGGTAAACCTCTGGTATATTGGTTAACTATTCGATTTTATTACGATCTCCTGCAGTTGGAGTTCTAGATTATCACCTATTTCAGCAGAATGAATTTATTATAACTATTATAAAATCGTTTAATATTATACAGACAATAAATACATTTAAATGCTCTATATTTCTAGGCAAGCATATCGTTGGCACAATTTTTCACCTTCATTGCCCACAAAGTCTTTTTGACTGCCAAATTTCACAATCAAAGTTCGGATTTAGATTAGGAAGAAGAATAAGAATAAAAAGAAGATAGATGGATAGATAGATAGATCACTTCTTATGCCCATGGCAATGTTGAACAAGAAGGAATAGCATATGCATTATACATAGATTACAATCAACAGCTATCGAAAGTAAAATGATAAGAAAAGTAAGCAAGTAGAGACAAAGAGTAAATTAAACGAGTGAGTAATTAAATAAAATTAGAAAAAAAGAAAGAGACAGAGAGAAATATAACGACAAAGAAAAAGACATCATCCGTTACACATTGGTTTTTTATTATTCAGAGCTGGACTTCGGAGTGCACAAAAAATCTGATATTAAACACAGATCCGATAGAATTTTTAGTGGAATATCAAAACAGAGGCTGGGTCTTCAATGCGAAAGTTCACTCCTAGCTTCACCATTTTATTATCGAATTGATAACCGATGTCGTCTAAGACTGCTCGATTGTGGGTGCTCACATTACGCGGCTTCACGTGAATCGTTTGAAAACCTATACTCAAAGTAAAGCAGGATACCTGTATTAACTAGTTGAAGCATTAGTTAATTGATTTCTAAACTCTTTTCAATCATATTTGAACTCACAAGTCCTGCCGTCTGCCTGAAGCTGGCAAATATCTCGCAGAGTGTCCAGGTTTCTCAGGACTCCGTCATACCGCAGCTGTGTCAGTTGTTTACAACGAACCAAAAGAGATATCAATAAATCATCTAGTTGTTCTCTATTATTACGCAGTTGGAGCATAACTTCGGCTATTGAAATGTTTACATATAACTTAATTTCAATTTCATTATCAAAGCTGAAGATAAAAATCATTAATAAGCGTTTAGCAGTAATAAAACTGGTAAATTACGTCCTTAAAATACTTATTCCAACATCACAGACCTAACGTGTCTGTGTAATGAGTTATCAGTAGTCCGACAGTACTGCGAAAATTGCGAGATCTACTCTGGTCCCATACATTACTACTGAACATTTGAAAACTTCCTAGCGGCACACTGGGTAGTAGCAAATAGCTAATATCCTCATGGTGCGAAATATTCACTGTAAGGTAGAGCCTGGTAAGTTGCATTCAATCGTTTTATATTTCAGAAATTTTACGATACCTATCGTATAGGAGACCTTCAACTTTGGACATGCAACAACGAGCCCATGCCAAGCAGCATTTGCGACTGTATGTTGTCTGGAATCCGAGTTTCGTACAGATATATCCAGCGTTCTAAGTACCAAGGGCGCTGCACTGGCTAATGCATTAAGTGCGTTATCAGATAATGCTGGATAGTCTAGTTTCAGGGTGGCCAGAGCTCGTAAGCGTCCCAATAGACGGAGGTACCTGAAAAGCCGTTTCTGTATTGCTACCGAGATCAGATTTACCTTGTAGGGTCTCTTGGAAAACATCATATGCTTCTTCGAGACGCAGGTTCAGACACAAACAGCTTAATAGTTTTCAATTGATGAACAGACACACCTTGGATTGCTATGCGGAGCTAGCCACTCTCTAAAAGCACCCTGAAGATCCAGTGAAACGAGACTATTGCCGCACGCTCTTACCGCAGTGCCTAATATTCTCAAAACATCGCCGACCCCCAAGTTTGCATTCAACAGACTCAGAGTTCCCAGATTTTTCTGGCAGCTGTAGAAAAAGATGATACTGATTTCTGCACTCCTATAAATTCGCTGTTATTCAAGTTAGAGAGCTTCCAGCGTACCCCAAAAAGTTAGCAAGAGCGCAAATTAGTTTTCCCCGATTTCCCCATTTAGAGCTGTATACCCAATCCGTCAGAATAAGATCTCTCAGTTGTACATCTTTAGCCCTGACCACTGTGAGGAAATCTACACCTGCTTCTGTCTGGAAGTTACGCGCTACACGTGGTTCCCTTCGATGCATATATGGTTCAGACCCAGACCACACCAGTTCTAAGCGTCTCATATGCTGTCCATGCTCTACCTTTGGAGAGAAGAAGAACTACAATTTACTTGTCCTTCCGAAAGTAGATTTCTTTTACCTAGGTTCTAGTCTTCTGTACTTCTCTATCTACTCTTAAGAGTAAAATTGAAGCGCACTTGGTACTCCACGAAAACATGCCCATCTTCAAAATGCTGTAACTTGATTACCAAAAAAAATCAAACTAAATCATTTTAAAAAGCGTTTTGAAGGTTGAAATCTCATCTTTAAGATGGTTTTTTTTAATTTCGTCTACAGTCATTTCTGACCTCGTGGCATAGGTTCGAGCACACAGTGGCAAAACGCAGGGAATACAAAGTCTTTCAAAGTTCTCTGTAGAACGTTCAAAAAATTGCAGAGAATTTTCAAGATTATTTTGAAGATTCGAGACTATTTTGTAGCTTGAAATCTGCTCTTCAAAATGATTCTCTTATCTTTATTACAAGTTTTTTCTTCGTGGAGCTATTCAACTTTGAGTCAAGTTATGCTATGTACGTGTGTACACACGGGGTGCATAGTGCCCATACGCATGACTTGAGTCAAAGTCGAATAGCTCCGTGGATAAAAATCGCGTGAAAAGTTTGAATAGCTCATTTTGAAGAGGAGACTTCAGTCTACAAATTGGTTGTCTAAGAATTTCTTTGCGATTTTTTTAACGCTCCACAGAGCACTTTGAAATACTTGGTATGCTCTGAGTTTCGCAACTCTGCGCTCGAAGCCATGCCACAAGGTCAGAAATGACCATAGGAAAGATTAAAATAAAACCATGTGAAAAATGAAATTTCAACCTTTAAAATGCTTTTTGAAATGACTTTTTTCGATTTTTTTTTCATCAAGTTCGAGTATGTTGAAAATGGGCATTCCTTCGCCGAGTACCACGTACGCTGTTGATTTTCTTCTTGAGTGTATCTATCTGGCAACAGTATAATTTTCAAGTACCGCTAACTCTCTTGCCAAAGGTAATTCGCCGCCCAGATCACGATCGATGAAGACTGTCACTGATCGCCAAAGAACAGGAGAAGACAAGGCACATTTCCAGGAGTCGCAGACCAGTCCCAAAGCTGCTCGATCCCTGCGATTTAGGTGGCTAAATATCTTTGTAAGTATCAGCTCCGGCAGCTCATCCCACATCTCCTAGCTTCAGTCCATCTTTTCATCACCGCATTTTTATCAGTGATGTGATAGAGTGTTTATAGCAGCTGGGTGGCTTCCATAGCCGCTTAGATCTACTAGCTCTTATATACTAGGTGATTCTTTTAAGTCTTGTATTACTAGCTTATTGGATAAGAAGGTTTTCGAAGAAACAAAAGATCAGTATGTAATGTATTGTTTTCTTTATTTATTGTTCAATAATAACCAATAGAGTATAGAGCATAAACTGGTCGTTATTGTTCGTAGTTCAAACTAATTAGCATCATAAGACATAAAGCTTGGTAGAAACTGTAGTCGAGGCACTTAAGTGAGGTTATATTATGTCAGATTGGGATTCTGTTATGTTAGGTTATGATCAGCAGTCAGTATGTCAAAGTTCGAAGTCTTGTAACAGAGAAATGTAAAAATGAAATAATTGTTTATTCTGCAGTATACGTACATACATACGTATACCTATATAGAATGGAAAATAACGAAGACAGAGTCGATGACGAGAAGCGTTGGAGAGTCGAGGCGGAGGGGGTGATAAACGACGTCAAGAATCACGTGAAGGATATAAAAATATCGACGAAACTAAAAAATACGAGCCAGTGTGCGTATTTGAATTTGACTACATTGGAGGAGCTAGAATTCTGCGTCGAACTATCGTCCCTTGGCTTTTCTATCGTCGACAATAAGCTCGATAGCGTTTCTTTGAACAGGGAATACAAATACTTCGAAACACCGTACAGCTTGCTGGAATATATAAGCCCGAGATACACACAGTCTTTTGGTACAATGCTGTTCGACAAGCTGAGAAAACTTGGCGGACAATAGCTTGTGAAACTAACGAAATATCGTGTATCGTACAATATTGTGAGCAATAAAAATCGTCGGACTCGATAATCTATCTCCAATTTCATCCCATCCTGTAAATTTTATCATATATTTCTTCATTACTTCGAAGTGACAGGTGCTATAACCTAAAAAATACAGAACGCAACCCGAAAGGGTAGCCATCTTGAAATTCTAATCGATTTCAATCGATAAACGATTAGTATAAACAATCGATCGCCAACGCACTCTGGCGGCCGCACCTCTAAGCATCTCGCGATATCGCGAAGTTCTTTGACGGCGAGAGGGGCGGGTGTAGACTGTAGAGGACGAGAAAGTTTGATACGGATGTTTTAGTGTTCTTCTTTATTAAAATCGTTTTATTATTCGCAGAACGCAGGTTGACGACAGTGCAGTGTCATTCGCGTACCTAATTGGCGTGCAGAAACAGAAATTAACTCTTATTGCTAATGGTATGTGGTTATTGGTTACGTGTGACAGTCGAGTTATGCTAATACGCTACGGCTGTATTGTATTATGTTATGTTGATAAGAAAACGATAATAATAAACTGACAAGCGGTGTGCGTGGTCTAACACCACTTGAAACAGTACCAGGGATAATAATGAACCGTGAGTTAGAGTGTCAGTGTGAGTGAACGGCGAGCGGCGGGGCGGAAGAAAAAAAACTTCGCAAAAGTGTGTGGTGCGTGTTCGCGGTGATGCGGTTTCACATGGCAGTCATTTTATTGTACGGGCGGGTGCAGCATAAGCAGCAAAAAAAACAAAAGCAACGGCATTGTTCCCTCGAACACTGACAAGCAGTAGCAAAGAATTACAGGGGTCAAACCACGTCGTCGTTTAATAATCAACGGTTGACAAAGCATACGAAAGGTAAGTTACTCGGTTTATTATTTAACACGACCTTCCTGTTTTGTTTTTTTGGTTTTCGCATTTTCCGACCCAGACACACACACGTTCGTAAAATATCGCTACGAGAGTGTTCACCGTCAATTGGTCGACAATGGACATTGACACTCGCGACACATTCTATACACACGCATGCATTCATGCATGTATACATATTATCGTGAACATTCCCATTCAACTACTACGCCCGTGGCATTTGACAAATGACTAATTTTTCAACGAGCTAACGAGCAGCAGAAACGAAATGGCTGGCAGATAATAACATGACAGTTACTCCTCCCAAAGCAATGATTATATCTGTAGAGTATAGAGTTTGTTACGCTCATACTAAGCTTTCCCATTTTATCTGTTTGTTTCTTTCTGTCTACATATAATATTTAAAATGTTAAAATTCAATCCCAGGTTGTCGTTGACGTCGTTTTTTTTATCCATTACCTGTGGCCCAAATGCTACTGCGCTATTCGAGGGTTAGGATATTCAATAAAGAAGGAGAAGTTAGGAATGGCTAGCTTGTCGGTAGCTCCGTCAAGCAAGAATAGCTCAAGAAGCACTTCGCCCAACAGAGGTAATAACCTGAATTCACAAACACAACGTCAACACACATCAGCCAACCTGGATCCTCTACCGAAGTCTCGAAATGTCACAGCGTAAGTATTCATTTATAAGTCATTTATTCATTTATTTATTTATTTAGTCGATTTCTTCCTCAAGTTCTAGAAGCCAGTTCATCATCATTCATATGTTTCAAACGGTATTGATAAGTCTTGTTCAACCTACAGTCTAATCCGTGGCACTCATCTATGGAAAAAGCTTATTCACAGATAGGACTCACTGCATAGATAAGATCGGTGATACTGAATAATTGTTTCGAGTCTTGATGATGCTTATCTATTCCTTCTTGGAAATTCATAGCACTGATCGCGAGCTCTGATATCAATACAGATTGAACAAATAATTAATAATTAATTTTTGACTAGAAGCCACGATATTCATACCTTGTACTCTCAGATTCTACTACAAGATATCATCAAATATTAAAAAACAACAAAAATAACATAGGATAATGAGAAATTTATGTAATTTACTTTTGCCTCTTTTTATTAGACAATATCAGATAATATTTCGAGATAGTAATTATCGTTAATTTTTTAACAGTCATCAGTCGGGAGAGGGAAGTACGGGCAGTGGCAGTAGCGGCGGTGGTGGTGGCGGAGGCATGAAGGGCAGCAGTCGACAAAGGTCTCCTGGCGCTATAGTCCGAGCCGGAGATGCGGCCGACGATCCTGGGGCAAGCACAGTTGCTGTTGTTCCTGAACTAGATGATTTTGTATCAAATGTTAATCCACCAACAGATGATGAAGGAGTAATTCTAATTCCAGTACTATTTACTTTAGTAAACAGGCTTTATTGAGAGAAGAAAAATATCGTTGATTCATATTTCAGGAGGCCTACCATGCCACCCAGTCCTTCCTCTCAAATGGATCGTCAGAGTTGATAGGTGATGATGTTGACTCGAGCGGCAGTCGTGGCCGACAAGCCATGGAACATTTGCAAAACAAAATTGCTAGAACCAGAGAACTAATTCGTATAGAACAAACTACGCGAGATGGTGATACTTTGTTCTTTATATTCGTTCATTTTTAAATTGAACTTTGAAGACTACGACAGGCAGATAAACTCAATTTACACTCAATGGAAAAATTAACGGGGCACTCGGTATTCCGTAAAAAAATGCCCATCTTCAAAATGCTGTAACTCGGTGAAAGAATGGCGGAAAAAAATCACTTCGAAAAGCATTTTAAAGACTGAAATTTCGTCTCTAAGATGGTTTTGTTTAGTTTCTTCTACGGTCATTTCTGACCTCGTGACGTAGGTTCGAGCGTAAAGTTGCGAAACACAGAGAAAATAAAGTTTTCAAAGTTCTCTAGAGCGTTAAAAAAATCGTCGAGAATTTCAGAGATAGCTATTTTGTAGCCTAAAATCTCCTCTTCGAAATGTTTTTTTAAACTTTTTCATGCGATTTTTTTTCACAGAGTTATTTAATTTTGCGTCAGGTCATGTGTGTGTACACACACACACACACAGGGTGGATGGTGCCTATACGCATGACTCTCAAAGTTGATTAACTCAGTGAAAAAACTTGCGTAGAAAAAAGTTGAAAAAACCATTTTGAAGAGGAGATTTCAGGCTATAAAATAGCTGTCCCGAAAATTCTCTGCAATTTTTTTAACGCTTCACAAAGAACTTTGAAAAACTTTGTTTTCTCTATGTTCGCAACTCTGTGTTTGAACCTACGCCACGAGGTCAGAGATGATTGTAGAAAAAATTTAAAAAGACCTCACAGATGAAACTTCAACCTTCAAAATGCTTTTTGAAATGACTTTTTTCGATTTTTTTTTCATTGAGTTACAGAATTTTGAAGATGGGCATTGTTTCGCGGAGTACCGAGTACGCCGGTAATTTTGCCCATGAGTATATCTCTGCCCATTTTTTTCAACAAATATTCACGATTTGGGATTCTGATTTCAGACAATGTCAACGAATATTTAAAGCTAGCTGCAAATGCGGACAAGCAACAGCTGACGAGAATCAAGGCTGTCTTTGAAAAGAAGAATCAAAAGTCTGCGCACAGTATATCACAGTTGCAAAAGAAGCTGGAAAGTTATACAAAGAAGCTGAAAGATTACGAGGTGCATGGGGCTCCTACCAGTCACAGACAACCAAGAGAAGTTCTCCGAGACATGGGACAGGGATTAAAGTAAGTCGGAATAATTTTCTTGTCTAATCTAAGACCGGTTAGATTTTCCCAATTTGAAAAAAGAGATATCGTCGAAGCGTGAGTAGCTGTTTCTAAATCTCGGTTTTGCCCCACTCTAATTTAAGACTACCTTTCAGAAACGTGGGTGGTAATATTAGGGACGGAATCACTGGTTTTTCAGGGTGAGTATAGCTGAAAAAAAATTTGATAGTCTACTATCTGCATGCCCCTATAACATTTAGATATACGTTTCTAATACACATGTATGTCGGTCTGAAGTTTGAAATCAAATTATTACTGCATACTTAGGTGGTTCAAAAAAGACATTTTTTCTATTTATTAAAGGTCTTATAAATCTCAAAATTTGATTTATATATAAAAACAATTCTTCCAAAAAATCAGCTCAATTATATAACATATAACACGTAAAAATTTTTGTTTTTTCGTTTCTCTTGGATAAAAGTATTGAGAAATTTTATTTTCAAATTATAAAATACATGTTTTCATAGGAAATTAAATTCTCTACAAAAAAAAAATTTGATATGTTTTTTTCGTAAATTTACCAAATGAAAAGTTTTAAAGCCTTAAACACTATAAGTAAGTAGGAAAACTCAATATGTCCATGGTTATTAAGCATGCATGTTTGAAGCTTTATAACTTTTCATTCGTTAAATTTACGAAGAAAACATATTAGAGCTTTGTTGTAGAGAATTCAATTTTCTATAGATTCATGTATTTAAAAATTTGAAAAAAAAAATTTCTACTACAGTGAAACCTCTCTTAACGGACACCTCTTTATAACGGACAAGTTAAAAATCCCTGGCAGAAAAGCATTGTCTTTAATGGACAATATACCTCCTAATAACAGACACTCTTAATAACGGACGCGGACACGGTGGCAAAATTTCCGGTTCGTTCATTGCACGGCCGTAGCTCAATTTTCATCAAAACCGGCAACAAATTATTTACACCTAGCGATTTTTAGGGTAAACGCGTTACATTATTCCGAGAAACTTTTTTCAATAAATTTTTGAAATCCGAGTGCTTTCAGGGGGTGAAAAAAATTAAAAACCGCCAAAAACGGTCAAAAGTCGAGACGTCAAAACGGTGCCTCGCTTGCGGTTTGAACAGATTTCAAAATTTCGAAAATCTAAAAACACAGTTTTGTAGAGTAATAAATCCCCAACAAAAAAGTCTGCGAGTCACCCTATCTATCTTCTGTGCATAGGGCGTGGGAGGGGTCCCAAGTTTAGGGGACGAATTTTCGATTTCGACTTAACGTGGTGACAACTCACTTAATATTTAAAAATTCATAGAAAACACAAAAATCAATCAAATTAAAAGAACAAGGTGTGCTTTTTATTCAGAATTAATTTATCTATAAGATCAAAGGCTTAGATTTTTTTTTGGAGCCTGCTCATGTAACGTGTTTGTACTGGTCGTGGCTTGGCTGCAATTTTTGTCAACAAACAGATCAGTCTAATATTTTCTGCATATGCGTTAAGATATAACAAAAATTAGTCATTTTCTCAATAATGGACACCTCTCAATAGCGGCCAAGATTTCCGGTCCCGAAGGTGTCCGTTATAGGGAGGTTCCACTGTACTATTATTCGAGAAAAACAAAAAAACAGAAATGTTTTCACGTGTTATATGAATGGGAAAATGGATTTTTGATGAACTCTTAGTAGAATTGGGATATCAAGCTGCTCTTTTGGGAGGATTTTTTTTCATACCTAAGATTAACTTTTGAGACTGTATGTAGAAAAAAAATTTTTGCTTGTTTAATCACTCTACTGTATATACGTTAGAATAATTTTCAATAATCTTCATCAAATCACACCTATAACATTCCCCACCAATAATTCAAACAATTATTTACTGTTCTAGAAGCGTCATGTCCAAGCCACGAGAGTTTGCTCATCTTATTAAAAACAAGTTTGGCAGCGCAGACAACATAAATACCTTATCACGTAAGCATAGCCAAACCTTTAAATGTTGATTAGCTATTAAAAAACAAGTATATTATTCAAGAACTACATAATTTGATGAAAAATTTGAAAATCGGAACCAAAAATCACTCTTTCTATACAAAATTTTATCTCTTTCTTGCCGCCATTGCAGTTGAAACTAGTAAGTAGCCTCCGGTTGATTGTTGTTTATTCGCATTCTCTTATTCGTATACTCAGTGAAAAACTTCTTCATCATTCCATTACAGTTCTCTTTCTAAAGTACCACTTTCTAGCACCTGTTCAAAGTTCTAACTGTTGACCTATGTGTCTGCAGATGGCTCAACTTTTTATGTAAACGATACACCACGTGCAGGTAACGGGGACAATGGTAGCGTAGAAGAAGAGAAGACTCACCATGGATCTGCAACACTTCCTGGCGGGTGCAGTTTGGGCTCGACCCACAGTGCAGCTGCTATTAAATTTCCATCCGAGGAAGGTTCCGAATGTTCTAGCGTTACTAGCGAAAGTGCTCCAGGTAGCAGAGGCCAACCACATGCCTGCCATAGTAACAGCGCCGCATTCAGTTTGAAACCTATATTCTCCGAGCTTCAGGAGAACAGAGAAAACTACGACAGGCTTAGGGAAAAGCTGGACGGATTCAAGGTGAGATTTTCTATTAGCTTTCTTTCTTTATCCCAGGGATCACAGCCTGCCCCCTATTTCCCTAAAAACTGCCTTATTTTTCTACAAACCCCCTAAGGACCCCCTAATTCCGGGGAAATTCCCCGAAAGTACCCTTTTTCGTATTTGTATCGGCATTTTTCTGGCTACATATGAAAATTATCCTGCTTGGCATTACAATCTGCGAATATCTCGGACTATTTGGTCTCCTATCGCAACATGACCCTTTCCACGAAGCATGGAACTACTAGAAGCAGATTTATTTTGTTTTAACTATTATTAACTTTTTAACTTCAGGTTCTTCAGCAGGAAGTTGCATACCTCTCTCACGCACTTCAAGAAGAACGTTTCAGATGTGAACGGCTTGAAGAACAAGTAAACGACCTTACCGAACTTCACCAAAATGAAATAGAAAATTTAAAACAGACCATAACTGACATGGAAGAGAAGGTTCAATACCAGAGCGAGGATCGGCTACGAGACATACACGAGATATTAGAGAGTTGTCAGACGAAAATTTGGAAAATGGAACATCAGCAACAACAGCATCAACAATACGTTACCCTTGAGGGACTTGACAACAGCAACGCCAGAGCTTTGGTTGTTAAACTGATTAACGTTGTTCTCACGGTACTACAAGTCGTTTTACTACTGGTTGCCACAGGTGCTGGTATCATGATGCCATTCCTAAGAACGAGGTAAACCAATTTACAATTATCTTTAATCCGCAATCCCGTCGAATTCAAATTATTCGGATAATTTTCATCAATCTTTGCAGGGTTTTTCATATACACGATTTTTTCATATGATCTAACAATTTTTATTTCTATCGGCAACCAGAAGGCAGAAGAATTTCAATCAACGTCAATAGCAAATCTTATCACCTAATCATTTCATTCAATTTCATTGTATTCTCACATCTTTGTTGCAGCTGTACTAAGCCTCATTGTTTCATGTGCAGGGTGCGCATATTGACCACAACTTTCGTTGTACTGGGAATCGTCTTTGTGCTCAAACAGTGGCCAGAGGTACACGACGTTGGGAGCCATCTGATGAGACGACTAAAACAAACTTTGGCGGTCAAGTAGCATTGTGAGTAAAATAAGCTCTTGATTTATATTTAGGAAACTAATCGCAGAGCTTTTGATAGAATAATTGATGGGTAAAACATTGATATTACGTTCATTTTGAGATTTATATTTCATTATAATAAAAACAGAACTAGATTGGGTAATGATATATTGTTTTCCCGTTTGTTTCAGGGTGGGAATTTTAGATTATTGTATGTTGGCTCCTGCCACAGATGAGGGAACAATTACCTCGCTCTGTTACACATTGGTATCTGCCTATATCCGCAGGCCTATAGATATCAAACCGACAAACAAGCAAGCAATAAACACCATCTCTGTTTTCTGTTGATATTCGTGATACAGATGCAGGGGGAGAGGAAGGGGGGACGCAGAGTGCCGTAAAAATCGATCCAAGTTTCAAGAAGACTAGGGGCTATGGCGTGTCTCTTTAGTTAAATATTATAATGTCGGTAGAAATTTACTAATTGATTAATTAATTAATACGGTTTTTTTGGACATTATGAAAATTTTTTAAATGTGATGGAAAAATAAGAAGAAGAAGAAGTGTAGTGGTTTAACGTATATTCTCAAGTCACAAAAGAGTATGTATAAACTATGTGTACGAGATATGTATGTGAAGAAACAAAACAAAGAAAGAAAAACAATGGATATTATAGCAAAATCGCTGAATTTGAGTGATTAAAATATATTAAAACGCCAGGCCGACATTGCTTTTCTGTTGTTTTTTTTTTTATTTTATTTTATTTTTGTTTTATACATTAAACCTAGCCAGAAAAAAAAAATTAATTTCTTATTACGTCTGAAACAACTTGAAATGTGAGAATTTGACCTAATAATGATCCTGTAAAAATTTGGATTGAGTCTCAATTATTCATATTCAATTATCATGGGAAAATTGTTTTTTTTTTTTTTTTCCCCCGTTCAGTGCTCATTGAAGTTTTCACTAGGCAATCGCGGGCAGTCGGAATAGTTGTGAGACTTTAATCACATCCTTCCTACAAGTATGTTTTATGAGATGAAACATAGTGGAATTACGTTCTTATGGTTTCTACGGCGATAATCTTTGAAACTATTGAGCTTAGCGAAAAATGTTAAAAGACCTGCTTTGTAGTTTATGAAATTCTCTCCAAAAAAGCTCTTCTGTGAAATTTCTCTAAACCTCTTCATTTTGGAGATATTTTTAAAATAATCAACAAATACGTTTTATACTCATATTTTCTAAAACCTAATTTTTACAGGATAATTATTAGGTCAAACACCCACGTTATAGTTGTTTCAGATGAAATAAATAATCAATTTTTTTTCTGGCTAGGTCTAACATACATACCTATATACCTTCCTATATATTTTTATTTAAATCAATTGGTTGGTGTAGGTATTCAAGTACGCTGTTGCTACATAACTAGTATATTAGTGTTCGTTATTATTAGATGTTTAAGTTCAGACGTAATAATTCATGTGTAATAGAAAAAAAAAGAAGAAAAAAAAAAAATTAGGCTTATTGACTTGAATATGTACTTTTATTAGAACAGGCAGACAGAAAACGGAGAAAAAGTTACAGAGCAGCAGTGCTCAAGTTCCTCTTACTCTCACGTTATTTCCTTACTATTATTATCGTTACTAATATTGTATATTTTAATATCATCTTCAACGAATACACCCACCCAGAGCATTATCTCACATATTACATTATAATATATCAGTGTGTGTATCCAGGGCGGTCAGCACTGCTGTATGAATCTTTTTCGATTGCCTTGTGCCAATTGCCGACGTCCAGGCAAAGATTGATTATTTTTATTATTTTTTTTTTTTTTTTATTACTTTTTCTCTTGTAATACGAATGCGTTACTATAATACGAATGAAGTACGGAGAAGGGAAATTAACCATGACAGATAAGTGAAATGAGAGAAAGACTGATGGACAAAAAAAAATTTGTTGTGTCCTGACGACTGACACGAGTATAAACAGCCAGTTAAAGTCGTTCTCACACAACCGGTATTTTCAATCGATTTATGTTACTGTATTTGTTGTTACGTCGTCCTCATTATTACTATTATTATTGTTATTATTGAATATTATTATCATTATTATTTCTCCATACATACAAGCATACATAAATACTTATACGTAGAAAACTCCAAACTCGTTGGGAAAAAAAGAAAAAAATTTCTACCATGACTGAAAATCTGAGTGATGTAAAACTAAAAGAAAAAAAAAAAATGGGCGAGGAATTATTCTTGGTCAATATTACACTGTAAGGCAACACACTTACTGCGTGGACTTGATGTTTATTTAATTACAATAAAATGTTGCACAAATACAATTATATAAATATACATAAATATTATTGTCATTATTATTATATGCATATGGAACGTGTATGGATACATGTATACACACACATATACACACATAAGAAAAAAACACGTACATATATACATACATACATATAGTTACAGCAAAATAGCATTGTACAAAGCATATCGCATCGCCTAAATATAACGTAGATATACATATATGATCATACTACCCCCCCAACGTTGACGATTATTGAAACAATATTACAGTTAGTGTAGCTCATTGAGTTTATCACCAAATAAACATAATTTATTGAGAGAAAATTATCATTTCCACATACTATGCTTCCTATCAATAGTTTTAATAATCGTACTCGTATACCTATATAAGTTGAATTGTTCAATGCCTACGAATAAAAAAAAAGAATGTCATTTGTGATAGATATGGTGAAACAGATTCTACGTATGTTTTAGATATACAGTTTTCAAATTAGGTAACAAAGTATTGTTGGAATAATGTATTTTTTGTATGCGCAGAAAACTAATGCCGGAAATTTGCAACAGTATATCGCTGGGGTAACATCGAAAATCATACAATCTGTATGCATAAATTGTCATACACAGAGAATAAAGAACCCAGAGAAAATGTCGTTGACCAAAATCCTCCCGCCAGGATCGTCTAGGGAACATAATCAAGATATTGCGGAATTTTCTGACAACCATGAAGTTCGAGGGGCAGAGAACATTAAAGAAAGCCAAACGAAATTTTATTCAACCCTTATCTTTGAGAAACCAAACAAAGTAAGCTTGAGGTAAGGGTATTTTCTGTAAGGATACTGGAAGCTGGCTTGGTAGTCAATGTAGTCTTAATTGTTTTTTTCTTACAATTATATATTTTCATTTTAGATATTACACATATCTAGACATGCATACCTTATTTTCCAATAATTATAACAAGTGTGTATGTAGTTAGGTAATTGAATAGACAATTTTAAGTATAACAGTATGAAAGGATCATGTCGCGTTTAATCGGAATGCCATTTCTATCAAACTCTGGGGTGTAGAATCGCGATAACAAACATACAGCTCCCTGGGTTGGGGTGCGGCCAACGATCGCCCAACAACCCAATAAGTAGCGCCTTGACACTCAAACAAAACTCCATGTTCCTTAATAGCGATCAAACTCTTATTGATAACTGATTTATCGGTATCTTGATTGAGCATCTTTTCAAATCTTGCCGTCTTTTGCAGTAAATTATGAATTACGCGGGCACAGCCGTTGAAAAGCCTCAGTATATTCGAATCCTTAAAAGTTCCTATAGCTGCTGTAGCGACGTTAGATGACAAAAGCACACCTTCCAATGTATCCAAATGCACATAGTGAAGTAAAGCGTCTTCTCCACCCGCACTTACTTTTTTCGGCACTATGTACTCCGCTTGATTTAACAAATTCTGACGAATGTCAGATATGTCCATTGTACTCGGCTGACTTTCGTTCTGTAAGAAGATACGAACAACGTTTTGATAATCAACAAATATCAGTCAAAAAATAGCATCCTTGTCTCAACTAACTCGGTCGTAATCCATATCTGAATCGCTGCCATCCGACTGTCGAGGAATCGTATGAATTGTTTTCTCCCTTGTCGCGCGGCGACCCAAAATTGGTACAGCCTCGTCACTCGCTTCGCTAACCGCTCCGGTACCTTGGCTCGTCGAATCCTCCGAAGTTTGTAGAGAATATACTGCGAAATAACAAAGAGTTGAGATATAAAGTATGCAAATTATAATAAAGACAAACTTTGTACGTATACGGATTTTAATTTCGCACTTACCTGAGCCTGTAGATGCGTTATTATGTTCCAGGCTCCGTCTTTTTAAGATTGAGGATACCTCCTGACTCTTTTTGTTAAGTGTTGAATTTATTTTTGGCAAACTAGATCTAGATTCCCCAGATTTTACAAGTCCTAAAAAATTTTCGGCTATACTAGGACTCGATTTGTTCGTTGTTCTGTCTTGCATCAGTTCGATATCTGGTCTAATGTTCGCGGCGATCCATTTCTCCGCTAATGTCGGTATTCCGATCTTTTGTACGTGTTTCAAAGTCTCCTGTGCCTCTTCCACATAAAATACATCCGGGCTGGGATTATCTTCAAGTCTGAAATAACTTTATTCTTAAAAGTGTCTTAATCTCCAAAACGTTGGGATGAAATGCACTCGAAGATAATACTTACTCTGCCGTACAGCCCCCAGACTCCAGGAGAACTGACAACAATTGATTACCGAAACCAACGACGAGTAGAAACCATTTTCCGTTAGGTACGAATGGCTGGCCGTCTTCGACGGGTTCAAGGAGTCCCCGATTGCAAGATAGAGGATAAACTTCCTTCCAGACGATTAGAGACTTGACAGGTTCATTCCTGACCAAATTTAACAATCCCTTTTGTCGTAAAAATGAATGGATCTCAATTAAATCTTGTCGGGGCAGGTGAGACCCGAGTAAAAAGTCTCTGTGGTAGAGACAGCTTCCAAGAATTGTATAGAGACGTTGACAATCCATGGGGTCTTCGTTCTGAGTGAAGATATGATAAAATCACATATTTATGCGTTAATGATAGTTGGTTAAAATTCCGCGTATAATTTATCGCTTGGATTCGATTAGCCAATTACCCAATCTCTGTAATCCATAGCTTCCATTTCGTTGAGGGCAGCGTCAATTTGAATCTGCGCGTCTCTAGGCAATTGAACGAAACGTGCAGCAGGCAAAGTATCTTCAAAGTCAGAGCCTATCAAGTGAGAGGATGAAGCGGTTTTCAGTTCGTTTGTGTTCACAGATGTGTTTGAGAGCACAGGATCTGTGTATTCTTTGATCAGTCTTAAAGACAGTAGTGTAAAAAAATGATCCAGAGCTGAATGATTCTCTTTAGGTAGAAAACACTTGATCAAAGTTTGATGACTGAACTCCAGAGCTCTCACTATGTCCTCGGTAATTTCTGAAGTCTCTTGAAGGCAGCAGCTGCAAAAGTAGGTGTGTAAATTATTAGCGCGGATTCAAAAGACTTGGCTATTTCATTTTCAAACTTACCATTTCTTTGGTAGGGCTAGTAAAAGCAGTTCCTCACCTCTTGGGACGTAGGAAATATGAATCAATTCATTTTCAAACGAAGTAGTGGTACTGTAACACGAGAATATGGGGATGAAACATCAAAGAATGTTTACATAATTCGCATGTAGTAAATCTACTAAGTGTAATTGCACTGTATCAAATGTTTACAAGTTTCATTTTCACTTAATTCCGTGAATGAGGAGAATACCTAATTGGTCTCGGACCCGACATGCCGGGAAGCATATGATCAAGGGTCACAAAGGCTCCCCTGGTTCTGCACAAGATAGATTGCATGTTATTGTCTGCAGATCGTGGAAATGAGTAAAGTACGTCCTGCAGCTCGGGCCCAGTTTCTGAGAGGCCGGTAGTTTTGACAAATATTACACCAATCTGGTGTTTCAGAAGAGATTCAATCAGCAGTCTGGACTCTTCTTCCGACACCAAACGTCTGACCATCGGCGATTGCTGCTCAAAAGTAGGAGAAAATTTAATTTATGAATTTCAAATTTGTAAAAGCAATCATTGTAATCCAAAAGACAGGTTGATATTTATCACCTTTTCAAAACATGACTCTGATGAAGTTTTACCCATTTCAGTACCAGCCACTCTCTGCAGCTCCAACTTTACCTGAGGAAATTGCATAGGATTGCAAACAGATTCGATGGATAAGCAGTAATCGAAAAAATAAAGAGGTATTTAGTGCTTTATGTTACTCAAGATATCCATACTAAACTTATATTCAAATTCGATTGGAATACGATAATTTCAGCCACTTACATCAGCAGGTTCGAAGATCCTGGACAACAAGCTATCCAAATTCCGTACATTAACTTCTTTACCATCGGTGCTCCTTAGCCAATCTCCAATCTTGATATTTTTATTTTTCATCGCCTCTCCCCCAGGAACAAGTCCTGACACCATGACTCTGACATTGTCAGAAAACGCTCCAGGCACAATACCGAGGTAAGCTTCGCAGAGTGTGGCTCGCCTTCCCAGCTTGTGTCTCCTGCCAGGATCAACTCTGACATTGACCTCCCGGATCTCACCTGCCTAAAAACCGTGATGTTTTTGTAATTACCTATCCAAGTTTAGCTTTTGTATATTTATGTAACATACCTCACTGTCCCTGAATGTAACTTCTTTGGTGGTCCCCTGACTGGCGCCATTTCTCTGAGAAGTCCTTCGATCGGTAAGAGGTGAGGTACATCCTTTGTCTATCATAGCATCCCTTGTTTTTTTGTTTCTCACACTGTATCTCCTGCTCTCTCGTCGTCTTATTAGACGCATGAGTTTACCAGCTCTGGTACTGCGTCGCCTTGCCAATTCCGGTGATAGAGATTTGGACACTCGGGAAGTGAGAGAATTCTGAACTTGAGGAACGTTGGTAACGGTAGTCGGTAGAGATTCTATATAAAATACTTCCCCAGTCCATTTGATTGCCGAATCCCATTCTACAATCG
Source organism: Macrophya annulata (assembly GCA_963924015.1). Classification (NCBI taxonomy): domain Eukaryota; kingdom Metazoa; phylum Arthropoda; class Insecta; order Hymenoptera; family Tenthredinidae; genus Macrophya; species Macrophya annulata. Next base: position 24,481,842 of record OZ001259.1, on the reverse strand, counting down.
AGCTGTGTGATTTTTTTAGTCGTTTATATATCGTGTCGAGATTTTAGGTTATAATAATATTATTGTAATCAAGACCTACCTATCATTGTCGGAATAATATGATCCGATGCTCGATGCGGCGTCGCTTTCCCACCAATCGTCCGCATCTTCGTCGTCCTCCTCATCCTCGTCGTCGTTGTTGTTATCGCCGCGTTCCCCGTCCTCGAGATTATCAACGACGACTTGTTGATCGGCCACAACGACGGGACGGTTGGGTTTATTCGCTGATATTTTAACCTCTGAATCATTCATTATTACGTATTTGTTATGAATGAGTATTGCATCAATTCAAAACTTCATTCATAATCTCCTTTTGTTAACCCTTTAATTCCAACTCCTCTTGTTAACCCTTTTCACGGCACAATGAAAGGGAAAGGTGGCTACCTTTTAAGAGAAGTTAAGCCTTTGGATCAATAATAATTATAATGAAAGGGAAAGGGGTACCGACGGGGGCACCGATATGTACGGCAGAAATAGCTTATTAATTCAACCGCGAGAGGGTGATACCATTTAGGACCCCGTTGGCGGGACCTATAGTAGCTTTAGTGACACAGAGCCGTTTGTTGAAGGTTCGCATGACGTCATCAATCAGTTTGAATTATGGCGGGATCAGTTTTTCTAGAATAGAACTTCATAGGTACACAATAGAAATTCATAACTGATGAGGAGCAATTTTTTAATGATATTTTTAGCATTTATCGTCAATATAATCGGTACAGTAGTGAAATTTGAAATGGGCTACGTACGTTTCGTAATCTTGAAAAATCGCTATCAGGCTTACGGTACTTTCTCGAGGCATAAAAAAAAAATACATATCTTCTCATTTTGTATGAAGAACGATATATTTCAGCAAAGAGTAATTTTGAAACATGAACGCCACCGCCTGCATGATTTGAAATGGATTCAGTCTTTAAACGTTTTGACAAGACACAAGATTGTGTCTAACTTTGAATAAAATCATTGCTAGCCTGCTGACTGCTCTAAGATCGAGTAGAAATATGGACAAACGTATTAAAACAAGCATAATACTATATTCAAAATAAAATTACACGTATACATAAATGAATAATAAACAATGTTCAATTATGATTCTTCTGAGCGTCAGTTGAATGCCTGGCATGATTCATCATAGATTCAACTTTGTTAGCAGTTTCTCTTACAACGTCAGATATCTCGTCAGGCAAATGTTCGAGGGTAGGAATGTGGGCAGAGAGTCTTTTGTAAACGGAATCCTTAGAGCTGTCCTTTTTAAGTCTCCGTTGCTCCTGGTACTTCAATTGTTGTTTGAAAAATATGGCATTTTTTATGAGATCCAGAGTGCTGTCGTAATTTTTTCCAGCTCCTTCCATTGCCTTGATAGCACTAACCGCGTATTCAACGTCGTAACACCGCCCCTGGAGCTGTTGCTGCAAGGCAAGAACTTCAACACGTTTTTCAACCATAGGTGGTAACGCCTTTCTAACATGCTCTTGGAGGCGGTAAAACGCCAGGGAAGGCTCGTTGGCTACTATATGCATGTTTTCTGATATTCGTTCAGTAGCTGGAATTATTGAAAAATAAATTTAGAATCCTGAGGTTGCGCCAATGAATAATAAAGTCTTTTCCGTTTCAAATAAGTGTTGAATAACACTTTGATTTACCTTTTTTAACTTTAGTTTCGAGTTCCTGATCAGGCTGATATACTTTGGCCATTTCAGAAGCGTTTAACCTGTACGTAGTTTCGTAAAACCTTGTTAATCGTTCCGTTCAATTTATTTTTCAGGTTCTGTCACATCGCTGTCAGAATGTATTGTACTACATCTGTTGTACCGACGGAACTGACAGTTCTGTTGCTGCCGCTGCATAATCAACCGAATAACAGCGAACTGTGCGTTCCGAAAATAGCTGGAAGCCGTTAGCGTGGACTTGCTTCTCCCACTCTACGGATCGGGGACGAAACGTGGCAGGCGACGCGGCGTCGTTGGCACTTTCTTGCTCGCAGTTTACTTCGCTGCTACCGCGAGATAGGCGTTCCAATTGTTCCGCGGGCAGTTGTCTCATCCATATTCTTCCTCTGTTCAAAGTCGGCATAGGTAAAGAAATCATATTTTTCTTCGATTATTGAATCAAATTTGTAGCTGATATGCTTAAAAATCTGTCGTTAAAATTACCTAATACGAACTTTATTTCATCGTTTGTTATTGTAAGATGGAAGTCTTTCATATCTTTAAAATCCGAACATTCACTTTTTAACCCATCGGGTAGGATTTCGATATCACTTTTCGGTAGCATATGATAGAATTGAATTGACATACCCAGTTATTGTTGTTGAAACATTGTTTAGCTGCGAACCTTTATTTTCATTGTGTAGCGAAAGCTGAGACCTTGTCTTTTTCCAGATAATGAATTACTACGCAATGCTTCTGGGGCTAGCTGCCATCCTGGCAACTGGCCAATGCCAAGAGGAAACAGGAGAAGCAGCACACCTATTGGTATCCAAACAAATCCTCAATAGGTATCTTGTTGAAACAATGGATATTGTAGTCAAGGTGAGAGACGATTACAAACTATTCTATCTTGTGATTTCAGTCCCATAATATAACGAAATTTGAAGACACTATGTTTATTTAATTCTTACGAAAATATGTTTTGTAATATTGTAATTTATTCTCTGATCATAGTACACTGTTCACAATGTGGGAAGTTCAGCCGCTCTTGAAGTTGAAATAACAGACAACTCGTTCCACCCTGATAACTTTGCTCACATAAGCGGAGAGTTGAATGCTAGATTTGATCGCGTTCCTCCAAGTACAAATGTCAGTCACACTGTTGTCATCAGGCCAAGAAAATATGGGTACTTCAATTTTACTGCTGCTGAGGTACTGTATCGCCGTACCGAAGATGCTCCCAGGCTCCAGGTAGCTGTGAGTAGCGAGCCTGGAGAAGGCCTTGTTGTAGCCTTCAGAGACTACGACAAAAAGTTCTCTTCCCATGTGGTAGGTACTGACAGGAAGTGATCTTGTCCTTTCCATTATTGCTAAGGTTGTGATTGTAACTATAGCGAGTTTTAGTCTTTCCCTGGATGAAAAATGATAACTCAGAAATGAAATGAGATTTATTTTTTATTCCAGATTGATTGGGCAGCGTTTGCGGTGATGACTCTGCCTTCGTTAGCCATTCCGTTTGCCTTGTGGTATTCCAGCAAGAGCAAGTACGAAAAACTTTCAAAAAGCTCAAAAAAACATTGATGGGTCGATCACAAACTGTTCGATCGCGATGTAAAATATTCGTTGAAACTGCGTGACTGCGTGAGGCGTGACTGTTCCCATTATACATACCTAACTTTTTTTTAATAAACGTTATTTATGATAAATGAGATATTCGTTATTATATCCTGTATTCCTAACGATTGTAAATCTCATTTAATGAATGTTGAGAATGTCGTAATAGACAACTCTAGCTTGACATTGCAAATGCATAGAATTGATATCAAGTATAGATCATATCATGTTGATAAGTTTATTGTAGACGAAATACATATAGTAAATATCAGCTGAAAATCATAAGTAAAATATATATAATAGTTGAATTATCTAAAATGACTTCTGCTGAATCACAACACCTGCCATTCTGCAGCTATCGGAGCAATAACTTCTATGTACAGTCAGAGGCGTTTATTCTGAATTACTATTAAATATTCAGTTTTGGGTTTAAGTTTCAGGAAGAACATCTGGGCGGATGGAAGCATTTTATTACCATTAATATTTCATGCTTAGGAGCTTTTTTTGTAAATTTGTACAGCCTAAGCAGCTAATGGTAAGACAGCCGGCCAGCATACTCCGTCTGCCTCTGTAAGAATATTAGCTTATGTCAAGCCATTTACTTGGACATGAATATTCAAATGTATGTGTATGAGAGTAGTTTCAGTGATCCAACTGATTAATAATGATATCAATAATGTAAAATAAATGTTATCAAAATAATTGACTTTTCAATATAAAAACTGACTCGTTAATGTGTTTTTTTATTTTTTATTTTTTTTTTTCATATCGAGTCAAGAACACAACTGTTTATTTTCTCATAGCGACATCATGGAGTAAAGATAGGTAATCTTTAGTCAATGGCGACATGTTGTCCTTATTTCAAACCCGTGTTTCGAAAATCATTTTGCCGCCCGTGCCGGCCGATGTTTGCTATGCGTCCATTGTAGAAATGCAATGAATACGAGTAGTTGCGGCTCGTTCAGTGTTGTTCAGTGCCGTAGACGGGTCACGCAAATATGGTACACATACACAATGTAAATCATCGTACCTTTGCAAGACTTAACAACTTGACGTGAAATCTAGAGAGAAACATTAATGAGATAATTTCAAAGGATGTTGTACATTTTCTTCAGATGATTAGTCAAATTCTTTGGTGACAGTTCTTAACCTAACTCTAACCTCAAAATTATTAGCCGATAATATTAAAATGTATTCAATTTGTAAAAGTACCCACCCCGCTACGGGGGTGGAACACGCTATCACGTGCTGCTTCTTTAATCAAACAGAAAAATGCCTGGTCGTAGCTGGAGCAAATATTATCAGAGCCTTTCGTCTGATACCAGACGTTGATTCTACGAAGAAAGAAAAATACACAGGTAAATCAATTTTGTACATTTAAATGTTTCGTCTTATTTATATGCATTTTTTTCTTACCAAGAACATAGTCAGTATTTTCAAAAAAACCTGATCTGGTCTGTTGAAACTCTTGGTAATAAAATTCACAGAATCGAGACCGCCTAAAATGAAACTGGAATGTTTGGCGCAATATACGCTCCATGGAAATGTAATGTCCATGCAAGCTGTCCGTCTTGTCGGTTCTCAAAGAGATTCTCTGCTCTTAAGCTTCAGAGATGCCAAGCTTTCAGTAGTCGAATATGATCTGGACACTCATGACCTTCGCACTGTATCATTGCATTACTTTGAAGAAGAAGAGATGCGGGTGAGTACCATGGATATTACCAGGTTTCAAAGTCAGATTGCTTTTTGATTTCTTGCTGTATTGTTATATTTTTTATTCTTTCTATTATTAATACATAGTTTTATATTATTTAATAATTTTTCTTCTATCTTCTTGAGTGTTGAAGAACTCAACTAATAAACAAAATCTATGCATATTTGCGACAGGATGGCTGGACTAATCACCACCATATACCCATGGTCAGGGTTGATCCAGAGGGACGTTGCGCAGTTATGCTTGTATATGGGAGAAAATTGGTGGTCCTCCCTTTCCGCAAGGATCCAATTCTCGACGACGGAGATCTTTTGGAACCGACAAAGTCATCTTCATCCCACAAAACTCCTATCTTATCCTCTTATATGATCGTCCTAAAAACCCTGGAAGAAAAAATGGACAACGTAATAGATCTGCAATTTTTGTATGGTTATTACGAGCCAACCTTGTTGATCCTCTATGAACCTGTGAGAACGTTCTCAGGGTGCGTAGTAGAAGCGATTGTTCTACATAGTTTTACAATACAAATTTCGAAGTGGAAATAAAATTCAAATGAAATACTTGTTATTATTTATTCTGATTCGAACTGGTTTGTTCTATTCAGGCGAATAGCGGTGAGACAGGACACTTGCGCCATGGTGGCAATATCTTTAAACATACAGCAAAAAGTTCATCCGATTATTTGGTCTGTATCAAATCTACCCTTTGACTGTTGTCAAGCAGTTCCTGTGAAGAAACCACTCGGCGGAACCTTGATCATGGCTATAAATTCTCTGATATATCTGAACCAAAGTATACCACCTTACGGTGTTTCACTCAACTGTATGGCAGAGACAAGCACCAATTTCCCACTCAGTTAGTATCTGTCTTGATTAGAACTGTTTGGAATCAATTAGATAGAAATAGTATCAGTCATAATTATCATGTATCCGTTTCATCTTAAACTTTCCACTCTGCAGAGCCACAGGAGGGAGTAAAGATGAGTCTCGAAGGTGCTCAAGTTGCGTTCATATCCTCCGATCGTTTAGTGATATCATTGAAGAGCGGCGAATTGTATGTTTTATCGCTGTTTGCCGACAGCATGCGATCCGTTCGTGGTTTTCATTTTGACAAGGCTGCCGCGAGTGTATTAACATCGTGTGTAAGTTGTAGTACCTTCAATGTACATACTTGTCTAACAAATCTTGCACATTAACTACACTTTGATAACTGTTTGTTAGATTTATGGAGTAATTCACTTTTAATGTCACAGGTCTGTACGTGCGAGGATAACTATCTCTTCCTTGGTTCTCGGCTTGGTAATTCTCTGCTTCTGAGATTCACAGAAAAAGAGACTGAAAATATAATATCGACTAGTGGATTAGAGATCACGCTTGACGATGACGAGGACAGCGACGAAAACGATGATGACAATGGTCAAAAGAACGAGGATGAGAAAGGTGACGAAAAAGGCGTCGATGATAAAGACGATGATGATAGCAGCGGTGAGACACCGGCAAAGAAAATGAAACAAGACCACCTTGGTGATTGGATGGCCTCAGATGTATTGGATATCAAAGATCCTGAAGAGCTAGAAGTTTATGGAAGCGAGACACAAGCCTCTATTCAAATCACTTCATATATTTTTGAGGTATAAATACATAATATGTGTATAAATATTAGGGTGGTTCGAAAGTACAAAAAAAAATTTCCTATAGTTTCAAAAGTTAGTCTTAGGTATAAAAAAAATCCTCTCAAAAGAGCAGCTCGATATCTCAATTCTACTAAGAGCCCATCGAGAATCCATTTTCCCATACATATAACACTTGAAATTTGTTTTATTTTCATTTTTCTCAAATAAAAGTTATAAGCAAATGTTTTTTTGAATTTGAAAATAAATGTTCCTACAGGAAATTAAATTCTCTACAAAAAAGCTCCGATATGTTTTCTTCGTAAATTCAATAAATGAAATGTCATAAGGCCTTAAACATGCGTGGTTAATAACCATAGACACATTGAGTTTTCCTATTTACTTATAGTGCTTAAGGTTTTATGACTTTTCATTTGTTGAATTTAGGAAGAAAACACATCAGTGCTTATTTGTAGAGAATTTAATTACCTATAAAAGCATGTCTTTCAGATTCCAAAAAAAAAAAATTTCTCAATACTTTTATTTGAGAAAAACGAAAAAAAAAAAAATATTCACGTGTTATATGAATGGAAAAATGGACTCTCGATGAGCTCGTAGTAGGAATGAGATATCAAGCTGGTTTTTTGGAAGGATTTTTTTAATATCTGTAACTAACTTTTGAGACCATAAAACCTTTAAAAAAAAAAAATAAAAATGTTTTTTTCAATCACCCTAACTAATATGTAAGTCCAATACGGCCATTCTTTGAAGAAACCTGAAAAGGTCAGGAAATTATGAAGTCTAAATTGATTTGCCATGCTCAAATCATCATAAACTATCATCTCTTTATCATTTCTCAATTTCAGGTGTGCGACAGCTTATTGAATATCGGACCTTGTGGAAACATATCTATGGGAGAGCCCGCATTTTTGTCTGAAGAATTCTCCCACAATCAAGATCCTGATGTTGAACTGGTCACGACATCAGGATATGGAAAAAACGGTGCACTCTGTGTCTTGCAACGCTCTGTCCGACCCCAGGTAATACACATCTACAATTTATGTCCTGTATTCTTCTGTCTTAACATACTTTGTGTATTTGCAAAAATAATATTCCTGGGAATAGGTATCCTCAAAACCTATATTGGATTTGTTAATTACAGGTGGTTACTACCTTCGAACTACCGGGATGTGAAGATATGTGGACTGTGATAGGGGCAGTGAATAATGAAGAACAGGCGAAAGCCGAGGCAGAGGGAACTCACGCTTTTTTGATTCTAAGCCACGAAGACTCCACTATGGTATAGATATCTGTTGTCGCTAAAGACCCTCGGAAACTGGAATTTAATTCCGTATCTTTGGTTGGATACTTGGAACGGAAAATGCAGTTGTTTGATTGAATCTCACTTCTATCTCTGTCTGTGAATTGATACACAGTGCCTTCTTATATGCTACAGATCTTACAAACTGGACAAGAAATCAACGAAGTTGATCAAAGCGGCTTTAGTACTCAGGGTACAACAGTCTTTGCTGGAAATCTTGGGGCTAACAAATATATTGTTCAAGTTACGCAGATGGGTGTTAGACTGATGCAAGGATTGGAGCAGGTGAACTGATGTTACGATATTTTATATCCTTTATCTGCACACTATTAGGATTACCTAAATATTGCCAAGGACTTTGATTCTTTTTTTGAATCAAGACTTTGAAGTTCGATACTTATTCTCCGAACCTTAGTAGCGCCTGGAATACGATTGAGACAATATTGCCCACCTTTTGTTGCAGATTCAACACATTCCCATAGATCTTGGGTGTCCAATTGTACACGCTAGCTGCGCCGATCCATATGTTACAATTCTCACCGAAGATGGGCAAGTGATGCTGCTGACTCTGAGAGAAGGAAGAGGTGCTACCCGACTGCACATTCATCCTGCTAATCTTCTCTTTGTAAGTCAAGCCGCTCTTATGCACCAACAAACTTAATTTTATGGTTTCAAGTGGAATTCGGCTGGATTGTACTACAAATTTTCTTCAATCTTTTATCCAGAGACCCCAAATTGATACTCTTTGCGCGTACAGAGACGTTAGCGGCATATTTACAACCCATCATCCGGATGACACAAATGACTCTGAGCCTAGGGAAGAAAAAGTAATTGAAGAGCCGATAATCGGTGGTACCGTCGACGACGAGGATGACCTGTTATATGGCGATGCCCCAGCTTTTCAGATGCCAATACCTCCTCGTACCAAAACTCATGATGGATCTCACAAGAAATTACCTTGGTAATTCCCAGCGTTATTAGTTAATCAATGCCTGAATATATTGTACATTCGTTTGATATACGTTCTTATCTAATAATATATTGTTTACATTATAAGGTGGCAGAAACACCTTCAAGAAATGAAGCCAACGTACTGGCTGCTCGTTTATCGGGACAGTGGTACTCTGGAAATTTATTCTCTTCCAGAGCTGAGATTGTGTTATCTAATTCGGAACTTTGGGTATGGTCAATACGTTTTACATGACAGTATGGAATCCACAACACTGCAGATGTCACAGGCTAACGAAATCCCTCCTCCAGAAATGCAGGTATTTACTATACAAATTTTTTCCATTCAGCTATGAAAGGCAAACATCAACTCAAAGCCTTTTTCTCTACAGCTTTCGGGATAACAAATCTGTGTTACGGATTTAATAACAGAACTTTTTCAGGTGAGAGAAATTCTAATGGTTTCTCTCGGTCACCATGGAAGCAGACCTATGCTGTTGGTCAGAATGGATTCTGAAATACAAATATACCAAGCCTACAGATATCCGAAAGGGCATTTGAAATTGCGCTTCAAAAAATTAGATCACTCTATCATACCCGGGCAGATAAGGTACGTAAATTTGTGTATTTGAATTTCCCAACTCTGTGCGAATTAAGAACTTAGGAGGGCCATTTGAAATCAAGATTCTTCAATCAAAATTTAAACTATCATCCGTCTCTTAATTTTAGGCCAAAACCCAAGGAAGAAAGACAGCCCAATGGAAACTCGACCCGTTTTTGTATGATGCGCTATTTTAGCAATATCGCTGGTTACAACGGAGTTTTTATTTGCGGGGGATATCCGCATTGGATATTCCTCACAGCACGAGGTGAACTGCGAGCTCACCCTATGGGCATTGATGGAGCTATTACTTCCTTTGCTCCATTCAATAACATCAATTGTCCGCAAGGTTTTCTATACTTTAATGGAAAGGTGAGCTATTCGGAGAGCATCAAACCCATGGATTGAAATACATGACAATTCTGAAATCAACACAAAATTATTCAGTACTATGTATACGTATTGGATGTTGTTTTTTTTTTCCATACAGGAAGAGCTGAGGATTTGCGTTCTACCTACTCACCTGTCTTACGATGCTCCATGGCCAGTGAGAAAAGTTCCGCTTCGTTGTACCCCTCATTTCGTCACTTATCACCTCGAAAGTAAAACGTACTGCGTGATAACTAGTATAGCAGAACCATTGAAGAGTTATTACAAATTCAACGGAGAAGATAAGGTACATAGAATCCCATTAAAAGTCTCTAAGAAAATACAGCGTTTTTCACTGTACACAAGAAACGAGAAATGATGAATTATTCTTCTTGTGTAGGAGTATACGGAAGAAGAGCGCAACGAACGTTTCCTATACCCGCCTCAGGATCAATTCAGCATTGTTCTGTTTTCTCCTGTTTCTTGGGAAACTATTCCAAATACTAAACTAGAACTAGATCAATGGGAACATGTTACTTGCTTGAAAAATGTCTCTCTGGCCTACGAAGGAACAAGGTCCGGTCTCAAGGGTTATATCGTACTCGGCACGAATTACAACTATGGCGAGGATATCACCAGCAGAGGAAGAGTAATATAAGACATCTACATCTTTATCAGGATCGCATGATCCATAAATAATCAGTGACTTTTCTCCTTCGATTAACAAGATTTCCGTTTTCAACTAATCTACTGATTTATTACAGATACTGATATTCGATATCATTGAAGTCGTGCCAGAGCCAGGACAACCCCTGACAAAGAATAGATTCAAACAAATATATGCCAAAGAGCAAAAGGGTCCAATCACGGCTATAACTCAGGTTTCCGGTTTCTTGGTGTCTGCCGTGGGACAGAAGGTGGTCAAAGTTGACGATTAATAAATCAAACTATAGAATTGCTTAAAATCTCACGTACTCTTATGTTTTTCCTTTTTTCATCAATTCAATCAACATTACGCCGGTAACTAAATTAGTTTATAAGCTTACAGTTTACACAGAAGTTAATATACGAATTGATGATCAGATTTTATTAAAAAGTAAAATTAACAAGTCATAGTATTCAAAAATGCGGGGCAAATAGATTACAATAAAATTTATAAATAATTGCGTACAGCAAAGTAATATTTCACTATGTATATCTGTATAATGTACTTTTATTACAGATTTATATATGGCAGTTGAAAGACAACGACTTGGTTGGGGTAGCATTCATCGATACGCAAATATACATTCACCAGATGCTTAGTATCAAGAGTTTGATACTAGTCGCAGACGTTTACAAGTCCATCAGCTTGTTGAGATTCCAAGAAGAATACAGAACATTGTCCCTTGTAAGCCGGGTAAGTAATTCGAATTTTTGAGAGCTGCTACAACACAATCTATGCTGGTACTTTGTTTAGATGCATTTTAGGAAAAGTATTTAAAAAAAAATGTAACTAATTATTTTCCAGGATTTCAGGCCAGCAGAAGTGTATACGATAGAATACCTGATAGACAACAATAATCTAGGATTTCTCGTCGCTGATGGCGAGAACAACTTGGCGCTGTTCATGTATCAACCAGAGTCCAGGGAAAGCCTGGGGGGTCAGAAATTAATCAGAAAAGCTGATTTCCATCTGGGCCAAAAGGTCAACACCTTCTTTAGGATCAGATGCAAGCTTGCAGACCCTGGCAATGACAGAAAACATTTCAGCGGTGCTGATAGGAGACACATCACCATGTACGGTGAGTATCTAAAATTTATTCGTCATTACTTAACTGGGTAAACATAGTTATTGCCCAATCTAATATACAATCTATTCGAAAATATTTGAAACATCCGAAAGGCAATCATTGTAACTACATATTTAAACCAGTCACAACCAGTGATTGATTCACTTTATATCGATTTTCCTTATTATACTACTGTTCACCATTGAGTATTTTTTATATTCAGCTTCTTTGGATGGAAGTCTGGGCTACGTGCTTCCTGTACCAGAAAAAACTTATCGACGACTGCTGATGTTGCAAAATGTTTTGGTCACACATATTTCGCATACAGCCGGACTGAATCCTAAGGCGTACAGGTGAACAGAATTCATCAGTTGTCAGATATTCAATGAAACTATGGGATTGAGCATATTCTTTAATTATGTTCATGAATTTTAATACCTACATCTCGTTCTATTCTTAACAATTACTTACATATACTCAAATAACAAGGTGATAGTATTCTAACTGATAGTGAGTTTGTACAGTGTATTATTCATTTTATTTTCATAGGACGTACAAAAGCTACGTAAGGATGCAAGGGAACCCAGCCAGAGGAATAATCGACGGTGATTTGGTTTGGAAATATCTCCTTTTGCCCAACAACGAGAAGACTGAGGTTGCCAAAAAGATTGGTACCAGGGTGCAGGAGATTATCGAAGATATCACGGACATAGATCGTCAAACTGGTCACTTTTGAATAGAATAATTACAGATATTATTCAGACTAAATATTGTCGAAGCCTGGCGAGGCGTTAAGCAACAAACAGCAGGATCTTGCCAGCGGCCTTCTTTTGACACTGCAAAACTGTAAAATTGTTGAAATACATAGAACGCATTGTGTATTTGTAATATTAGTCACTGGACGGATTGTTTGTCTAGGAACAGGCGTTGAATATTTTCAAATGATCGATCCGGCGCTGTCGTATTATATTTATTGCGAAAATCTATATACATGAGTGTATTCAACGGAATTCCATTTACGCCTGTCCCCAGAAGAAATAAAAGTGCAGTGTGTCTGTTGTTGCCCCATAAAAAAGAAAACTGTCTTGAGAATTAATTTTCTCTGATCCAATAAACAACAAATGATTATTTTATTATTAATACATAACAAATATTATACAAATGGATCACTGATCTTTATAGATCACTGATATAATATTCATATCGCGATATTTCGCACCCCGTTCAGATTCAAATAATACACTAGCGCAGTGCGTTGTTCATACCAACTACCGTTGAAAAAACCATCTTACCATGGGTCGGAAAGTGCGCTAACCTATTCTTCAACAAAATATTCCGAATAAAATCTCATTCACACATTTTCTTACTTCCTAACGCCTATATAAAATATAAATATTGCAGTGGCCAAGTTTGGGCAAAAAGATAGACTGCAGGAATTAAAAAATAGTGGATTTTTATTAGAAACTTTCAGAATTTCACATAAGTAATGAAACGTAGCGCTTTCAATACAAGCGATATGATATAAAGAATGGTAGTTGAAATAATCTAAAATAATAATAAATGAAGATTATTGAGTTAATTGTTTAGTAATATTAGATTTTAAAGCTTTCGTTTCTTGACTAAACAATTGATTATTTTACTTTTTTTGGTTATGGATGCTTGACGTATGTATCAGTAATGTTTATTGATGGAGTCCGCAGTGGTTCACTTTTTTTTCGGACCAAAACTAAAACGAGTTTCCAATCCTGCGAATTTCATGTTCCGATACCCAAAAAACAATCAGGTTCAATTGTTTGATAATTGTTTGTTGGCTAAACGATTTACTACATCGTGGTTGGCTACTGCTTCGTTGGGTATAGAAACATGAAATTATTGCGAGAGTGGAAACTCATTTTAGTTTTGATCCAAAAAAATAGTGAGCCACTGTGGACTCCATCAATGAACATGACATATGCATACCTACATGTTACATACGCATACGCATGTGTAGTTCGTGAAGCACGTTTGAATTCCGAAAATAGCGAAGCCCGCGGATTCTACGATTGACGAACTTTTATTTCGAGTTTTTCAAGCCGGCGTTTGAACACACGCGGTGTAACCGTACAGAATAATGGCGGGATCTCGCCAGTTAGGCGAGATAAATATACTCTATATTTTATTCTCCGTGACAATTACCATTTTATCAAGATCTGTAGTAGACACTCATCGACTAAACGTACCGAGAGTTCTCTTGCCAATCTTCAACGATTTTCCAGTAAATTTCACCCTCGAGGTTACCGAAGGCGGTTGCTACAAATGGTAAGTTTTATCATCTAAATATACTATTCCGTTCGTATCAAAGCAAGTGTACGAATTATCATGAAAATTGGATCTGTTTCTTTACGATAGCACGTGTTGAATACCTACCGCATTTTTTCGCAAACAAACAAACCCCATTTCTGCCCGTACATAACCTCACTAACCTAAATCGGTCTACTATCACATCTTCGTGCCGCTTCCGCAGCGCGTGAAAATTTTTTCGAATATTTAAAGTGAAACATTCTCACTTCCAGGTCGACTCCACGTTTAGATTTAATCAGACTAGTACCACTCAATGAGAATATCGACAGGACATGTTCTTCGGCTGTCATAGTGCAGACAGTGACCAAGGAGCCCACGCGCAACACTGCCATAGTATTGGCAGAAGATATTACCACAGGACAGTTCCTTAGGTGTGACGTTATCGTCGATGCTATCTTTTCATTCAATCTAGTCACTACCACCAGAGAATTGTTCATTGAAGAAGCGCCAGAAGCTTTTGAGGTCAGAGCCTACGACGACCAAGGTTAGAATAGATTCGAATACAACTTAACTTGAAAAATGACTGATTTAACCGCTAAAAACAGAAGGTCGTAAGTACTAGCAGATATGACTTTTTGTTTCTAACAACAGATAAAAGTTGTATGGTTTTGTAGAGGACATTTGATAATGCTATGGGTTATTATGGATTTTTTAAGTCGTAGCTTTTGTTTTTTAAATGAGAATTTCTATTTTTTAGTGCAGATTCATGATCTACAAAAAAAATCACATTACTTTTCCAGGAAACTTTTTCTATAAGTTCAATTTATCATCATGAAATAATGTAATTAATTATAATGTTACAAAACTAATAATGTTGCAACATTCTTAAAGTGATATTAATGAATTTTAAAAATGACATGCCATAATTGAAAAGCTTTTTTTACTGTAAGAAAAAAAATCTTCTAACTAAAAAAAAAAAAGATAAGGAATTGAACTTTGAGACAAAAGTTTCCTACAAAAGTAATGTATTTTTTTGGTGTAGATTATGAATCTGCACTAAAATCATTCAAAAAACAAAAGATACCTCATAAAAACCCCATAATACCCTATAAAAATTGAAAACCCATAGCATTATCAAATGTCCCTCTCTGAACCCTTCAAGTTTCGAATCAAACTTTTTTTCGTATCTTCTTCAGTTTTTGAGATATTCGCCTGGGGCGATTAAAAAAGACCACCCTGTATATTTAAATCCCAAAAAAAATTATAATCTATGTATGTTGTTTGATTTTTGCAAAGGTAATGAATTCACAACTCTGGCTGGCGTCGAATTCATGTGGACAATTGGGAGCACTGAAAAACACGGATCGCGGACAGATAGTAAACATCTCAAAAACGTCCTAAGGTTTATAACCTTTCAGGAATCTCCTTACGAAACTCCGCTTACCGTCACAGAATTAGACTCTGTAGGAAAAAGAGGGCACATCACTCTTTTGGAAGGAATCAGAACTGGTTCGGCGAAGGTGCGTATTTTATTATCAGGAATTCTTTTCTTCGATTAGAAACCTGTTCAATGATCATGTAAACTGAACATTATGTGAAAAATGTTGATACATGGTAAACAAAAAAAATTTTCCCCCAATATAAGCTCTATAAAATAATTCTGAAAGGTATAAGCTCACGCGATTTCTAGTTTTGGCTTAATATTACGGTTTTTCACATTTTTAATAAAAAGAATCGATCTAAAATGTGTTGAAAAATATTTATTTTAAGATAACAAATTCTCTATTCTTTCGATATATACATATATACATATATATATATATTTTTTTTAAATTTTTTTAAATAACGTATTAACATCTTTCATGTGATGGTAGGGAAATGGAAAATATCGATTTTTTTTTTTGCACCAACCTAATAAACATGCATTTTGATTGCTAAGGATTTTGTTTGTAAATCACGAATTTTTCAACGACAAGGCCGTCCACAAATTTAATGACTATGTTAACATTGTTCACCAAATATTTTTCAGGTTTCCGTAAAATTGTCCCATGCTGAGTATAGACATGTACCTGCCATCGAGGTGGAATTAATTGTTATTGCCAACCTCATCATTATACCATCTGACGTGACAATGATGGCTTACGATATCATTGATTACAAAATTATGCAGGTATGTATCTTATATTAAAGGAATCTTTGATCAGATTCTTCTGTATAAATGATTTCACAAGGCTGCACATTAGTTCAGGCAACTCTGAGGTAATTAAAAATCATTTAGAATTATATTAATTTGATATCATTGAAATGTCGAATCAATTTCGAATAATTTCAACAAGAGCGTATTTAGCCGACGTCTGAAGTTATCCGAATTTTCCATAAAACGTTTCGTATATTCAAGGTTCATCAAGGACGTTTGGAAGAAATCAGTCTGCCGTCCAGTCAGTACTATCTAGAAGCTGAAGATCCAGATATCTTGGATATAAACAACGACCGCGCGAGAGCCTACGCCCGCGGACGAGGCAAGACCAAAGTTATCCTGCACGATAGAAACGTTGACGAAGAATACGGCGTTGTTTTACCGTCAGCGACAGTCAATATAAACCAGCCTGACTACATTACCCTCACAGTTTTACCTCACAGAAATTGGGGACTAATTTTAGACCATAGTCACGAGATTGTTGTAGAAATATATGATAGGCGAGTATAATTATAATCTACACATCAATACAACTGTTCAAATTAAATTTAAAAGGTAAATCGAAACAGTTTTCTGTTCAGTTTAGTTTTTCGTTAAAGAGACGTGAATTAAACCGAAAGAATTATGTATATCCTGTCTGCCTGATTGCAAACCATGATTTTCTTTTCTAGTCAATTTTAGTTTTGACATTTAATGTTTCAGCAAGGACCGAAAGTTTCACATTGGCGAAGGCGTAGAAGTCATTGTGCAGATTGACGAGAAGTATTTGGATATAGATTTAAGGACACAGAATGGGACTTACATAATCGGCACACCCGTAACCACTGGTACAACTACAGTTGAGGCGAGTTTACTCGCTATTATCAACAACAAGGGAACACGAATCGATTCAACACCACAACTCACAACGCGGGCTGAACTCTCTATACATTCGCCGGTCGTTGTCACCCCAAAGACTTTATCAGTTCCCTGGGATCCACGGAAAAAACCAAGGTTTGATGTTGAAGTTTTTCAACATTTACATTTGACTTCTCGTCCAAATTTTAATTTTTTCTTTATGGAAACAAAGATAACTTAACAAATCCGTATAAAAAGTTGTAAAAACGATTAACTAAAACAGGTACGAAGTCGCGTTGTCGGCTCGCGGAGGAGATGGTCTCTACACGTGGACGAGTCAGCATCCTTCAGTAGCCGGAATTTCACAGAACGGAGTAGTCGAAATTTTGAAAAAAGGTTTTGCCAGGGTAGTCGTATCTATGGCTCGTAACCAGTACAACCGTGACGAAACAGTTATTCACGCTTTGTCGCCTTCACGTTTGGAAATAATTGAATACAACATGGAGGCTGCCGTGGGAGAATCGATACACATCCACGTTGCTATGTACGGTGAAATGATAAAGGAAGGAACCGACGAACCTTACGAAATTCCGTTCAATGATTGCCGTGACATACCGCTAGACGTTTACATTCCGGACGGTAACTTCGTCCGCAATAATAGCGAGACTGTCGAGTCTATCGGTATGGCTTGCACAACCCTTCTGGTCGTCGGCCTAGACGTTGGTATATCTGGGGTAACTGTAGCCTACAACAACAATGGTCAATATTTAATGGATAATGTGACTATATCTGCGTATCAGCCTCTCTCGACGGTACATCCGTTGAACGGGGACTCGCTACTAGCCGTGGGATCGTCACGGCGAATAGTTTTCAAGGGCGGACCACTGCCCTGGTTTGATAAACATCAGGGTTACTCGAGGGAAATGAAAATATCAACCTTGGGTGTGGTCAGGTCGAGAGAAGAAGAATACACCCATGGCGGAAGCTCAGACGTTTATGTATACGAAATATTATGCGAAGCGCTAGGCGATGCGACACTCACGCTCACAGTATTTAACACTCCGGTATTGTCGAACTGTCGACGTACCGAGGCTTCCGCGTCGATTCTGATAACGTGCGGAAAGCCGAGAAATATTTATCTAATACCTGAATTTAAGGATTACGAAAATTGCCCTATAAGTCAGAGCACAGATCACATTATGGCGCGAAGCGGGAAAGACTTTGAGCTTACGGTCGTAGTTAAGGACGAGGATGGCAGATCATTTGACAATGTGACGAGTTTAAACGTCGAATGGGCATTGGAGCCTGTTGATTATGCCAGTGTTGAGAAGGCCTCAGGTGTCATGGAAGAGACCTACGAGGATATGCACGTTATATTACCCAAGAGGCACTTTCAGCGCGTCTTACCAAAACCACATACCGGTACATTGCGGGTAGATGCTACTATTACCGGCTATCAGAAGCGAGCACTATCTAAATTGGGAATAGTTTCAGAACGGCCACCTTTTCCTGCAAAAACGGAACGCGGAACGATCGAGACTCCCATTATCAAATCAACAATAAACATGATATTAGTAAACGACACCGTAATTAGTCCCAGCATTGTAAAGGTCCTTAATGATCCAAACGCGAGATATTCAATGCAAGTTAGTCAGGGATCTGGCTACTACGAGTTGATACTTAGCGCCGGGGATATTGCCAAAGTCCGTTACTTCGAACGTACGAAAACTCTAACCATTGCCCCGATGAATTCAGGTGTGTTACATCTAGCCCTTGTGGATCTCTGCCTTTCCTCTACCCCTGCAGAGGCCGTAGTAGAGGTGCAACAGCTAGGTGGTATACAAGTCGAGGTGATAGACAAAGTAGAGATTGGAAAGTGCATTGCAGCCATGGTTAAACTGTACGACACTAACGGACGAACTATGGAACTGCCGTCTATCGACGCTATGAACATAAGGACAGAGACTGACAATGGACGCATAGAAGTTAAACGGTTTCCAAATAACGAACAAGGCAATCCGCCCTATGATCGTATTCTCTACATGGTTCACGGCATTGACGAAGGCGTATCGCAACTCTATTTTAGTAGCGGTAAAGACGAGGAGGAAATTCGCAGTGAATCTATAACTATTCAGGTCTTTATTCCGCTGGTAATAAAACCGAGAAACTTTACGATCCTTGTAGGGACAGTTTATCAACTTGCTACAATCGGCGGGCCGTCTAATTCAGAAATTGAATTTATCAGTGGGGACTCTGATACTCTGGGCGTTAGCAGGGACGGTATGTTGGACGGTAAATTATTTGGTGTGACAAATGTATCAGCTCTCGCAGTCGGCCTTGCCGCGAACGGTAAACGCGTCGTATATTCAAAGGACAGTGTCCAGGTGCGTGTTGTACCCCTGGAAGGTATCAAGATAACTTCGCCTACGCTAAGGATAAAAGTTGGTGCTACTGTCCCTGTGTGGGCGTTTGGTATTCCGGACCAACTAACGCCCCTTGTAATTGGCTCGATGAAAACACAGATGAGATTTTTATGGTCAACATCCGGTCAGTCAGGGATTGTCAGACTTCACAACATGTATGAAGGCACGGGTATCAATGTTGCATATGATAATGAAGCTTCAGTACGTGTGACTGGCTTGCAGCCAGGATTGGCTACAATTCACCTCAATATTACAACACCGTGCAACTTGATCAACGGATGTGACAAGGACATTACGTTTGTCGCTTTTTTAAAAATCGAAATATTCGAAGAGCTACATTTGGTCGGTGTAGGGGATGGGTATGGGAGGCCGATAGTACTCATGGCTCCAAACTCTGCTTTTAAATTACAAACTAATCGTGATAAACATGGCTTAACTACATTCAAGATTTTGTCACACGGAAATATCGGCGATATGGAGGATTCAAATGCCTTGACTTCAACTAGCAAAGGTGTTAGCGTTGATAAGAATGGCCTCGTAAAATCTGGCGATACATTAGGCAAAACTATACTCTCAATTACCAGCGCTGAAGCTTATGCCTCGAAGCAAACGCTTATGGTTGTTATTGAAGTGAGTTTATCAACGGACTTATATAATTTTATTTTGGTTAAAGAGTCTGTTTATTTAAACTCGAGACTTTACTTTGCTATCTTTATTGACATTTCACGATTTATTCAGCTGGTAATTGCAATAACAATTCGAAATAACTCAATGGAAAATTCACTGTATTTTACTCTGCAGGTGAAACTGATCCATTACATAATGCTTGAGCTAGAATCACATGTGCGTGTGAGACCTGGTGAAGAACTCTACGCCTTACCAAAAGGCATGGAGTTGGATTATGTTATTGGATGTTATGACAATGTTGGAACCAAGTTTAGCGCCTGTCAAACAAAGTTATCCGTCTTGACGAACCGCGCGGATTTGGTCTCGTTCATTACTGGAGAGGAAAATATGATCTCCGTTAAATTCATACACAGTGGTCATGTGGTTGCTAAAATTCACGACGAGAAATATCCAAACGGGATGTTTGACTATGTTAACATGATCATAGGGGACATTCTATTCCCTCAAACGGTTTGTATTTGTTTCTAATCGAAGGGAAGCAGAGTTATCTAGATGTCTAAAACATATAAAAATATACATTAACATTATTTATAACACTAGACGATCCTGACGGTTGGCGATATCGTATGCTTCTCCATGCCACTACTTTCGAACGACGGAGATCCCGGATACTGGCGGTCCACGGACCCTCAAATACTGACCGTTGATTCGGCGAGCGGTATAGGCAGAGCTTTGATCCCAGGACGTGTACATGTCAAACATAGTCTGGCGACTCTGGCCCGTGGCGAAATTTTACTCGATATTCAACCGATTTCGGAAGTATGTCTACAGTAAATGATAGGTTTTTTTATTTTAATTTTGGTTTTTTCACTTATGTGTAGCGCGAAAATTGTTTCATTTCGTATCAAACTATTTAGTACTGCAATGGTTTCAGATAATCATCGTCTCGCCGCAGGGTCAGAATATAACTGGAACCGAAGTCTTGGGGTTCCCCTTGATTTTGAAAAGTATCAACGGGGGTAGGAAGGAGAACAATATATTAGCTCGTGGGGAGGGCGGATGCCGTAAGCGGCCAAATTTTGCTCCAAACTCATTTCCTTTCACCTGTACTGTTCGATTCTCCGAGAGCATTTCATCTGTGAACGTTAGAGATCTATTCCTGTCCAGGCCAAGATTTGACGTCGCAACAGGTAGGCAATGATCCTATTATTTTCATTCACATTGAACACACATTTTTATATATCCACAGTATACTATATCCTGTTTCAAACTGTTTAGGTAATAATATACATTCATTTTTATAGGGTTCTATTATTGCGATGTGATTCCGATTGGTCCACCTTCGAGAACGAGCAGCACTCTGGACATTTCAGTCTATATCGGGGCACAAAGTCGCGAAATCGAGGCTACGCCAGTTCTCGTACCATTTTTGCCACCCGTTTTCGTTGCGGTAAAAAATATTGTGTTTACTGTGACGCCGTCAACTTCGACACCATCCGCATTCATTCAAGTACACGGAATTCCTGCAGTACTGGCTCAATTGACAGTGAGTCTTTTAATTCTTATTGCCCCTTTTACCATCGTGTATTCAATTGTTCATATTGTGGATTTACCGTTTCAGATTCACTTACCAGAAGGTGTTGCCCTCGTGACCGGACCACAAAGTGCGTATGACACTGTCGCACAGTTCAAAGTTCGCTTGACGCATAATCAGGACGAATTACAGGGCAGTAAAATTCGGGTGATTAGCGAAATTACGAAGCAAGATGTGCCTGTGAGTGATCACTAATCGGATTTATCAATATGTACTTTTATATCTTTATAATTCCGATAAAATAGCTCGGCACTGCTTTCCTAAAATTTTTAGATCCTTGTTGCCGTCTCAAGGTATGACCAAGCCGCGCCGATTACCGGCATAAGCTGGTTGGATTACGCATACTACCATAGATATACATTTGGAACATTTGCTGCCCTGGTAGTCACCTTTTTCTACAGTAAGTCGAAGATTATTCTCAATTTAGAGCATGTTTTTACTATCTTAAAGGCAAGGAGTTGGTTCTTTGTAATTTTTCACTTCAATTATACATCTCGTCAGTTGGTCAGGATGAAATTCAAACAATGTATTAACAATCACGTATTTTATTCACAAAAATTTTTGGTCATACTTGTATTTAAATATTTAAATGCAAATAATTGTAAACATTTTCTTTGTACTGTCAATAATGATTATTTGATCTACACTTTTACAGTTTATGGGAATAAAATGATGAGCATCAACGTAGCTGTGAAGAATAAGTCAATCTTTGGTAAGTAGAAGTTACACTCTCCTTTCTTTACTTCACTTGAGACCCTACTGAAGTCTATTCATTTAATATTTATTCTGTAACGTTAATTTGATCTTTGGTATACTGAAATTATCAGAAGATTTTCATCCATGTTTTCTAGTTGTTCATTGTTTCTTCCATTCGCCCATTAATCTTTGATTATTTTCTATAGCAGAAAAGTGTCCACCGCCTATAAAAAAAACGTACACGACGCCGTCTTCTTCGGGTGATATCAGCCCGACGAGAACTCCGAGCCCGGGCAGCGCTAATACGTCGCTCAGACCTTTCTCGGCGTTTGAACCAGTCTATGGCGACCCTCGAGGATTTTATACTCCGAACGCCAGGCGAAATCGATCCCTGCTTAGCCCTTAGTTCTGGAAGAGATGGAACTTCTTTTCCAAATCCTCTTACAAATATTCAGATGCAGAGTGACCGACCAAATGAATAGTTCGACAAGACTGACGACCAATAACACCGTTACGTATTTAAGTATTCCTATAATTAAGTACGGAAAATACAGGGTGAACTCACCGTATTGTGTAAACTATAAGTCGAACCTAATTTTTATAATTAATTTCGAACAATTTTATCCCAGAAATTGCGGATATTTGCAACCCTGCCTATAAATTGGGTAAGATTTTTTCGAGTAATATCGAAGACAAAAAAAAAAAACAACCTTTGCTTATAGTCGGTACAATACTGTATTTATTTGATGAAAGGCTATGGACTAAGCTATTTTTTATTCTTATTTATCCTGGGTAGTTTGGCTACCCAAATTGAAAACTGAGTTGAAGAGGTATTGCGTGAAAGAAATGTAAAACATACTTCAATATTGTTACACTTGAACAATTCACTAAATTGGGACAATATTATTTTGAGATTACATACCTGTATGTAGGAATATTTTTCCGTTGAAGTGACACTTGTATTATGTGAGATAAAGCCTAGTAATGTCAGTAGAGAGAAAAAAAAAAAATCAATCTATGAATATCTGACCCTTACTGGGTTTCAAATTTGAGTAGCCGAGTTGTAAGCTGGTTTTACTTGGTCTTGGTACAGTAGAGGTAATGAAAAGACAAATTTCAGATGGATATTTTTTTGAAGTTGTACAGTATGGGGAGGTTTATACATGTCGATTATTTGTGTGCTGTAGGATTAAAAAAAAAAAAATCATCTGATTGTGCCATTTCGTTTCAATTTCACGTCTTTATTGACTTTCTCGACGTGAAACATTGTCTAAGAGGTTGATATATCTATGCACATACGCCATAATCCTTAAAGAAGATCTTTTGGGACCTGACTTGAGATTTTTCGCGCCTAGGATTTGATCAGACCCTAAGAGAACTGCGAGAGTAGATGTACACAGTAGTGCAAGACTTGGGATGATCTATTTGTGTTGTGTGTGTCGGAGCCTGGATTTCGAAGTTGTGTCAAATAGTGATGATTATAGTAACTCAAATTCATTTCTGACAAACCGTATTTTCATATGATGAACGCTGTGTAGACAGAGTTAAGAAATGTGTATACTGAACCATGTCTTATATCTATGTCTAGGTATTTGTAATAAATTTCAACCGTATTTGCATACGCGATTGTGCGTGTAATTGAAAATATCACCTACACGTAGATTTACTTTTTGAAACGTTTTTGTATAGTATTATGTTGTACCAACTATTTAATAAATTTCAACTCAGGAAATCGAAAGGTATGTGTGTGTGTGTGTATATATATATATATATATATATATATATATATATATATATATATATATATATATATATATATATATATATATATATATATATATATATATATATATATATATATATATATATATATATATATATATATATATATATATATATATATATATATATATATATATATATATATATATATATATATATATATATATATATATATATATATATATATATATATATATATATATATTTATATATATATATATATATATATATATATATATATTTATATATATATATATATATATATATATATATATATATATATATATATATATATATATATATATATATATATATATATATATATATATATATATATATATATATATATATATTTATATATATATATGTATATGTATATGATATGTATATGTATATGTATATGTATGTGTATAATATATGTATATTATTCTTGAATTGTTGAATAAAAAATAGATACCGTTGTAAATCATGTATCTTTTCAATAAACCCTGACAATTGCATCGCACAGAAAACTATAACTGCGACGATGTTATGGGCGCCAAGAGTTTTTCCTAAATGCATGCCTGCTATAAATTTTAGCACACCTCCTTTGGTTGGATGTTCTCCTGATACTAGGAGCAATGTTTCGACTTAAAATTTCAAAAACTCTGATTTTCGTAAACGAATGAGACATCCACGCAGAGACACGTCTATACGAACGCATGCTTGCTTAGATATAGACTCCTGATTTTTCCCGCCAAAAATTTCAGCACACCTCCTCGGCTCAGATGTTCTCCTAATACCAGGAGCAATTTTTCGACTTAAAATTCCATAAACTCTGATTTTCGTAAACGATTGAGACATGCACGCAGACACACATCTATACGAATGCATGTTTGCTTAGACATAGACTCCTGATTTTTCCCGCCAAAAATTTCAGCATACCTCCTCGGCTCAGATGTTCTCCTGATACCAGGGGCAATTTTTCGACTTAAAATTCCAAAAACTCTAAATTTCGTAGGATAATGAGAGATGCAGAGAGACACATCTGTAGGAATACATGCCTGCTTAGACACATGCTCCTGATTTTTCCCGCCAAAAATCTCAGCACACCTCCTCGGCTCAGATGTTCTCCTGATACCAGGAGCAATTTTTTGACTTGAATCCATAAACTCTGATTTTCGTAAAGGAATGAGAGATGCACGCAGAGACACGTCTATACGAACGCATGCTTGCTTAGACATAGACTCCTGATTTTTCCCGCCAAAAATTTCAGCACACCTCCTCGGCTCAGATGTTCTCCTGATACCAGGAGCAATTTTTCGACTTAAGATTTCAAAAACTCTGATCATATAAATGTTTCCAGACTGTCCCCATGCGACTCATTGCGTGCAGCCCGCAAGTCATTCATGCGATGTCCAAATTGACATTACATATCATTATGCACAATCAATTTTTGACTTAAAATTTCTAGAAATCTAAATAACGTATCTTTGATACAGAAAATGAAGAGTGGAAAAGAAAGGTATAAAATAAGGATGCAATCGATTGTCGGTATATCTCAGAATTTATTGCTGCATCAATAATACAATATTACTCATTGTCGAAGTAATGTACACAATTTCCAATTATTTTGTAGAAATTAAACATGTATCCATTACAACTGATCCAGTTTCGTTATTTGCTTACTGGCATTCAAGTTATCATTGAGCTGCTCGAAATACGCTAGAAAATACTCTTACTTCCGCCGAATATGATTTAGAACGGAGGAAGCATTTTCTCAGATTATCGAAACATATTCAGAAAGTGAAAATTAATATGAAAAAACAATTTTCGGGATTGTTGTTAACTCGCGGGATTTCAGAAGTATGAATTTCTAAAGCGATTCAAATTCCTACTCGGGGAAAAAAATTTACAGGAATGTTTCTGGGATCGCGCGAGTTGGCACCCTCGGAAAATTGTTACAGAAACCAACACTCGGTCAATTCTAACTTCGTGGAATTTCTGTGTTGTAGATCAATTCATCTGCTGGAAAAACGCCAGAAAACTCTCTCACTTTCGCCAAATATTGTTTTATCGCGTGTAAAAATGCGTCTTTTACAATTGACCAGGTATAACTTCACACTGGTCGATTCTGACTTGATTTTATGTGTTGTGGATCATATTATATGAACCACATTCATATTACAATAATAATAATATGCTAGCCGATAAAAATAATTTTACGAAAACTGTAGTAAGTCATTTAAATACTAGTAGGAAAAATCTTCCTGAATAAGTTCGTTGTCCGGTTTGTGACTCCTTTTCTGCGTCTAAAGTAATTCTCTTTAGATATCTGTCGATCGTATCTCGTTGACACAATCCCCATACGAACTCTTCGATGCCACGAGGGCCACTGACGTCGCGAAAGAAAGTGATCTTTCTGGCAGATACTGATCCTACCAGCAGAAGTAATTCGTCACTTCGACCGCGAGATGGCTATACCATTTCAGACCCCGTTGACGGCGAAAGTAACGACCTTGAACTTGAATAGCGGGACTTCCTCCCACGGGGTCAGTGGCCCTCGTGTCATCAAAGAGTTCGCGTGGGGGATTACGTTAACGAAATACAACTGTCGCGATATCGCAGGCATCTCGATAGAAATACTCCGAACGCAGAGAGGTTGCCCGAAAATGGAAAATAGGAATAGTCTATGTATAGGATATAAATGAACGAAATAGCAAAAATATGTTTCATATATTTCCTTGTCCTTTATTACAAACCTGATATTAACTGTCGCTGATGGGATGAATCGAGCTCGTCTTGCTGAAAGCGAATACTCGAAGCTTTCATTCTCAGCAAAATATTGCTGCAAATATTTACCAGTCCAAAATATCCCCAATTCCAATCGAACGCACATGCATTCGTATACCTATACTTGTTTCTATGCACGTCGCTATATGCTACGTTATTCAAGAATTTTCAAATATTAGGTCTCGAAAAATTTCGAGGGTATCATTTCATGCCATGCAAGAAAAATTCCCAGATATTTCTTCCTCAAATAGGAATCTGGATCGTTTTAGATACCAATTTTTCTTGATTGAATCACGCGAGTTGACAACCCCAATTTTTTTATTCTCTCATCATTCACTCATTTATTTCGAATATAAATTATCTGGAAAAATTCCAAGGGTGTCAACTCGCGTGATCCAACACCTATCGAGTCGATGAAATAAAAAACAGTAAAATCACGCTTCTAAATTACCTAAAAATGCATTCATTTTATTATTCAGTTCCATCTTCCATCCTAAACAATTTGTTCAACCATGTCTGAGTTGCCGGGATCAAAATACATTTGAATGGTTGGCTTCTGGTCATTCCGGGGATTCATCTTATAGATTGATGTAGAGTGGGCAAAAACATTGAACCATCATTTATATGTTGGCATTTATACGCCAGGCAGTTAATTCAGCACATTACATATTAGAAATTAATATAGCCATTTCGAAGCTCTCCTAATTGACTAGGAGATTGGAAGTCTTCAAACAGTGCGCGGGCTTTGAGGAGCAATCTAATTATGTTTCGCTTTCATGATCCTTCTGATCGGAATATGAAATATTCCGCTGTCATTCTGCCTGGACTAATATCCAATGTAGCTTGGCAATCATTAAATGGTTTACAGCCGGTTCACTCGCAATGAGGCAAGTCACAGAGAGTTGTGGCAGAATTGCTAACGTCCATAAGGATGAATTTGCGAGGCTGCTTTGATGTTGGTCTTGATCGCGCTAGGAGCTTTTCCAATTTGACCAACTGAAAAATAATCATACGTGGTAGCATCTTATCACAATCTTATTCTCAATTCATAATTACTGTTAATGATATAAATTGCATCAAAAAACTTGATTCCTAAGTTAAAGTTCACAAGCGAAGCTGATAACAAGCTTACGTTGAGTACCTCCCATTGGTCCTTGCCCAGCAGCCTGTGACTGACCACCAGATCTGCCCACCATTACTCCTTGTGGTCCCGGACTCACCCCAGACTGCACCATTTGTCCGGAGTCAGACTGAAAAGCAAAAGAAAAAATAATCACAAAATTAATTCCAGAGTTTATGAAGACACTGCACAATGTGCTCCAAGAGATGAGGTAAAAAGAATTTTTGTTGTACAGTATTTCGGAATTGCAAAACATGCGATCGGTAATTACCTTGAGGCCTTTTCCCATTCCCACTGCTGCAACAAGAGTGTGGGTATCAGCAGAGCTGCTTGTTTGGGCCTGGGAAGCCCTAGCACCTGCTTCACCTTCCCATTCTTCCCGTGCTTTGTTAGCAATGTCCCATACATGACTCACTACCTTGTTGTACTGCGCGACTTGTTTCTGAAAGCCAATTTATTCACAATGTTAGCATAGCTGTTATCCAGGGCTGAATACTGTGTTCCACTCGCTGGATAGACCGATTACTTGAAGTAAATCGAGCTGACGTGACATTACTCTTATTCGGCCTTTGTTTAGCTAGTAAAGTAGTAACACATCTAGACGAGTACTATCTCATTCATTTAATTTCCAAGCGCCGAAGTGAATCATACACATTAACAGTATGAAAATATACAGCTGATGTAAGCCTGCCGTAAAAACTTGTGTTTCTTCCTCATCAGGTCCCTATACATATAACTCCATGTACTGCAAAAATTGACATTCCTGATTTGGCCAAAACTATTCTGTGAAGAAAGGTTGATTGATTTTTTTCGAATTTTTTTCTTAAACAGTTGATGAAATATGAATTTTTCAAAATTTTTATAGTTTTTTTTTCTTCAAATTGTGTGTTTTTAAATGTACTTTTTGAAAATACAATGCAAAAAAATATCCAAAGCTTTTTTATTAAAGTTTTTTTTTTAATTTTTAGATTAATATCTTTCTTTTATACTTGAATGTATCAATGGATTTGTTTTTTTTTTTTAATTCTCAAAAATACTACTGTCTATTCCACAAATTTTGAGCCTGATCTCATCGCGAGAAAAGGATTTTTTCGATTTTTTTTTTTGAATTTTTGAAACTGATTAAATCTATGTTTTTATTTAAAACTTCAAATATTATTTTTAATGTCTTATACAATATCACATTAAACATCTTATTATGCAACTTTTTACTAATTTTCGAAAATTCATATCTCATGAACGCTTTGACAAAGAAGATTGAAAATATAAAGGAACCTGGTTTCACAGATTGCAAAAAGATAGCTAAGTTTCAGCCAAATCAATAATGTTAATTTTCACAGTGGGTTGAGTTAGCATGGAATGCCCCATATGTATATATAATTACAAGGCGTATCTTAACAATCTAGATACAACGATGATACCTGAATGATGGTAAACTTCCAAGTTGTTGCGGCAGGATCAGGATTAGGACAAAGCAATGCAGGTATGTTGTCGATTAGACAATCCACATTGATCAGCGGCATCGGTCTAGAGCGAATGGAACGAAAAGTTAATCTCTAACCAGCTGATGGTAGCTTACATTGCAGTCCTATTTGTCGTTTAGTTTGCATATCAACAGAGAAATAAAAGAACCTCTATCATTTCTTTCAATCAATTTATCTTCTTTTTTCTAGCAGAAATGCGCTAAAGTAGTCACTAACTAGCTACTTTTTATCCACCGTAGGGGAATCCGACGTGACTGAATAGAGGGCGACAAGAGAAGGGAGAACAAGGAACTATGTCTTTTCATAACCTAGCCAAGCAGCAGCCAGTTGGAGAATGAATTATAGAAAATACTCTCGCAACACAAGGAAAGGAGACGGCTGGGGGGAATGACAAAATTTTGGCTCTGCTCGTTGAGTTTATTTACCTGTGAAGCGTCGTAGTTGAGATTAATGGCTTTGTTCTCAAGATGCATCATTTTTTGTTCGGCTTGGGGCTCTGGCTTGGTTCGCAGATAATCTGGCACAAGGTCGTGTGCAAAAGTAGATATTCTACCTTCGGTGGTTCGCAAGAGATCCTCATCTTTCTCTGGGCTGAGTAGCAAGGGCAGTATTGTAAGATTTCTCAGATTTGGCCCCTTGTCATGTCCAAGAATTTTCGAAAGACTCGTCAGCTGTAAGTCAAAATTTATTGTTATTGTATTTGCAACCTAAACCCATTACCGAATATGCAGCGGATTGATGATAATCTGCATGCCGCAGGTATGTACATACAGAAGTACAGCAGAACGTCGGGTATATGAACATCAACTATTTACGGAATATACATCGAATTTTTGATTATCCGAACGGTGCCCGGTGCAAATTAGTTCGAATAATCGACGTTCTACTGTAATAGATGATATCTCAGCTACATACTTACGTGACCCGAAATTAGGGCGAAATTGTCGAGAAAATTTGGCCAGTTGAGCGTCTCGTATTCATGCTCCAGTTTATAGATCATTGACGCGATTGAAGATTTCAAATCAGTGACCCGGAGAATTATAGCCTCAAGAGCGGCGTCCAACTGTTTTTCCTCCCTCTGCATCTCGAGGTGTTTATTAGCTGCGTATTGTTAGTATCCTTGTTACACTATACCCTACTCTGCTCTGCTTCACAGATTAATTAATTATTTGCTATCAGCGGTCCAAATTTACCGACAAACCCAGACTGACCTGACCCGATCCACGGGACCACGGCAATGAACACGGACAGTGGTTAGACATAGATGGGACTGTAGCAATCCTTCGACCAGAAAGTAGAATTCTTAACACGCTTGGTTCAACCAATACCCGCCGTAACTCCAGCGCATCTTACTGTTTCACACCTAACCTGTATGTACATACGTCAATCAATTCCATTGTTACACGCAAAACAAATCGAATTGCATTTAAACATTTACAGAAACATTACTAGCCACCTAAAGATGAGTTCGAATATAAAATACCTCCCATCGGTAATCTAGCATTGACCGTAACGTTGGAAAAATAATGGCTGGAAACTTTTGGCACAGCTCCCATCAGTAAGTCCTAACCCTAAAACGCTTTTCAAGTATACAAAATACATAAAATTGAGATTTCAGAATTCGTATGATTATTTACTTTCAGCCAACAATGGTTACTTGACAAACAGGACTTGGTTCGAGAACGTCAGCACGATCTCTCCATTTTATCAGAAGAAGAATATCAAAGACTATTTATATTTTTTTCTAACCGTAAGTATTACAACTGTTGACAAGATTTGGTGAAAAGGTGGTTGACTCAACGAAATTAAAATAACATGCGGGGTGGCCAATTTCAATCAATCCAGACTTATATTTTTAAAACATAGCAAGATATAGAAAAATACTTCAGACCAAAGTTGTATGGTTCCAAGGGGGACATTTGATAATGCTATGGGTTTTGAATGTGTATAGGGTTTTATGGGGTTTTTATTAGGTAACTTTGGTTTTTCAAATGGTGACTTTTGTTTATTAGTGCAGATTCATCATCTACAGGAGAAGAAAATTACTTTTGTCAGAAACTTGATTTTTCATCATGAAATACTAAAGTTATTTGTAACATTAGAAAGCTAATAATGTACTAACATTCTTCACGTGATTGATGAATTTAAAAAATGAGTTGCCATGATTAAGCAATAAAAATCGAAAATTTTCCTCTTGATATTTTTTTCGTTAACCTTTTATATTTAATGGAAAAGTTTTTGTATATCATAAAAAAAAATATGTTTTAATTAAAAAAAAGATGAGACATTGAACTTTTCGAAAAAACATTTACCTACAAAAGTACTGAAAAAATAGGGGTTTCGATTTAAAAAACGAAAGTTACCCAGTAAATTACCCCACAAAACCGTATAAAATTTCAATATCCATAACATTATCAAAGTGCCCCCATGGAACCATACAACTTTTGTCTGAGTTATTTTCCTGTATCTTGCTTAGTCTCGAAAGTGTTAGCCTGTATTGATTAAAATGGACCATCCTGTATAATAGCTTGTACAATTTCAGTGATTCAAATATTAGGAGAACAGTTGAAACTGAGACAACAAGTGATAGCGACAGCTACAGTATATTTTAAGAGATTCTATGCTCGCAACAGTCTGAAATGCATTGACCCATTGCTTTTGGCCCCAACTTCCGTATTTCTCGCATCCAAGGTAGAAGAATTCGGAGTTATATCTAACACAAGACTTATAACGACATGCCAAACCGTCGGTGAGTTTGCCTTTGGTTTCATCTACCCTAACTTTCTTTCGATAATATTCTGTACCCTCTGTATTTACAGTAAAGAACAAATTCAACTATGCCTACTCCCAGGAATTTCCATACCGGACCAACCATATACTAGAATGTGAATTTTATCTTTTGGAACACCTCGACTGTTGCCTGATAGTTTATCAACCATATCGCCCCCTGTTAACACTGGTACAAGATGTCGGACCTGACGATCAGCTTCTTACGCTGGCTTGGCGTATTGTTAACGACAGTTTACGTACAGATGTGTGCCTCCTCTACCCACCATATCAAATCGCCATAGGTGAGAAAGCACAGTCAATGTCATGTAAATTTGATATCACTCCAGAATCACTCGCCTATTTCATGTTAAAATCATTCGTTTTTATTGTTGTACATTCTCATTGATAGGCTGCCTGCAAATTGCCTGTGTCATACTGCAAAAGGATCTCAAATCATGGTTTGCCGAATTAAATGCCGATATGGAGAAGATTCAGGAAATTGCCAGGTACATAATAAATTTGTACGAATTGTGGAAGACTTACGACGAGAAGAAAGAAATTCAAGGATTATTGGCTAAAATGCCAAAACCTAAAGCTGCCCCGCAACGCTGACATCAGCCTCCGGCGGATCCTTTGATCTGGGACTCGCGTCAGGATAATGATCGGCTGTACAATTGATTAACTTCGTTACTATTAAATGTAATTTAACAATGGGAGAAGTAACGGTAAATAAATGTATTCTCTGTCGGAAAAATCGAGAAAACCACGAAGCTAGACGGAATTTTATGAAATTTATTTATCCTCTTCATCGATTCTTGATGACAATCATTTATTCGAGCTGTGTGTTTTGCTGAAGCCTGTGATATGATGATAGATTTCGTTATTGCGCACGTTTCAAATTATTATATATTACCATGTTAATATAATTTATAAATATAGGTACTGCAATGAGATTAGATTGGATCAGGCATGTGTAATGAAGGAATTGAAGTCTTGCCACTGTCCTATCGCCATAATTCCCGCAACTTCGACACATAAGGCGCATTATAGTTGAAATACAAAGAATATCATATTCATCCACAATAGTCTCTGCGGCAAAGTAAGATCCCGGATCAGCCGCTTCCCTTTGAATAACGTTTCCAAAACTTTTTAACATCATCATGACCCACCTTTGTGACGACCATTGTCCGTTTTCTGTGAATAAATCGAGTAAGACTAGTTTAATGATTTATTTTCAACAGACTGTATACTATACATTAGGGTGATTCAAAATAATCATTTTTTTAATTTTTTTAAAGGTCCTATAGTCTCTAAAGTTAGTTTTAGATATAAAACAAGATCTCCTCAATAAATCAGCTTGATATCTTAATCCTACTAAGAGTGCATCGGGAATCCATTTTCCCATTCATGTAAGACGTGAAGATTTTTTTCATTTTCCGTTTTTCTGGAATCAAAGTATTGAGTTTTTTTTTTCAATTTTTTAAATATATGTTTTTATAGAAAGTTAGATTCTCTACAAAAAAAGCTTCAATTTGTTTTCAATGTAATTTCAACAAATGGAAAGTTATAAAGCCTTAAGCAATATAAGTAAGTAGGAAAACTTAATATGTGCGTAACTACTATTAACCATGCATGTTCAAGGCTTTATAACTTTTCATTTGTTGAATTGACGAAGAAAATATATCAGAGCTTTTTTGTAAAGAATTTAATTTTCTATAGAAACATGTATTTCAAAATTTGAAAAAAAAAAAATAAATAAATTTTCAATACTTTTATTCGAGAATAATAATGAACAAAAATTTTTCATGAATATGAATAGGAAAATAAATTCTTGTTCAGCTCTTAATTGAATTGAGATATTGAGCTGCTCTTTTGAGAGGATTTTTTTTATACCTAAGACTAACTTTTGGAACTGTGGTAAATTTTTTCTTTGCTATTAACCACCCTAATATACATTTACCTAAAGAAATATACAGTTTTTGAAAACTGCTGAAAGTTATAGTGCATACGTATGTATGGAATTGAATGCAGGTATTTTGATACTTTGTAAATTGCAGTTTTACCTGTCGCTTTGCCAGATGAGAACTTGTGTGTCAAGCGCGTGATTTCTGAGTACTTCGAAGTCGGTTTGAGAAAGGAATTGACTGTATAGAACACCTTCTTTAAACACAAATCTATTCCTCTCATTTTCCCACAACTTAACTTGATCCACAATGGTTGGTGGCAGCGTCGGTGGCCCCAGTGCGATCATTTTAGGATGGGCATGTTGTTTCAAGTATCTGCAGAAACGATGATATCGAAATTGACGTGAGATCAAAGTTGGCAATTTCAGGCGCATACTGTAGTCCACGCCTATAATTCTCAAGTTTTGCAAACAATGTCCCAAGTCAACAGAGACGACGGTATGAGGTGATAAGTAATAGTATCTACCCACCCGACAATTTGTTCTGCAGTAATGCCACTCTTCAGGGCTTGTCGTACGGAATCCCGTGTCAAAATTGAGACAACCAAGTTTGGAAATCTGATAGCAAGACAAAATCACGAATCATTCACTGATTTTCACATGTGTGAAAGAGTAATTACCCGAAGCGAGTCGGCTTTCACTTTGCAAGATTATTCTCATTCTTACCTATAGAGCATTTCACAAAATAGACCAAGCAGGGCGACCTGCAGGTTGGAATTGGTATAAGCGTACACTCTATAATTGGTTTCCACTATGATATATCCTTCCTTCTCCAAGTCACTAGACAGTGGCTTGTTTTGTCCTGTGGCTATGTTCAACGCCAGCCTGGTAGGATAAAACCTGAAAGAGAAGAACAGCGATCGACTTTATGAACAAACCTAATACATGTTGCAGTTAAAACACATAGGTATTATATACCATGAGGTATACCGCATATTTACCACGGTGTATGATACTTTGTCGATATAATAATTACCTTCCAGCCTTACGTTTTCTTTGATAGACGAGACCAAATTCTCTGAGATGTTGTAAGAATGTCAGTAGCCCTTCAGACATGCCTTCGGTACTGTAATCTTTTCCCAATGTTGAGAAGTTCAATTGAAACAAGAAGGTCAGACACTCGACTAGATCCAGGCCTCTAGCTTCTATCGTATCCAAATACTGAAGAATGAAGTACCAGACCTGAAAGTGAAGAGTGAAATTGAGGAGCTTAGGATCAAAGCATAATATTCACATAAATTCTCGAAGATAATTTTTTTCTCGAATCCAACGTAAAATACAAAAATACGTCAATATCCACTATCCATTCTTATGAATACGTAGTTTTTATCACAATAATAAACGTTATTATTTAATCAAACTATTTAAAAAATGTTACCTTTTGATCCAAATCGTATATTTCATACACAGGGTGTTTGAAGAGTTACGGGATAGCTGTTTTGCTTCCGAAAATACACATTGCACAAAAAAAATGTTTGCAATAGAAATTGTATTATTCAAAAAAAATTTATTCAATCGCGAAAAAAATGCAACCCCCCTCCCCCGGGGAGCGAATACCCTCGACATTTTATTAATAAATGAACCACATATTGGTGAAAATGGATTCTGGGTATTGATGTATTTTTGGATTTTACGTTTGATTCAACAAAAATATTATTTTCGATAATTATGTAAATGTTACCCTTGATCCTAAGTTTCTCAATTAAAATTAAGAAGACACAATTTTTTATTTGTTTGGAATCAAAAAGTCATACTTCTAACAATATGGATCAAAAGAGAACATTTCCAAATTTCATTATTAATTTACACGAGAACTTAGTAACCTAAAAAAACAAATATTGGACTGCAACTTTTCGAGCATCTGTGCTATGATTTAGAATACCAATATATTAACTTGAAAGTTGATATCACAAGACAAGCGGTATTATTTGTTTATTGTGAAAAAGTTAAAATTGCAAATGTTTCCAGTTGATCCTAAGCTCCTCAATTATAGTTGTCAGAAGACAGTGGCATGATTAATATCAAAATGTATTATTGTATTTATTATTAATTTGGATGAAATGTCTTGCCTGCGACGCCGTGTCTAAAAGTAAGAACTGGAATCCTGCCTGGGTTATGACGGGGCTACCATCTTCCTCATCACGTTTCATCAGTCCGGCATGTAGCAGTATTCTGACAGCATCCGCAGATATGCCTGCAACGAGGTGCAAAAGTGTGAAATAATACATTCCCAACATTTAGATAATATATTGAGTGATTCATTGTGATCAGGAGAATATGAGTGGTTTTGGCTTACCTTCTTGCTGTTGTGAGCCGACCATATAGTGGAGGACACATTCCCACCTCTCCAAAGCGTATTGATCAAGAAATGCGATATCTCGCGGTTTGTTGTCAGTTTCCAATTGATTTGACATAGTCCAAGGTTTACCGCCGCCAAGCAATACTATTTTTAAATTCTTTTTCAACGTAGAATTTAAAATCCAACCTGGCAGACCGCCCGGTATTGAGGCTTCCCTCCAGATGTTGAGCTCATTGAGGATTTTGACAACTTTTTGATGCTCCTCGGTGTGTAATTTTGAACACCACGAGGCTATGACAGCCTGGGGTACGGGCTGTTCGACGAACAACAAACGCATAACGTAGTGTCTGGCTATCTCTGGCAATTCGCGGAAAACGGCCAAACAAATCGGGGGATTGTGATAGAGTTTGTTCAAAATTTCTGGCGGGCGAGTCTTTAGATATTCGTGAAGATCTTTGCACTGTAATCCAGTTGGACGCAACAAGTTCTTACCACTTATTGTACTCGACATTTTTCCACGTTTAGCTTTAACCTGCTTTAACCGCTTGTTATATTTTCATTTATCACTCCGAAGCTTACCGAAGGGTGCCAAATGGTGTGGTCATCTGTCGTACAAGTCGGGAACTACAAGTTGACTTTCACGTATTATTTTTTCAATTAGCAGCTCACTAATATCATTGTGGCGGCATCTAGCGTTAAAGAGTTGTGGTATACGCACTGATGTCTATTCCCACCTACTAGCAGCTATCCGACGGGCGGCGCGTCCGTCGTCCGCCATTTTGTATTTACAAGTGTCTACTACAAGAGAGGTCGCGGGTAGTTCCTTGAAAATCGTCCTGTCTGATTTTGATCTGAATTTCGCTAACATTGAAGGGGAGTCTCACCCCGATGAATGTAAAAATATAAATTAGCCAAACGTGGACGTAGCGCAAGTGCTTCACGTATACGGCCCATAAAATTGATATCCCATAAAAACCGTGGTATGATTCCCACACCAACTGAGGTGATGGTCGCATACAATGATAAAACGACCCGCACGGTCCTCGTGTGAGTGCGAGCCGATGAATGGGCTCGTTGCGCGAGTCCTTTTCATTCAGTCGGTTGTTATTTTAAAACGCCTACATATAATACACCGAGTATGGCCAGACTGGCTATCTGCTTTACACCCGCTTCTTTCTTGACAACAATAATTAATAATTTCTGTAATCGACACGGCAAATGGGCACATCGATTAACCGTAACTATTATATTTTCACGCCGTTCGCAGTATAATAACTAAAAAATCCGTCGATTAAAGAGTAGTGTGATATTTTCAAGTGAGATCTGTCGATCTAAACATACGAGGCATACTTAACTACACTACAACGACAACAACAACGACAACGCAACTACTCAACGACGGCCGGTTATACAGGATCTTGGACGACGACGACGCTCTTGGTACGGCACGGGCAGATCAACGTTGACGACGGGCGCGGCGGAGCAAGGGGTTCCTCGTCGGTCGTCGGTCTACGGCTCGAGGAGTGCGGGGTCATTCGGGGGGCAGAGGTGGATTGGGGCGCTTCCTGTAGTTGGCGCTATCCAAAAAAAAAGTAAAAGAGAAAAAAGTGTCCACACGGTAGAATCGCGGTCGAATGTCTTTTCAATGCAACGAAAATGGTGAAGTTTGGGAAAAAGTGGGCATCGAGTAAAGGCTTTGACAGCTCGAATCATGACAGAGGCGTCGGAAGAGTAAGTAGATATATACCTAATCGAATGATGTTTTCCACCGAGAAAACAGACCCGTTATATTTGTATGCATACATACATATACATATATCCGCATACACATATGCGAACTCACGCACGCACGCTTGCACGGAGAACAAAAATATTATATCACTCACACCCGTGGTGTATTCATATGCATACGTATCTCTGTAATACGCGTGCACACGCAAATGAACAGTGACATGCATACATATGTATGCACACATGTGTGCATCACGGCATACGTGTATACGTGCCTAAGTTACACACATCGAATACGTATGTAGAAAAGTGTCTCCTCGCGGCAGGGCTACGTGGGCCGGGTAGGCCCTTGTCGTGTCGCCACCTCCACCATCTTACATTCAATTTTGAAATTTAATATTTTCGTCCTACTCAATTTTCTACGACCTTCATCGTTGTATTCATTTTCCCGCAAAACAAATGATCAGTATTTTCCAGTGGTTCCTGACATATCGCCTATTAACGCGCACCCACGTTAATTATTCCATTTCGTCGCCGCCGTCGCAAATCGCGTCAACCACGTATCGCGCGCGTGTTACACGTTTTTTTGTGAAACAAAACCTGCCCGTTCTTGAACAATCCAGCCGTCTAACTGGATTCATGCATTTAATCAATCGCTGCATGTGGCATTAATTTCCAATTTCCACAACACATTTTCGTCCAAAGAATTTAGGGATATGAGGCCACGAAAGACATTTGACAGCACTGACAAATCCCTCATACTTTTCAGTGGTAACTACCTAGTGCGGGTTAGGGCGCAGGTCATGACAAGGGACGACAGCTCTGGTGGGTGGGTGCCTCTTGGTGGCGGAGGATTGTCCAATGTCTCTGTGAGACGAAGGTCCCCCTCCTCCGCGGGGGGGCACCTCAACATCAATACTGTGGGTCCTGGGATTGCGACTAGCGCCTTAACATCGTCCACATCAGTTCCATCGGCATCTAGTGCAGCCAACCCTGGTGTCATTTCTAACCTTGGCTCTACATCTAATGACTCTACAACTACCTCTCCACCTGGAGCAACGGACGGCAAACATGAATACCTCATTTATGGAAAACGACTCTCCGATCAAACTGTGCGAAAACTTTTTTACAACTGTCTATTATTATAATACTACAGATTAAAGAATGCGCCTTAATTATGCAATGTCACTCCCTACAACTTTTAAAAAAGTCCAATTACAATCTCCAACTAATAATGGTGCTTGTGACAGTGCCGTTATTTATCGATACACGTATAATTTTGCAGGTTGTACTCAGCTGCACCATAAAAAAGGATTTCGAATATAACAAGGTCATGCCTACGTTTCATCACTGGCGGACTGGGGAAAAAAAATTTGGACTTACTTTTCAAACGGCAGCAGATGCTAGGGCCTTCGATAAAGGTGTTAGAACGGCTGTTGAAGAGCTACTGGAAGGTAAATTATCATTTAATCAATTAAAATATAAGAAATCTGAGCATTCTAGGTATCCGCTACCTGTATCTAACTACAATGTTTGTCAAAATTCTGCTTCAATTATAACAGTATTTTGTCATCGTATAGTATACCCGTAATTCACACAAATATGCTTGTTCTCCTTTTGCTACATTGGCACTGTGGATCTGTAATTACTGTGGTGAGTATTAAAGTATTAGTACAGAGTGTAAGTAGTCTAGCAATCAATGTATCGCGTTGTAGCTGTTCTTGTTCTTGTTAACGAATATTGACAGGGTGTCTACCACCTGGAAAAACCTGGAAATCCTCGAATTCTTAGGGAATCCTTCAACTCAGAGAAAACCTAGTAATCTCAGGGAATTTCTGGGTCACTCAGCAGGGTGTCTACTACCGTGGAATACCTGAAAATCCTCGAATTCTCTGAGAATTCTTCTCTGGGAAAAACCTAGAAATCTTAGGGAATTTTTTAGAATATATCGTGCTATAAGTTCAAGTCTTAATATGTTGAAAATATTTCTATCATTTTATTGTGTTAATCCGAAAACCTTATACACACTATTATTGTTCGAACATTGTAATATAAAACATTATATTTAGACCCAATGATTCCAAAAAAGTCCCCAAAATGAGATTCAATCCGTATCCTTTGGCATTGTTTGGGCGGTTGAGGAATAGAAAAAGATATTTCCGATACACCTAGAAATTTTTTAGAATTGCCTGGAAAAACCTGGAATTCTCAGGGAATTTTGTGTCCAGATTTTAGTAGTCACCCTGAATGATCAAAGTATGCGAGAACTGGATGTATTTTATTTTATTATTCCAGGGCTTGCCAAATCTTCTTTATGCGGCGGACATTCAGATGTTGGGGATGATGATGTTTTCATGGTGAGTACGAAATGTGTACAATATTTTTTTCAAACGACGTATTAGTATTATAGGGATGACAATCTACTCCCTATTTCCCTGAAAAACCTTATTTTATAAAAACCCCTAAGAATCCTCAAATTTCGAGGAAATCCCCTAAAAGTACTATTTTTGACGCATTTCCGATGGCGTGAGCTCACTAAGACTACACGCAATCAAAATTCCGGAACATTTCTATCAGAAATATATATGAAGTATAATTTATTTTTTCCTACCTCTCGTGAAGCACACAATTTCGTCAAAAATTTACAAAAATTGATCCCTCGCCCTTCATAATATTAAAAAAAAAAAAAATCTAGAAATAATTTCTCTTAAGCCTTTTCAAGGCTGCAGAAGACATTATATGAAAAGAGCCAACGAAATCTAAAAATTAGAGATACAAAACTGAATCAATAATTGGCGAAATCACCCCTAGATACATGTTTAATACAATATGCACCACTTCAAAAAAGTTAATTAAAAGTTTCTTTGTAATTTGTTGATAATCTTAGGTTTTGAACCTCCCCTAAAAGTCCCCTATTTTAATATCGACAGTCCCCCCACATTTCCGTTAAATTAAGCCCTGGGGTGGCTGTAATCCCTAGTAATATGAATATTGTAATTTCAATAGTTTTTTGAAAATTATTTGTCACACCCGAAAATTTCAGACGTTGAACCTGCCAGTGGACCCAGTAGATCCTCGTTCGTTATCAGAAGCACAGCGAGGAGCGGTCCGAAAGCCAAATCACCATCATCATTCCCAGTGCTTGGATATTGCCTTGGATCCACACAGGCCTCCTCCAATCCACTATATCGGTGGACCATCTGTAAAGCCACCACCGCCGCCACATCACCCCTTAGAATCAATGACTGATGTTGGTGCAGACAACTATCCATACGTCCAGCTCACAACTCTCAATCATGAATACCAGTATCCCGTTATCGAGGACCACAAGGTCGGGAGATATGACAGACGCGGTTCGACCAGCTCACTCAAAAAGCCGGACGTAATAGTGTCTCAGCTGACAAAGAGTTGTGGGAAACGTAATAGCAGCATACGTATGCGGTGCAAGCATTGTCAGGAATTGTATTCCGAGCAGCACAATCCTAGGGGTGCCTGCGAGTATGCTCCCGACCCAGTTAGACGCGGCATCGCTACCGTCTCTTGTCTCTCGTGTGCTCAGTGCATGCTATATCACTGTATGAGCGACGCTGAGGGCGACTTTGCGCAGAATCCATGCAGGTACATAGATAGGTGTACAGACAGATTTAATTTAATTTCTTAGGAGCATTAGCGCT
Organism: Macrophya annulata; assembly: GCA_963924015.1. Taxonomy (NCBI): domain Eukaryota; kingdom Metazoa; phylum Arthropoda; class Insecta; order Hymenoptera; family Tenthredinidae; genus Macrophya; species Macrophya annulata. The sequence goes on along the minus strand of OZ001259.1, from coordinate 24,439,961 downwards.
ATTGTTAACAGCGACACAGAATAGATTATACACCATACAAAGCTTGAGTATTCTTTTGTTATCGTGGCACTTGCACTACAAGCAGAAATAATAGGTGTAAAAATCGTTTAAATAACGTGATAACGCTCGTCAAAAGTTGTGCCCCATGATTATGAAAGAAACATAATGATGAAGGGAGTTCAATCGTTAGTATACAATATACAGTCTAAAAATTTTCAAAGAATTTCTGTCAAATTTTCAAAGCGTCTTTACAATACTGATATTATTCAATGTAAATTCTCTAGGAATCCTGTCACAGTGTGTAAAATAATCAGTTATCCATTGTTAACAAATCAATTGGATTGTTTTTGTTGCCCAAACAGTGTTCAAAATCGTTATAGGATATATCTTTCAATATCATTGCATGGATTGAAGTTTTCCCCTGAGTCTACCGATTAACGTAAGGAGAGATATATTTATGAAACAGCCTGTGGCGACTGAACTCCCTTAATGAGGAAAAATGGGAACTAATGTTATGACATTTAACGTAACAACGAATGATACGCACAGTTGCAGTACAGAGGAAGGCTGTGGCCGGCGATGGTTTGGACTGGCTCTGTTGTCGATGATCGTTCCTTGCTTGTGGCTTTATCCACCGCTACGCGCTGTTCACTGGTGCGGAATGTCTTGCGGTATGTGCGGAGGTCGCCATCATCCTATGGAATAACTGGAGGAGCCCTTTGATATCTCTGTCCCATTCTCCATCGAATACGCGTCACAATGTCTCACGACAGTCCGCGGTGCCGGCATCGCCGTCGCAAACGTCTACTATTGCCATGATCCGGGCATGGGTAGGCGTCAGAGATATCAGAGGGGTAGGCAGCTCCCGGTACACGCCCTTGTACACCAGTGTCGCCTATAAGGTTTGCATAGGTAGATACCTACCCGTTACAGGTTTATTTTGAACTCTAATTAAGATATGCTTCAAATTGTAACTAACAAATTGACAGTAAATTTTATGAATTCGTCAGTGTAAATTGGCATCCCTTAATTATACCTTGTCTAATCTGCAGGGTGCTTTGGCGACGATAACAACGAAAGGATGACGGAAGGAAGGAAACGTCACCGGAACGGTGGCGCTCGACCGTTTACCAATTTTTTCCTTGCGTATCATCGGCAAAGAATAAACGTACCACATCCCGCAAAGTATACGTGCGTAGGTGTATACCCCTGTACCTCCTGTGTATCTCTCCTGCCCGTATTCTACGAATTGAATGGAAAGATGGTGATAACTGCGATGATGATGACGATGCCATATTAAATTAACCCTGGTATTATATCGTTAGGACCGCTGACTATAAGTTTTGAAATGTTCATTACATTCGGCTAAAATCTTACTACAGGTATTAAACAACCCTGTGCCGGGGTAACGGTAATTAGGTATTCAAAATTCTCGTGTGATACGATAGATTGAAATACTCGTACCGTTGAATTTTGTTAATTCTTTTGGAATCGTGATAAAGAACGAGCATACCTACCAATGAACAATTCGGCTAAAGCTTTGTATTTTTGCAGAAAATCAGGTCAAAAAAGTTGTAGGATTTACTAGGAGATGTACGATTTGAACGGAATTATGCCAAAAGTGGAGAGAGCGAAAGAAAGAGAGAGAGGGGGAGGGGGGGGGAGGGTTGTAGTATAATGGATAGCGTAACTTCGTATATTGTGCATTGCTCGATATTCGTAAAATTGTCCTAATAATTGTCAGCCAAAGGGGGTATCAATAATCGTATGCTGTTTCCACCGATTCGCAATGTATGCATGGTCATGAGTATAGAATGTTTAAGTATGTATAGTGTGTAAATGATGAAGCTTTTTCAGATGAATATTAGTGTATTCGATTTTGTATTGACTTTTTTACAATTTTTGTATATTCAAAAGACAACGGTGTGTTCCTAAGGGCTCAGAGGAAGACATTGGTTGTCTTTTGCTCTAGAATAGCACGCTTAGGTTTAATATTGCTTTATTATATTCATATTACATGTACAATATATATTTATTTTGTTAACTAGTAATTATCCAATATCCAGTGAAGACGCTTCACCCTTTGGTTATTATTATTATTACTATTATTATTATTGTTATCATTATCATCATTATCATTAATGTCACATGGGGGGGGGGGGCAAATTATTCTGTTGCTGCTAAAGTTGTTTTTATATACATAGATATACCATATGTATATCCGGTTCTCGAAAGGTGGCAGGAATTCTCAAAATTATATGGAAATTAAACGCACTATTACAGAACCTTGGGGGATGGAAAGTTGTTGTAATATTTGATTGTGACGGAGAAATGTTAGTCTTTAAATAATTTTCTGTCAAAGCTCAATCAATCGTCAGTGACTATTGGCAGCGTTGATATTTTATTGAAAATGTAAATATCATATAATTGTTTAACCGTCGTCATCCAAGTTTCGTATTTTTGACGATGACACGGTAATATAATATAATGATGTAATAAGTTATCAATCAACGGAGTGGCATGGCCCCTGTTCCCCCTCGGTTGCAACCACAGCTGGCGACGGATACGTTTTAATAGATGTACTAATATTTTCTAATAATACACAATGCATACATGCAATTGCTATTTAATTTATTCTTTTTTCTTCAAATTATGAACAAGTACAAAGCTATAGTATCCCCAATAAATCCGTAATTGTGATGATTCTTACCAAATGAGGATACGCGCGTAATCATCTCTAAAGGTATGGCAGCGATTGTAGGAGAAAATGGACTCGAGCGAATGATGGTTTAATTTATAAGTTATTATCCGGTCATCTGGCGAGAGAAAAGGTTTACGAATGTCAACCAATGTCTCGCAAAAGTATTACAATGCGACCGCGTTTGCATTGATCATCCGAATCAGCATGAAGAGTATGAATAAATAAAAATATTATAGCTTGTAAGATGATAATAATAATATTATTAACATAAAATAAGTAAATGTGTACGTTTACGTGCGTTGTGTATCTAGATGTGTACAGACACAGGCGTTGCGCTAACGCGTGCACTCACACACACACCACACACACACACACACACGAATACAATTTGTTCATTGGTGAAAATATGCGTACCTTACACATAAATGTTTACAAACGCGTAGCCTACATTTGCCGGGTAACATTGGGTACCAAGTGTTACAGAGTCAGGGGTGGGGGGGGATGTTGCGGTACGCAATATGAGTATTGGAGACTTGCTTGTACCGTAACACATTTTTACCCAGTAGGTATGCATACGTATATTATATTTATACATGTGTATATCTGCACAACGAGAACTCGTTTAATTGAGTTTGTAAGAGACGCGTAAGAGATTTACAAACATATAATATTGAAAGATCAAATGACTTTAATACATTAACTCATTATATCATAAATGTTTAAAATCTTGTATCATTGTAATTGGAGAGATATGTATTATAATCCGAGATAAAAACAAAAATAATAACTACTGTACACAGAGACACAACTTCTCTTCTACCTTCTTGTATTAATTTAACCACCTTTCCCAAATTGTTAGAAATAATATCTTTTTGTACAATGTAGACCCACCTTATCGCCCCAAGGGTAAGAATCGTTGAAGATCAGTAAATTTTGTATAAAAAGGAACGTTTATTGTACATTATATACAACACGATTTGACGTGGCTAAGCTTCAAAATATTTGACACTTCATTTGTTTACTAAGTAATCAATGGGGAGTGGGCGTGTGGCCGTCTACGTAAAAGTTTCTTGTAGCTTTTGGTAGTTCTAGTTCTATTCCATCCAAGTCTTTGGTCAGTATTATCTGACATCCTGAAAGAACGAAAAATTGATTAGAACACTTGTTTAGCATAACTTTGGTCGACTGACACAAGCCCTGCATGGCGAGATTCTCATGATATTCAAATCAACCGGCTGAGTTTAGAATTATTGTATGTGAAGGTTGTCTCAATTTTATTCACAGCCAAGTCTCACCTAATCTGGAGTTTTCTTTGAGGAATGGAGCAAGGTCTAACAAATCTTCTTCCTTTTCTTCAGCTGGAGGGAGCTTCTCTGTGTACTCTGACTTCACGTAAACGTGGCATGTCGTACAAGCCAAAGAGGCCTCGCATGCTCCTTCCATCTCAATTCCGTATCTATGCGCCAGGTATAACGCATTGTCGCCCACCTTTCCTCTCACCGCTGTTCGTTGTCCATGTTTATCGATATAGACAATGTTTACTCTGTGAAAGCAGAGACATAGTATGAAGGGTATGAAGCATCAATCAACAAGATATAGATCAATTGAAATCCATGATGAAAATTATAGTAATTGAATAGTTGGCAAACAATTAAAGCTATTGTTTTCATCACTAACACTTGGTCCTCCGACGTTGGATCCTGGTATTCAAATTCCCCATGAGATAGTCCTTCAATGGGAAATAAATAACGAGATAAATAGGCGTGATGTACAGAAGACGGTAGTGGTGTAGTGTTGTTTTGGAGGTGGAAAGCACACGGTGCAGTAAAAATCACCGGCGTTAAAGAGGTTAGAGCTTACACGAAACCATAACTTGAACTTACGCTCCGTCGTGTGTACATCAAGTTTTGGAAATATTGTAGAACGATAGTGGGTCGACGAAAACAATAATCGCTTTACGAGGGACATAGTCAACAAGTTTGATAGCGACAACGTCATTTCAAATCAGCTGATCTTTCGATTTACTCGGAAAACTTTCACGAGCTACTGCAACTGACGGCTAAAGTAGTTCCGAAATTCACGACCAAGATGGTGAGGGCGTCACCTCCTGGACAACATTGGCATACAGAGCATCCATTCGACTAATGTAGGCTCTACTCGCTCTATAGTTTTTTTTCACAGGGGGGTTGGGATGAAATTGCTCAGGGGTAGCTCCTACACACATACACCCTCTCAGCAGAGCTTGAGCAGCGGTAACAGACAGCTTCGAATCTTCAATTGTCTACTCTCGTGGTTTACCCCGTAATATCGGGTGCAAGGCTATACGATTTCCGTCTCAACAAATTTTCAACAATACTCATTAACTTGTCGTTACTTGATTCAGTTGCAACAGCAAGAGATATTCATAAGAGGCAAGAGTAGTAATACGTACTGTAGCAAGACGGGCAAGTAAGATTTATCACATAAATAATTCAATCGACGTACAGTTTGAACGCAGACGACAAAAGATCCTTCTGATACATTCCGTGATAGGTTGAAAATGTTTCGTCGGCATATTTATTCATATACTTATCCAATAGATGAAAATGGAAGTAAATATATCGGTATGAGATGTGGTAATTGTGATAGTCTTGACTTGACCGCGCCGCGCGTATCGACGCTTGTATGATATGTATGTGTGTATGTATGTACACCAACTCACCTAGTGTACATACTTGTTGAAAAAAAATTGTCACCACCGCACCATTATTATATTTTCTCATTAGCGTTACGTCAAATTGAACAGGCAGTGACGGACTTATCGCCAAATTCACCCATCGGACGAAGTCAAAAAATTTTCTCACCGTCGATTCCTAACCTATACAAGTATATTCGGAATGTGACAGACGTATGTCAATGATAGAGAAATGACAACTAATCAGACAATTACGACATACATTACAGAACGAAAAGAATCAACGAGAACAACAACGTCTGTGATATTTGGAACCCAGATTGCAAGATGGTTGTGCTCAGTAACTTTTTACCGCCGCAGGAAGGTGTTAGACACGAAGAGCCTGATACTACGTTGTATGTAAATGACAGGGAAGTCGGAAAAGGGACGCTATATGTGACAGAAAGGTAACGACCCCCATACTTTATTCATTGATCCTAACCAATTATGTGCATAATAATGATTGTACATACCTGACGTAAGCGGTACTTATTCTCTAGCCTATTGTCGTGGGTAAACGGTACCACTGGGCAAGGATTCTCGCTAGAATATCCCCATATATCGTTGCACGCTATATCGCGCGACCAACAAGTACATCCAAGACAATGCCTTTATGTCATGGTGGACACCAAACTGGATCTTCCAGGTGAATGAGAGGACATTCTGCCTCCAGTTGTATGTCCAAGTTATTTTTTATACAAAACTTTGGACAGAAATTCATTATCAAATGCAATATACCTTAATGGAAGATATACCTATACCGCAATAACAATGTCACATCCATGAATATACACCAGATGCCAGCCTATTTTCATTTCCTATCCACAGATATGCCGGTGTTGCTGCCTGTCGATGCTCGATCAGCAGACAATGATGAAGATGAGGACAATGATGCAGAGTCAGAAACACCAATGACTGAGATGAGATTTGCTCCGGAGAATGTAAATAGTTTGGACGCGATGTTCCAAGCCATGAGTCAATGTCAATCGCTTCACCCTGATCCTCAAGATAGCTTTTTGGATGGTAATAGATTAATCGACAATCATTATTATTTATTTATTTGTAAGAATATTTTAACAAACGATTGACGACTGTTACAGCCGAGGAGGACATTTACGAGGATGCAGAGGAGGATGATTTTGAATGTTACCAAGTTGGAGCTGGTGATGCTCCATACATATTAGCGTCGGGTATAAGATAAAAATTTCAAATTGTCTAAACTGCAATTCCTCTCAGTTCTTACGATCATCAAATTTCCACTCAGGTGGGCCAAATTAAATCGACTATTTTTTATTTCAAAACGCACTTTCAAAAACTTGTTCCTTATGATCAAATAAGACACCTCCAAAAATCTGAGCTCTTAATTTTAATACTTAGAGGTCACTCATCGCGATTTTCTATTTCGCATTTGAATAATATGGGAAATGTTCTTGTGGCACACTTCGATTTTTATATCTCAAGTACTAATCTACTTAGAATGATTCTGCATAGCTACTTTTGTTCGAAATTGAACGTTTTACACAATAGGTCTCTTAGTTATTTCCGATAAATCTAACTATTTCCAAGTTGGTTGTTGGCTATTAATGGGAAACAGCTATTTATCGAAAAAGACCAGGAGACCTTTTTTGTAGAGCGTTCAATTTTGAACAAAAGTAGCTATGCAGAATCTTTCTAAGTAGAACTTGGGATACAAACATCGAAGTGTGCCACAAGGAGATTTCCCATGTTATTTCAATGGAAAATAGAAAATCGCGATGAGCAACCTCTGAGTATTAAAATTAAGAGCTCAGATTTTTCAAGGCTTGTTATTTGATCATAAGGAACAAGATTTTGAAAAGGCGTTTTGAAACCAAAAAAAAGTCTGTTTATTTGACCTACTTTAATTTCCACAATTCATATGAAACAAGCCTTGATCCCCTATAGTTTGTTGAGTAGATATTGGCTACAATTTTCAACTTGTGCTGGTGACCTTGTAACATGAATATAAATGTTTTTTTTTTTCTATCATTTCCAGAACACTCGCAGAGTCAAAACGGCGCAGAGACGGACGAAGCTATGGACGTCGAAGCGGGCCAGTTTGAAGACGCCGAAGAAGATCCCTAGGCTGTATGTCATCTTTCAGGATCTGTCTATCCTATGTCAACTATGCCCTACGTCGACTGTCGCTGTATCTCTTTATTATTATAATATATTCGTGCGTTTAGTTTTCGCGTGAGTCTTAGACATAATTCTTTAAGCCAAACGGCGCGTTGCACTGTGGATTTATCTCTATAAAAATCCAAAATGCTCGACTTTATATTCATATATTCATTTTGTACATGATAACGATTCCTATTACAAAAATATAGGTATATATAAATATACTTAAAATTGTGTTTCACTTATCTCGTCAAATATCGGTTACAGGTCCCAATCACCTTCTTAATATTCTACTATACATTTACAGCGGCGTCTGCTTGTCTGAAACGAAAGTGTGCTTCTCTGGAGTTTTAGGGAAGAGTTGGGGTCTAGTGGTTTATATTCAATAACAAATTCTCAACGTTTCCACGTTTATTTCTTAAACAACGGTATCCGCTGAATTTATTCATAATACGTATATCCATTTGTATGTATACCTAATCAGTAGCATTCAGCAATGCATTAGGGCTAGGGGTGAGAAGGTTTTCAAAAAACAAGCCATGTCGTGATCATGAAATCCTTATTTTCAGGATAGTGAAAAGAATGTACCGATTTTCTTTGATACACTTGTATACATCCATACATCATGCGATCGCGCATCTATTATTTATATGCCGGAATTATCGAATCGAATTATTATGGTATATCTGTTGATATGATACAGATATCGAGCTTTGTCATTATTCTTATTATTGTTGTCACGTATCTTACCCAGGCTGTCTCAGTTATCGAATTTTCTTAGGTCCAAAGATAAGGTCTGCGTCAGGCGCGCCCTTCGGATGGTTGTACTTTTGTCTTCGTTCCCTATTCAGATTGACGGTGACAGGTCTGGTGCCTTGATTGATCGTCTCCTGATAATCCTCCTCCTCTTGTCTTTCGGTAATATTCAAAGTCAACCTCTTGACCCTCTCTTTCTCCTCCTTCTGCTCCAGCTCCCGATTCCTGAGATTCATCGCCAGTTCGGAAGATATAGGTACGGCAAGATTTTTGTACTGCTGTTTGTTACCTTTACGTAGCATTAAAACAAAATCTACAGTAGTACTGTCCGAAGGTCCTTCACGGAGTTGCTCGTAGGTCTTCTTTGTACTCTTAACATGAAGCGGTACAGATATGTCGACCTGTTGCGGTTTTACCGAATCACGCATCCTATCCTGTATATTGTCAGATACCATTTTGTCAAGGGCCGAAAGAAAATCGTCATCTTCAGGGCAACCAACTCGCTTAGGAGCCATTGGTAGAGCAGCATCCAGTTCTGAAGGATCCATCACAACCCCTTCACCCACACCTGCCGAAAGACTGAACTCACCCTGGGTATTTTCCTGGGTACCCAGAGTGCCCTCCCCCCTGTAACCTTCTGTTGCCCAATCATCTTCTGACTGTGCCTCGGAGTATTCCTCGCTTTCTTCAAAGTGTAAGTCTCCCATGCCCTTTGCGTCCCCACTCCCATTACCAGAAGCAATCGCCATTGTGGTTGTCGCCTCCTCATCAACCTCAGCTATGGCCCCCATTGCCTCAGGATCATTGTTGTAGTCAGCTGAACCATGCTGCTCACCAGTATATTCCTCTTTTGCCAAGCCACTGGCCAAACTGGGGTACAAGGAGTTACGTAGTTCATCTACAGCGCAACGCGCCTCCTTGAAACTTTGAAACAGTTGCATCTTTGGCCTGAGCATTGTAAGTGTGTCACGGTACATGTAATCTATACCAACAGGGAATGGATTTTCTGGGTTTATCCATACCGGATCACTGCGCTTCAGCCAGTAATAATGCTGAAAGAATATTAGAAAATAGTCCAACTTCTTTTTACTAGATCCACCACTGAAGTATTGGCCACAGGTCTCCAGGAGGGTACACACTAGCCTGATCCTGAACAAATGCTCTGGTGGGTCAAGGACTGTGGGCGAAACGGTATGGTCCATAGCAACGCCAAATGTTATCAGTAGGTAAAGTGTGCGAAATATGTCCCCGCTTTCAACAAGACGATAGTTATACAATTCACCTAGGTACTTGACCATTGCTATACGACGTTGGTTGTACTTGGGGAGATTCACCTCCATACACAGCCTTATGTCCTCTAGAACACCATCAACGACGTGTGGACCAACAGCTTCGTAATGAGCGACCAGGCCTGCCAGTAAACTACCGACACATCTTATGTTCAGATACTTTACGTTATGGGCGGCAACGAGGCATTTTACCGCGTACGTCGATATCCCGTCATCCTCCCAGTCCAACTTGCGCATAAGCCTCAGAACTTTGTCGGTGTTTGCCTTGGATAGATCCTGATAAAGCAGCTTCCTTATGAACTCGTGTATCGGCGGCCTCTCCTTTTTCGCGATACCACCGGTCGACTCGGGTGGATTGACAAAGTAGTATGCATTCTCAATTATTGTCACATAACGTGAATCCAAAGCGGTGACAGCCTTCTTTCGCATCATCTGCTCCAGGTATACCTGTATATATATACAAATGATATGAAATAGTATATAGTTTTTATATCAAGGCCATAAAGTTCAATTTTACAGAGGATCGCGAGATTCACTCAAGGTTGGAAAGTTCTACGGCCGTGGTGCAAACATAATTTTTTGATATAGTCCGTGAAGTTCAACTTTACGGCCACTATATCAAAAAATATGAAAAGTAAGAATTATAAAGTAATTATCCAAAATACACCGGGTGTTCAAGATAAGGCGTTGCGAATTTTTATCTTGGAAACAAGGCGCTTTCGAGCAAAACTTCTCCAATAAAAGTTGTATCATTTCAAAAGCGAAGAGTGATAGAATTTTTTATTTTTTATTTGGTGGACGGTTTCAAGGTTATTTTAAGGTCAGCTTCATTCTTTCAAACGGAAACCTATACTTTTTATTACGTAATTTTATTCCAGTTGAAAAATCAAACGGTTTTTGTATGAAACATTTTTTTGTGAAACGCCAATTTTTCATAATATTCAGCTGAGTAACTATAGAGATTTTTCAACTATTGAGAACTTTTCACCCGTAAACTTTCAGATTTGGAGAAAAATGCCAAGGGACAAGAAATACGTGATCTCATACAAATATTCTCGGAGAATTATTGCAGAAATTTTTCCCATAACTTTTTACTGCAGTTTCTTTAATTGCGTGTATTATTTGAAACGATACACACTTTTGTTGGAAAAGTTTTTCTCAAAAACGCCTTGTTTCCGAGATAAAAATTCGTAATGCCTTATGTTGAACACCCGGCATAGAAAAAATCGATGAGCAATAACAATGGCATCAAAACACCGTCAAATAATATTTTTTGAAATTTGTATTTTTGCAAGTTAGAATTAAGTGGTCAGATTGCGTACAGATCCTGAGTAACTCAGCAAAATACAGTATTATATTTTATTATTGTTACTATAATGTAACTTGGTTTTAAATGGATAAATGAATAAATAAATAAATAAATAAATAAATAAATAAATAAATAAATAAATGAATAAATAAATACCTTTGTGCGTTGGTGTGAATCAGGAGAACAGAACAAAAATCTACCGCATGTCTCCAAAAGATTGCAGGCCATTTCGACGTGGTGATGAGTAAAGTCGTGGAGCAGTACCTTCAAACAGTATAATGCCTCGATTTTCGAATAGAGCTTGAATTTTACAAGCTCGCCTATGTAACGGACGACCTTTATCTTCGATTCGATGTTGATCTGATCTTTCTTGCGGACATGATATTTAAAGTCCTGCTTGAGCATTAGGCATAGGTCGTTGGCGACGTCAGGCATAACCGGATGGAGAATACCTGCTAGCCGTGAATAGAAGGGCAGTAAGTCCAGGCGAATTCTCGACACGCCGAACAGCGCCTTTATCAGTTTTTTCCTGTTATGTTTGGTGTTTAAATTCATCAGGAAATCGACGGCCGCATTATCTATCATTTCTCTGTTCACGCAGTTGGGGAGATGTGTAAGAAACGCGTCCAATAATATTTTGTTACTGATGTTCAATACGTGAGTTTCCTCAACCTCGGCCTCGACCTCGGGCTCGTCGGCCACTTTCTCAGTTTCCTCGAGTTCGTCCAAAATCAATTCGTCGTCTAGAGCCTCCTCCGTCAGTTGGGTATCGTCGGGCTTGGGCCTGGGTGTCTCCTTTGAATAAGATCCCGGCAGGAACACGGTCAAGTCGGGAAATACCTCGTAGAATCGTTTTGTCTCTTCGTCACCCCACATATCCTCGGTCGTCACGCCGTTCTCCTCGCCCTCGCTGGTCATTTTAAAAGACTCATCCGCCTCCGTCTTGACTTCGGCATCTACCGGTAATTCGGGCATAACCTCATCCAATGTCTCGGCAAAACTTTGTACGCCGTTCAACAAACGATCGTAGGACACCTGGAGGGCCTCCAACTTTTCTCTTCGCTCCGAGCTTAGCTCACCCCTAGTCTGCAATATTTTGCGATTTTGTTTCTCAAATGCTTGCAGCTCTTTATGCTCCTTGAGAAGATGCTTGCATAACGAGTTGTAGTAGTCCCTCAGCAATGTTCTAACGTTCTGCTGCTTGTCGGCCGAGAGTAACTTGCTCTTTGGTAGAATTTCACCCGGCCACAGCTCAGATAATTCTCTGATTCTTTTCTGTATCAGGCCGGCATAGTCCTCTCCGCAATGTCGACAAAAACTAAGGATTATAGTGACGTTATTGTGATCCTCCTTGTCCATATTTATGAGTACTGTGAGCACGCTCCCTAGCAGCGGGAGTCCCTGCTTGTGGGTGAATATGCCCGCGTTTACCAATTCGGCGTAAAATCTGAGATCCACCCTGAGCTTGCTTGGATTTGTAATCTTATCGCCGACCTTGAAACTCAGGATTCTCTGCCAATTCTCAAAGAAGTGAGTCCCAAACTCGGCGTAGTTTTGATGCAAATAACTGCAAACCTTTACGGCAGGAGCGACGTCGGTCATTTTCAGTTTTGCCTCGACCAGAGCAGTCGCTACTTCGCTTATATATTTGGTTAAATTCAAATTGGCCATATCCTTCAAGACTGTGTCCAATTGGGTGGAACAAAAGTTCTTCAGTTTCTTGACAAACGTCGTGTTCTTCTTCAGGCTGGAATCCAGTTTGCTGAAATATGCGTCTGGAGGGCGAGTGACGTTTAAATTTGCCATACGTATCTCTTCCTTGGTTGCAAAACGTTGTTCCGCCTCCTTTATATATTTCATCAGGAATAGCTTGTCCACTTCGGAAGTAGCCGGTAATTCCTTTTCCGTCTCTTTGGAGTCATTTTCAACTTCTGACATCGTCGCGCTCTGTCGCCGTTCTCCGGCCAGATATCTTCTTTTGTGATTTTCTGTATAGTAGAAATTTTAGATTTTAGGTCACGGCCCTAACGGCTTTTGGTTTACTCAGAATATAGTCTAAATCTACAGTACGATTGCCCGTTGTAACTCTGATAAATGCGATTGTACATTTGATGTAGACGATCTATTGGGGACGATTGCTATATCGTCTACGATTTCTAAAAAACGGTTGATTTACGGAATAGCACTATCCATTTATACATATCGAATACCGTTTTCAACCGTGGCAAGAACTACGTTAATACCGTGTAATAACATTGTATATGCATACTGGCAAATTGCCCTGATAAAAATGTCAGATAGATTCCCTCCATTGAGAATTTGGAAAAAATTTATTTTTGATTTTTGTATGAGATTTTTGATTAGGCCAATGTCAGTCATTTAAGATCTATCTAGCCTTCAGAGGGCCAGAAAAGTCCCTTTTGGGGCTTTGAGTTTACTGATAATGTAGTGGTCTCTTCGTGCGCTTATGTGCCCACATAAATATGGATGAATAAGTATGGAGATTGTCCGCACGTATTGCTGCCTTTTTAACTTCCCGTTTCTCTGATATCAGAGAAAAGAGGAAGTTATTGTATTCACCCCGAAAATGAAACGTTGAGTTTCCACTAGATCTCGACGTTTTGAAGTCTACAGAATCATCTCCGATCATTTTCAGATGGACGTCTGTGTGTGTGTATGTACGTATGTATGTATGTATGTATGTATGTATGTGATCAATTTTTTTGTCCGACGATATCTCGAGAACGAGTGGTCAGATTTTGATCAACTTGGTCTCAATCGACGCGCCTCTTCGAAACTTAGAACTGATTAGATTTTGGTTTCGATCAGTTTAGTGGTTTTTGAATTATTTAAATATTAGAATTCTAAAAAATTAAATGAAAACAGTTGTAACTTGAGAACAGATGAACGGATTTAGATAAAAATTGGTATCAGAAGGTTTTTTGAGTTGCTGATCACGAATCTGAAGTCAGATTTGCAAAATTTCTGATGGCGAATTTTTTAAGCTCAAATTGGCTTGAGAACGGGAAGTTGAAGGGCTGGCACATGGGCAGCCTAAAGCCGCTTATTTTAAAACATATTAAACCTCGAAAGATTCTGATTCTCGAAATTCCAGGTGGAATTCCCGAAATGAGATAACTGCATTTAGAATTTAGGAGGTGAATCGGTAGTAAAGATTTGGTACAGCTTTCAGTGTGTTCTATGCCCTCGAAAACGGGGGTAAGAAGTATCTAGTACTATTTTTGAGAAAATTAAATTCTTCCTCATGTGAGATTTCGTTTGCGGCCGGGAAAGCCTCTTTTCGGGCTTCGAAAATCTTCAAGATAGTGCACGACTTATATATCATCATCATGTATGAATTTCCGAAATAAGACCATTATTTTGATGCAAAATTATCGGACTTCTAAACGTTAAAATTTAAGGTATTTGGCATCAATGGACATTATCTTGTTAAGAGTCATAATTTTCCCGACATGGAAAGGTCATTTTTTCATAAAAATAATACTAATAATAATAATAATAATAAAAATGATAATTGTCAACTAAAAACACGCCTTCGATTCCGGTAGCAATTATACAGGGTGTTTGGCATTGTATGAAAATTCTTCAAGGAAATTCCCGAAGAATCTTGCATAAGAAAAAAATCAATAATTAAAAAATAAAATTCATACAGATTCATATAAACTCAAAGGTGACCTCTAAAAATCTGAAAAAAATCATAGAAGCTGCTCTCAAGTAGTATTACAAACTGACGAATTTTAAAAACCGTCGACCGAAGAAAGTAGCCTGGTTGATAAAAAATGCCTCATAAGTAAACTCCCCTCGTGGAGATTTTAATTAATGAGTAGCATCAGCAGACGGAACAAAAAAAAAGTTTGACGGTCATTTTGAAACTTTTTAAAAATGATTAGATAAGGTATAGGTTCGCTTTATTTTATAAGCGAACATCTTATCCCGAGTAGAACCCAATCACAAGAATGAATCAAATTCTATTCAAAGAGTATAAAAACCAATATTATATTACTTTTCCATTGAACTTTCTTACGTGATTTTTTTTTATCTTTTATTTGCCGTACGTTTGTTGTATTATCGCTTGTCCGGATATTTTTGGGGATTTCGTAGAGGGCCGGATAAAGTTCCGTATAGAAGTTACAGTGTATCTAGAAAAATCCGGACAGGCCTGGATACAACAATCGGACAGATAGAGACGGACAGAAACCAATTCGAAATCAGTCCGGAATGCTATCAGATTTCATATCGGGACTTGGAAGATTCTATTTGACATTTTGTGCAGGGTACATACTTTGAAAAAAAATCAGAAGAAAACCCCTCAAACAAATTTGGCAGTATTATTAGTATTTCACTACATCAAAGTATTTTTTTCGCATTTAAATTTGATTCGTAAATTTAACAACGCATTTCCAATTTGATAACATTTCGTTAACTTTTGTGTGGTAATTTTTCTAATTCTTTCAATTGCGAACAAACACGTTTCTCATTCTACAAATTTCTATCGTATGATTGCAATTTTTGCGCCACAATTTTACCGTGTAAATGTAAGTTACAAACCAAACCACGATAATACCGTATGATACCAATCTCAGCTTTGTAAATTTACCGGTATTTCGACTAAAAGAATACTATGAGCTTACTTCATCTGCTCTCTGTTACGACTCTCAGTATCATCTTAGTGGACTGTGAACACACGTTAAACACGTTATTTTTTCAGTGTTTGAACGGTCGACAAAATGTCCCCAATATACTGTATTATCGTGGTGCACACCCGGTTCGAGCAGTTCTGATATCGTTTACATACGCATATCGGAGTTAGACGGTCGTTAGACTCTGTACATATTTGGCCCGAATCAAAAGTTGTCAGGGACGTTATCTTAGGTTAGGTTCACGAAATAATAAATCTCCTATACACTCACCTCGTACAATGCTGCGGACTGTTGATTAACATTCAATTCATTTTTTTTCATCAGAATAATATGCAGCGCACCCCCATGCAACGTTTTCAACGAATCAGCACCACCACCTCTTTATTATACTATTTTGTTACTGTTCTGCTGTCAGGATTACATATAGCTTCTGCTCGTTTTGAATGATAGATGCTTACACCTCTAGTCGTTTGATGGCGCTAGTTGGTCTAACGTCAACCGATATTGCGCCAGTTTTAAACGGCCCGTAAACACACGTATAAAGTTAGCCGGTGACTTTATAACTTTTCAATTTTTTATGTACCAATCAACTGCTCCTTAATGGCTCTCAATTGCTTCGCGAATTTCATTAATTGCGCCAGTCTAGTTTTCGAGAAAAATGGGAAAAACGAAAACGGGATTTTCTATGGTAGAATGGCGGCCAAATTCAAAACTATATTTTAACCAAACGGAGAGAGATACGACTTTCTAGTGGGGTCTGAAAAATTGCGCCTAATTGTTCCACCTTCATTTTTAATTGTTCCCTCTTGATTTTTCAATAATTGAATAACTAGGACTAGTACAGCCAACATAAACTCTTCCGAGTGACAGCTCATTTCAAATTTCACTACTGTATCTACTATGTTGACGATAAATGCTGAAAATATCATTAGAAAATTGCTCCTCATCAGTTATGATTTTCTATTGTATACCTATGAAGTTCTATTCTAGAAAAACTGATCCCGCCAGCATTCAAACTGATTGATGACGTCATGCGAAGCTTCAACATGACGGCGGACGGCGCAGCAGTCGCCACCGGACAGTGAACGGAGCGGGCTGGAGCGTCCCTCGTGGTTCCGTATGTTAGTTATCATCAGTTATCATTCTCCGTCAAAAGTTTAAAGAATACATAACCAATAGGGGAAAGAAGATGAAAATTATTATATTGTGCTAAAACCAATAATTAAAAAGTTGAATAGTTATTTTGTGCTACAAATAATAACTAAAAAGTGATAATTATCTCGACTGAGGTTGTATTTTTTACGTCTGTCTTACGGCTGACACGGACTTGTCGGTTCGAAAAAGCTGACATCGACGAGAGCACATTGGACGCGGGTGAGTTTTAAATATAATAAGAGTTTCTAATCGCTATTTTATCATCGATAATTAAGTTTAGAAAGCTGCTGCAACTTTGACAATTTTCAAAGCCTGTTTATCGTAAGAAATATCTTTTAAACGATCAGCCAAAACAAAAATCAAATCGTTCGGCACTACGTACGACGTTACGATGAGTCAAAATTTTTCCATTTTTCTGAATCAGATCCGTATAAGTTTGAAAAATAACGAGAAACTTGAATTTCTTGCTGAAATAAATTGATTGCAACCAAAGTCTGCTAGTAGCAGTCGAATCATTACTTACTTTGTTGATTGATCAACGTAAGTAGCGAGTCACCCGACATGTAAAATTTGTCTAAAAAATTTATTTCAGCAGAAAGTTGCAGCAGCTTTCTAAACTTAATTATCGATGATAAAATAGCGATTAGAAACTCTTATTATATTTAAAACTCACCCGCGTCCAATGTGCTCTCGTCGATGTCAGCTTTTTCGAACCGACAAGTCCGTGTCAGCCGTAAATCAGACGTAAAAAAATACAACCTCACTCGAGATAATTATCACTTTTTAGTTACTATTTGTAGCACAAAATAACTATCCAACTTTTTAATTATTGGTTTTAGCACAATATAATAATTTTCTTCTTCTTTCCCCTGTTGGTTATGTATTCTTTAAACTTTTGACGGAGAATGATAACTAACATACGGAACCACGAGGGACGCTCCAGCCCGCTCCGTTCACTGTTCGGTGGCGACTGCTGCGCCGTCCGCCGTCATGTTGAAGGTTCGCATGACGTCATCAATCAGTTTGAATGCTGGTGGGATCAGTTTTTCTAGAATAGAACTTCATAGGTATACAATAGAAATTCATAACTGATGAGGAGCAATTTTCTAATGATATTTTCAGTATTTATCGTCAACATAGTAGATACAGTAGTGAAATTTGAAATGAGCTGTCACTCGGAAGAGTTTATGTTGACTGTACTAGTCCTAGTTATTCAATTATTGAAAAATCAAGAGGGAACAATTAAAAATGAAGGTGGAACAATTAGGAGCAATTTTTCAGACCCCACTAGAAAGTCGTATCTCTCTCCGTTTGGTTAAAATATAGTTTTGAATTTGGCCGCCATTCTACCATAGGATATCCCGATTTCATTTTTTCCATTTTTCTTGAAAACTAGACTGGAGCAATTAATGAAATTCGCGAAGCAATTGAGAGCCATTAAGGAGCAGTTAATTGATACATAAAAAATTGAAAGTTATAAAGTCGCCGGCTAACTTTATACAGGTCGACAGAAGTACATCGTTCCTCGAATCTCTCTCTGGGTCTTAGGATCTCTGGGATTGATATTTATGCCCGTATATACATTTTACGTATACATATTACGCTTATGAATATGTGGATAATAAACTAATCTCGTAGCAAATACAGTTTCTCGGCATTATATTTCAATTTTACAAGTAATCATACCGAAATACATATGCCTATTTACAATAACTTACACAATAAATAATAAAAACTTATCAACATTGTTCACTGTGATGGTATAGTTTGAAATCCTGCAACAGGCCAGCGATTCAAATGATTTTTCAATACAGCGGGAAACAAGGATAAGAATTTGAAACAATTTCCCATTTGCTCTTCATCGGTGATCATACGATAGCCCGACACTATCTCCTCTTTGCACCGAGCATCAGGCTTGTTTCTCAACAGCATCATCAACCTCGCGTCAATACCAAGCTGCTTTAAAAAGTGTCTCTGGCTAACAGGGCCAAACGATATCAGTCTGTTGTCTTGGCATGCTATTCTTTTCAAGAACGAAAAATCAACGTCGGCAGTCAGATCGGCACTGCCAGGTCTAACCAGTGGATCCTGTTGTTTGTGACGACGATAAGCTCGAAATGTGTCGGTTCGGTCGCCGTCGTGTCCATAGTCGGCAATCAGCGCAAATCCACCATTTTCTACTAAAAACTTTGCCAAGTAATCTATGATCAAGGCACTTTGCGGGCTCATTTCCACATGTTCCCTGTCTTCGTCCTCCTACAACAATAATTTGATTACATAACTCGCGATAAAGGCATACCCAACATTGTGTGCACATTAGGGTGGTTAAACAAAATATTTTTTTTTTTCAACGGTCCTACAGTCTCAAAATTTAGTTGCAGATATAAAAAAATCCTCCCAGAAAGCAGCTTGATATCTAAATTCTACTAAGAGCTCGTCGAGAATCCATTTTTCCATTCATATAAAACGTAAAAATTTATTTCCTTCGTTTTTCTCAAATAAAATTATGAAGAATTTTTTTTTTCAAATTTTGAAACATATTATTGTGGAAAATTCAATTCTCCATGAAAAATCTCTGACATGTTTTCGTCGTGAATTTAACGAATGAAAAATTATAAAGCCTTATACTAGCACTAGTAAGTAGGAAAACTCGACATGTGCATGGTTATAACAACGACTATTGGAACTATTTTGTGTTTATTAAACAAACTCAAGACAAGAAATTTCGATCAAGCAGCATCATGAATTGAAAGAGTTAAGCGTTCTTCAACGCCAATGCATTTGCCCAGGTATTGAAACAGTTTGTTTTTGTGAACTACATCATGCTTACGCGGATATAAAATTTGCTTCCTGGTGTAGCTGATCTCGACAGAACAAAGCGAAATTTTTCATTCTCACCAGATGTTGGGTCTATGTCAATTAAAACTTCTCTCCAGCCGTTGGTTGTTTTCTGAAACAGCAAGTAACATAGATTGTGTTATAAACTGTCAGCTTTCAGACTGTATAGGTATATACTTGTCTGCGGCTTTCAAACCTATAGAGATATTTTTACCTGAAACTTGTGTATTGGCATGGCATCAAAGAATTCCTGAGCAATAACAATGCTGAAACCAGGGGGTAAGTCATGGATGGAACGATACCAGAATACCTCGACACCATCCTCTGTCTTCCCTTTTCTGTAACAAGACTGTCTTTTATTCTTGTTCGAAACGACATCCGGGTCGTTGTCCTCGAAGGTTTGACATAAATTCTTTGCTTGTAAAGCGGACAGAGTCGGACTGACTTCTACCAAATGTAATGACACTTTGTCGGAGATACCGAGTTTCTTGTATACCTAAACCATCAAGTTATTATTCACAATAACAAAGCTGTGGCAGTAGGGGGTCAGATGAGCTACAAAACAGACCAGTCTTTTTACCCACCCTCAGTATATCTTTTGACAAAGTTCCGCGACCTGGACCCAATTCTACCAGCTGTGCAGGGTGATTACTGATTTTCTTCCATTCGTTGACCGACCAGACAGCAATCATCTGACAAATTCAAATCATCAGTTGACAAATTGTGACAGCAAAATGAAAGATGAAACCGAGAATTCGTGGCAAGGCGAAAGCAATCACTTCCCATTCAACTGTACGGCATATTTGGGGTAACAAAATTTTTAAGGCAAACCTCGCCGAACAGCTGACTTATTTCCGGGGACGTTGTAAAGTCACCGTCGGCTCCGAAAACGTCATTATTCATGTAGTATCCGGCATTTGGGTATGTCAATACTTCTTTCATGTAATCAGCGACGGTGATGGCTCCCCCGGCCAATATTCTCGAATAAAGGTGCCTGTACAGCATTGATTTACCATCCTTTTGATCATTCGAAGCATCGGAGAAAACAGTACGGCATTTGAAAATAGATGCCGCCCGATAGATATAATCGGTTAAGCAATAACGATCTACCAAGTGTTGAACTATATTACGGGAACCAATAAATTTTTGACACGACAGTAACAACATGACGCGTGATTATTTCTCGACGGAAAAGTCACGTTGGAATCCAAGACGATTCAAAGATGTCAATCCTGATTCCCGAGAAACTCGTCGCTACTGACGTGTTGTAAAGTTTCTTTGTAATTGAGGTTAAAAATGAATCAACAGGACGAAATTTCCCATCGCTCCCCGCCGCCCGCGGCGGTTGATCGTGTAGAAATATTACTGATAATATAACAGTTCCCGTACGTATGTACGTGGTCATACGCACGCAAGGGTACCCACAGTCATATGTTACGGATCGCGGAAGAGTCAATGCGGGATTGAAACTTCCATCCAGTTGGAACGTACCCGTACGACTTTAAACATTCGTAATTGTACAATTGTGAAAGTGATTCAAGTGTTGTCGCGGCACGATGTCACTGTCAAATTCTATAATCGCTATATTATCGTGCACATTGTTGTTCACCTCGTATAAGGTCAATGCTAATTATTTTGGAACGAATACCGACGACGATGATCAATGTTTTTGTAAGGTAAGGCAATAATTCGTAGCGTAACTCCAGTTCTCAATGTGACGATTAGCTTCTTTTAAATACAGTCACGAACCTAACCTATAATATGAAACAACAGATGTCAACCCGACAAATTTCTCTTATCCTGATTTATGTGACGAAAGACAAACAATACCAGACTCAGCATTTGAACGCCACGAAACGTCGATCGAGAAAAATATTGCGTTCAGCTGTGTCAACAACCATAGCTTTATTGCATTATTGTTTTTTACTCTTGGGAGTGTATAATATTTTATTTACAAATGTTTTTCATTATCAACCCGAATATCAAACAGATCCCTTCTGGTGACATACTAAATTTAAAATGTACTTTAATTTACATACCACATCTGTTCCATGTTATTATACTTTTCTATATCAGAGAGCCAGTAATGCAACCCGTTTTCTCATTCCATAATTACCTCAACAGTTGAAAGGATCCATAGACGACTGTAGCTGTAGCGTCGATACAGTAGATCATTTCAATAATATGAAAATATATCCCAGGCTGAGGAGCCTCCTGGTCAAGGATTATTTCAGATTTTACAAAGTTAATCTAAAACAAGAATGTCCATTCTGGTCAGATGACAGCAGATGTGCCATGCGCTACTGCCACGTACAGCCATGCCAAGACGTAAGTGTTTCAATTCCCATTTAGTGAACATAGCTTATTCACACATTTGTGTATCTGTGTATCCCTGTGTTCACCTGCCACTGATTGATAATTAACTGAGGAAAATTGGTTGTGTCCTATAGGAAGATATACCACCCGGATTGAAAGGAGATGTGTCGAGGCACAGTCATTACAACGAAAGTCCGGCAGACAAGTACAGCCCTCCTCGACAAGTTGACGACTGCGAAAGAAACTCTCAAGATCATAATAAGGAGCTTGGCTATTTGAATACAACGATTAGGTAAGAGTGACGTATGTAACCTGGACTGCGTAAAAAAAATTCGACTATTTTTTTTTTCTTTAAAAGTTAGATCGCAAACATTGTTGCTAGTGATGAAAAACAAAATCCTCTCAAAATATGAGCTCTTAATATTAATATTTACCAGGTGCATCATCTCGATTTTTTATTTCCCAATTAAATAACATAGGAAAACTTTTGTTTGCTCCTTCTGAATTTTATAACTCGCCAACGGAAGAATATTTAGATATAACTGAGACATATTTTTGCAGGGAATTGAATGTTCTACAAAAAAGGTCCTAAGTTCTCGTATGATAAACCTACTCGTTCAGAAGTTATTCGTCATGAAAGTTGAATTTATGGACCAATAACTTTTGAACTAGTGGGTTTAGCATATGACGACTGAGGATCTTTTTTGTAAAGTATTCAATTCCCATACAAGAATATGTCTCGGTCATTTCTGTATATTTATCCATTGGCGAGTTGGTGATATTAAAATTCAGAAGGAACAAACAAAAGTATTCCCATGTTATTTAAATGGGAAATAGAAAATCGCGATGATGCTCCTCCAAATATTAATATTAAGAGCTCATATTTTAAGAGGATTTTGTTTTTCATTACTAGCAACAATGTTTTCGATATAACTCTTGAAGATAAAAAATTAGTCGGTTCCTTCGCACAGTCTAATGTAACCTTTGGTCGGCAAAACTATATGACAATTATGGAGCTGAAATATTGCTATGTGGCCCCACCTTTCTTGATTTGACTATCTACGCCCATTTGTTGTGAACCAGAGGCTAGCGGGTGCAAGCTCAATTTTTTTCTTTGTCTGATTACAGTGTCAAAAATTACGAAGAGTTTGAAATGTGGCAGAAACACGACGATGCCATTGATAATTTCTGTGTGAGTGAAACCAGTCCTGGTGAATATGTTGATTTGCTGCCAAATCCCGAAAGGTATACAGGGTACAAAGGCTCCAGCGCCCATAGAATATGGCGGAGTATTTACATGGAAAATTGCTTCAGGTAATTGTGACATTTTATTATTGTAATCAATAACAAAGGTATGGAGATAGAGTTTTCCAGTAACTTGAAAAAAAGAAAGATAATGAATAAATTATAGGTCGCTCATTTAATAGACACGATTTTATTTTCAGGCCGGAGCAATCAACACGCAATTTTGTCCAGTCGTCAAAAATGGATGGTAAGGCTAATTAGAAATGAAATCATTTGAAGTATCTTGTTGTTGTATTGTATTTCGAATAATATCGTTGGCCAATATTCATCTTGACCCCTGTTGATGTCACTTTTTGATTCATAGATTTAGCGAGCTAGAACGGGGGGGGTATTAAAAATGCCTGTAATAGAAAAACCTTCGCCGTGTCCTTAACTCTCCATATTTCGTTGGAATCTTTTCTGGCCATTAACTGAATATTTGAATTTTCTGATCAAGATTCGCGACTGTTTTCTGCTGTCGAGTCAATTGAATTATAGTATAGTTTTACTGCATGCTTTGGATTGTGGTGCAATTACTGATTCACTATTATTATTATTATTACCATTATTATCATTATTGATATTTTTCAAATTGCATAGCTCTGTGTCGATATGAAAATCTTATAAGTCATCTGTAGGATACAACTTTCAGGTTTATGCTTAGAGAAGAGAGTCTTCTACAGAGTGATATCCGGTTTACACGCCAGCATCAATATTCACTTGAGTTCCAAGTTTTTATTATCAGAAAAGGATAGTCTGGAAGTGGTGTCAGCTGGCGGTCAATGGGGTCCAAATTTGTCCGAGCTGCAAAGAAGATTCTCTCCGGAAACAACTGGAGGTGAAGGACCTACTTGGCTCAAAAATTTGTACTTCATTTACCTGCTCGAATTACGAGCTCTGGCAAAAGCAGCCCCGTATTTGCAAAGGGAAGAATATTATACTGGTAAAGATCAAGACGACCAAGACACCAGATTGGCTGTAAATGATTTTTTGAATGTTGTGAGGTAAATGTATACCAATATGCAGGTGCTCTTTTGAAATATTTTTGAATTTTGATGCTCTCATGGGCTGAAATGGTTCGAAATAAAAAAAAAAAAGATTCCCAAAGTTACAGGTCTCGATCTTAATTTTAAGCTGTGCCCCACTTTCTATGTGAATTTACCATTTAATTGATACAGGAGTTTTAGCGTCGAAGAATCAATTTCATATTTCGGCTTAAGTAGTGGTTCCAAAAAACTGAAAGTTTCTAGACTTGATCCTCATGATAGTAACTATCCCCCATAATTTTTATAAATTTTAAGCTGTTATAGCTTTGGAGTTGCAGCTTGCTGAAGAATAATTTTTTGTTTTTATCCTTAATCATTTTCTTAAAATCTATAAAAATTATGGAGGATAGCTATATACTATCATAAGGATAAAATCTACAGAGTTTCAAATTTTTGGAACTATCACTTTAGCCAAAATAAGAAATTGATTTTTCAATGCCAAAAATCCCGTGTTATTTAGATGGTAAATGTATATAGGCAGTGAGGCCTCACACTTAAGATAGCGACCTGTAGCTTTGAGAATCTGTTTTTTTTTTCTTTATTGATTTCGGACCATTTCAGTCCATGAAAGCATGAAAATTCAAAGATACCTCAAATAAGGACCACCCTAATAGACACGGCATTTCTATAAAATAACTCGGCACCGAAAGACAATTTGGTCACGTAGAAGTGATATACCTACCTGATGTATACTTCTATACGGCCCTGTTGTTTCAGATCATTTCCCGAACATTTTAATGAAA
Source organism: Macrophya annulata (assembly GCA_963924015.1). NCBI lineage: Eukaryota > Metazoa > Arthropoda > Insecta > Hymenoptera > Tenthredinidae > Macrophya > Macrophya annulata. The sequence continues at coordinate 24,415,011 of OZ001259.1, read as the reverse complement.
GTGTCATGTTCAACGGAGGATCTCAGGCAAAGCTGTTGAAGGAAGAGTTTAGACAACACTTTAGAAATATATCGAGGATTATGGACTGTGTTGGCTGTGACAAATGCAAACTATGGGGGAAGTTGCAGATCCACGGATTAGGAACAGCGTTGAAAATTTTATTTTCGGGAAAGTTTGATAGATGGGAGCCAACGTTGCATGACGTGACCAAGCAACAATTTTATCTCGAAAGGAGCGAAATAGTTGCCCTGATCAACGCCTTCGGAAGGTTGGTCCTTTACCTATTTTTTTAATTAAATTCACTGTGCAACTCGTTGAATACCAATTCGTTTACAGATTGTCCGATAGCGTCTTTCAACTGGAAATGTTCCGACAAATGATGAGATAGCACAGTGAACGAGACGGCGTCGAGATGTAGATGTTTTCTACTGCTTATAATACCACACCAATGCATCACATGTAGATTAAGTAATATTATGATAATGTCAGCATAGCTTTGAATAATATATTAATTGTATAAGTATACTGGACAGTCACAATTATCACGTTGATTCGATCGGATGTTGGCTAGGCATGACGTGCATATGTGTTGCACCAATTGGCATTCCTTGTAACGCGCATGCGATGTTGATATAAAAATCACAGATCTTACGATTAGGAATTAGATGCCGCTCCGTGTTATGTTTTTCATTATAATTATTATATTTTTACTATTATTATTTTTTTTTTTTTGTTTTCGCTTTTATTCAAAAGCATTAGGGTAAAAACAAGCATCACTGTTGGAGAATAGAAAGACGAATATAGGTAGATATAAATGTAGACCGATTGAATTATCTGAATGAATATTTCACAATTTCACTGAATAATACCTAATATTATCTATATATCCGTAGAATAATATCTGTCTCTACTGTCTGTGATACATATGCTTTCCTACGGTGGGTATAATGGGCGCTACGATTATAGGTATATGTATAGTATAAGTTATTACTATTTAGATTTCGCCAGTTTCTAGATAGTAAGGATGTTGGAAATGGAAAAAAAAATATATATCTATATATGTATAATAAATTTCATCCATCTCGTTACCTGTTATGTGTAACACATATTATAACGTATATGTTTTCTTCCATTCAGAAATACTGACCATTATTTATATTGAATGATGTATCTTATGTATAGTTAGCATGCTCGAGATTGAAAGCTCTCTAAAATTTTACCCTACTCTTTACATTTTTTATTCACTGTTTTCGACAAATTTACAGATATACCTATACAATACGTAACTACGGGCATTCAAGAATGACAAATTTTTTTAAATCGCTGATGCTTATCACAGTGTCTGTATAGTAATCACTATACACCATCGGCCATAGATTTGATGAGTTTATAAATTTGTACATACATACATAATTCACATGGCATGAGAAAAAATCTTTAATCAATGTCTTACAATTAGGCTTATCATTTGACATTATTATGTGAGAGTTTGCATTGCAACGTCGGAGAGAACTTTTTTTAATTTACAAATTTAGAGGGATGTGTATACTAATATGATTATGTATGAGCGTTGACTGAATACATTATGCAGTCAATGGTATGGGTACACATATTTAAGACATTTATAACAATTGTGAAGAACTTGTATGTACTGCATTATGTAACAGAGTATCTACATTTCCGAATTATATCTACATTACAGTACGAAGGTTTAACAAAAAATTTTTATTGCAATTTGTAATTGTGAATAATTTATTATAGAATATTGAAAATACAAGATTATTTATAAATCGTATAGTGTGTTCACCTTTTTAATGCAATTTGAAATTTGCCGCCGAGCCTATTGTCCATGAAAATTCAAATGCCCTCGTAGGAATCGATACAAGTCGATTTCGAGGTATTGAGATCACACGGTCGCAGACGGCAGTCCACAGGTGTCGCCGCCTACTTAATCGTACCGCTGTTTTGGCTTTTCAGTGTTCAATTCAGTACTTTCACTACTTTGGCAGTTGACTGATTCATACGGATCGTACTTGACGGCAGGTTTCGCAGAGACTGGTCTAAATTGATAAACATCATCAAATTTCATCGCCAATATCTGAACCTGAAGGCCCGTAGCACATTCCACGCAGAGGTTTTGAGTCCTACAACTTACGCAGGATATAATGGTTGATTACAGCAAATGGAAGAACATAGAGGTGAGTGTTTACAACTCTACGGACGCGACGCAGGGGAAGGTTCGAGAATGAACTCTATGCCAAACTAAAGCTATTCCTTGGTGTTAAGAAAACATCGAGGGATTGCTACGGAAGGGACTATAAATATTATGGCATATTTTGTGACAAGTCGTGCACGGATTCTGCAGTACCGTACTTCCTTCGATCTATTTTACTCCACCGATCACGCCGACTATTTGTACATTAGATATACAATCGTTCTGTCTTATCTCAATGTTGACGAAACTACTTTTGCTAATTATTCGCAAATTCGGACTGTCGCACGTGAAAAATTATCGCGAGATTTGAGACTGCGAAAATTATCCTCACTTTTGCTTCCATAACCTATAAACTTAACGCTCACTGCACACAAAACGTAAAATGCTGATTCTCGTTATGATTCTACTTATTGATGAGCTTGCTTGTTTTGATTTTCAGATTTCGGATGACGAGGATGATACCCATCCTAACATCGACACTCCCTCTCTATTTCGATGGCGGCATCAGGCCAGAGTGAAAAGAATGGAAGAGCAGAAATTAGAGCAAATACAGCATGAAAGAAAAAAAGAAGAGTAACTATTATGATTGATAATATTGATTAGCCATTCCATCGAGCAATTTCTGCTCAAGCATTGTCATTTGCTTTTCTTCTTTTTTAATATTCATAATCTGTTGCCGTTGTTGGAAACATTCGTGCCTTGTCATGTCAGATGGTTATCTTCGGGTACGGGTATTTATGGGTACATAAGTCCGAAGTCAAATTGATGCTTCCATTGCAGAATTTCACAAAAATTGAAGGAGACTAAGGAGCAACTAGCCAAATTCAAGGTAGAAAAAGATGCAGATCCTCAAGAGCTAACAGCAGTTAGAAAGGCATTGGAACAGCTTGAAATGGAAGAGTCCGAGATGAAGCGGAAGGAGGAGGAGTTGCAAAAAAAGGAAAAGCTGGAGCCCTGGAACGTCGACACAATTGCCCAGCCAGGCTTCACAAAGACAGTCATAAATACAAAGCCAGCAAGGAAGGAGGATGACAGTAATTTGCCTGATGAAGAGAAAGAGAACAGGATGAAACAGTTTGTCAAAAATAATGAGAAATCATTGAAGGAGTTTGGTATACTGCGGAAGTATGACGACAGCAAAAAATATCTCCTGGACCACCCAGACTTGGTGTGCGAAAACACAGCCAATTACTTGGTCATTTGGTGCATTAACTTGGCAATGGAAGAGGTTCGTTTGCCGAGAATATACTTTGTGCGCTTACAATAATACAATAAAGGAAAATATTAAATTGTACTTTGATCATCATTTCGCTCAATTTGGTACCAAAAAAGTCATCGTCATAATCATTACAGAAACACGAACTGATGGAACATGTGGCCCACCAATGCATTTGCATGCAATACATTCTTGAGCTTTCCAAGCATCTTGAGGTAGATCCGCGCGCCTGCGTTAGCTCCTTCTTCAGTCGCATCCAAATCGCCGAGGTTGAATATAAGAATTCTTTCGATGACGAGCTGAGGGCCTTCAAGGAGAGGATTCGTAAAAGGTCGGCCGAAAAAATAGCCGAAGCGCTGAAAGAGGTTGAAGAAGAAGAGGAAAAAGCCCGTCTGGGTCCCGGAGGCCTGGATCCTGTCCAAGTCTTTGAAGAACTTCCCGAGGTTGTTACAAACGCGTTTGTTTTCCCTTCATCCTTTTCTTTTTTTATGATATCTTTTTTATCATATCTGATCATTCTCATAGCTTCACTCGGCTTAATAAACATGTGTCAAACCAGTGTATGCTTATGGTGATTTCTAATTTTTCAATGTCTAGGGTGATCTTTTTTCATCGCCCCAGGCGAATATCTCAAAAACTAAAAAAAATACAAAAAGACGTTTGATACAAAACTTGAAGGGTTCCGATGGGAATATTTGATAATGCTATGGGTTTTGAATTTTTATGATGTAATTTCTGTTTTTTAAATGGAAACCCCTATTTTCTAGTGCAGATTCATAATTATACATAAAAATACACTGCTTTTGTAGGAAACTTTTTTCTAACAGTTCAATTTCTTATCTTTTTCTTACATAAAAGATTGTTTTTTTTTTACAATGAAAAATGCTTTTTCCAATAAAAATATGAGGTCAACGAAAAAAATATGAAGAGTAAAAAGATTTTATTTTTACTGATTAATCATGGCAAGTCATTCCTAAAATTCATTAATCACTGTAAGAATGTTGTTACATTATTAGCTTTCTAACGTCATAATTAACTTCATTATTTCATGGTGAGAAATATAACTTTTAGATAACAAAAGTTTTCTATGAGAGTAATGTATTTTTATGTGTAGATTATGAATCTGCAGTAGAAAATAGGGGTTCTCATTTAAAACACAAGTTACCTTATAGAAATCCTATAAAAATTCACAACCCATATCATTATCAAATGTCCCCCTTGGAACCATACAACTTTTGTCTGAAACATTTTTCACTATCCTGCTTAGTTCTCGAGCTATTGGCCTAAGACAATTAAAAAAGACCACCCTGTATAACTAGTAGAATAGTCATTTCTATGATCAAATCTCAAATGCATACTTCGTTATGCATTCCAGGCCCTAAAAAAATGCTTCGAAGCACAAGATGTTCCGCTGTTACAACAGACGATAGCTGCGATGCCAGAGGATGAGGCCAGGTACCACATGAAACGGTGTGTCGACAGCGGGCTATGGGTTCCTGATGCCAAGGCAGCCAAGGAACAAGAAGAAGAAGAAGAAGAAGAAACCAACGAAACTCCAGATCCCGAATAATATCTAGCATATGTTGTAAACAATTCTTATGCAAGTTACTTTTTCATCTCTCAATACAACATACTCTCATACACAAATAAGTATATTACTGCATTACGCTGCTATGTGCTAATCATGTTGTTACCAGTGTGTTATAACAATTATTAAATTGTTCACCTGATTCACCATCGGAAAATAATATTATCAATAATATACTCAATTTCCATCTTTGTGACATTTAGCTATTTGTATTTTTTCGCATATACCGTAGAAATTGGTCATGAGCTGGGGTATGCCGTCTCACAAACGGAGACGGGAGGATCGTGATCAATATTATTATCATCATCATCATCATCATCATCATCATCATCATCATCATCATCATCATCATTATTATCATTCGCACCTTCGATTTACACTATCAATAAAAACAAAAAAAAAATAAAAATAGCGGATAAGGCGGTATACGATGTCAAATTATGATGTATATAAATTATAAAATACTAATAAACTATGTAAATATACCTAATGATACGTTTAAATATCGTCTTTTTTCCGATAGAAGAGTCATTTTCATTATAATGATTTTGTCCTCCCCCTCCCGCGCCGCGAATAATAGCCCGATTTAAATCGGAAGGTAGGTCGGGAGTGATCGGGAGTTGTCGGAGTTCTACTTGTCAAACCAAATCCAAACAAATTGCGGGCAGATTGATACTATCGAACGTTACGAACACTGATTACTACTACGTGGTTGGGAATTTTTTAGAATATTGAAAAGAACTTCTAAATACGGTATAGTCATGTCGACGAAAGTACGAACGAAACAGGAAAAAAGTGGCGGTAAGATAATGACAATATCGCGATACTTAAATAATTTTAACGAATCGATAAACGGGGAATAAAAAGACACGTAATCATCCGTAGTAATTTTAGGTTATGCTTGCTTTGTGCCGAGTTGATTCGCGTGGTGCGATAGAGGCTATTTGGATTAATCGTGATAGAATGATTCATAATAGAATCTATGTTTACAGAATTGGTCGCGTATAGTGAGGGAGCGGTTAGAAATAATTCTGCGGTTGTCGAATACTGTAGAATATCCATGGCTGCGTTGTCTGGAAGTACAGCTGGTCTTTTGGGATTGACAGGACTCTATGGTTTTGGATTTTATATATTTGCCGTTGTCGGATTATGGGTGAGACTATAGCCATATATGAATCTCGCCTCCATAACCTTTACCTGTTCCATATTAATCTCATTTTCAGGCATTGCTACTGATGAAGACCGGTGGACAATGGAAAAAATATTTCATCAGTAGGCAAAGCTTGTTAACCAATGGATTCTTCGGTGGATTATTTGTATCCTTTGACATTATTGACAAAATTTCTCTGGATCCCTATACTCATAGTGAATTCAATTTATTTTCCATAACTAAACTGGTTTGATTGCCGCTGTTGCAGACGTACGTGCTATTCTGGACGTATCCTTTCATTTGAAATTTTTCAATATTTCGCTGGTATCGAAGGCACAATATGATCCTTAACAAAATTATCCAGATTCCTCTACGGCATGGTGCATGTTTACTGAGGAGGGGGAAATGCCTATTCTGTGCAATCCACTTGACCTTTGACAGCATTCGACCAATGAATCATTTAAAACAATATACCTTTTAATTAATTGGCAAGGTTTTCTGAGCTGCTCATACCTGTCCCATATAGATATTGCTTACATCTAATGATCAACAGGGAATAGGATTAATTTGTTGTTACCATAGTTATACTTCTTGATATATTTGGTTGTATTTTATACAGAGTACATGTAATAAATTTAAATACTGTCTTAAATCAGAAGAATTTTCATTATCGGACTTTTGATGAAAGTAATTATTAGTTTATACTGAAAAGTATCTATCGTGACCTCAGAAACCTGAATTGCAAAGGCATGTCGTCTCATTATATATGCATAAATAGTGAATATTATGACTGAACATTTGTATTTCCGAAGGAATATAGTAGCGTAATCATCTGACAGAAACAATCGTCTTATTGCCCCGACCTATCCTAAACTCGTGAACATTGGATTTTCTTAAGATCCGCAAGTGAACCTGCGCAAACTGTGAAGATTATGCGGTTATCCGTCATATCCGTGACATATTGTGTAGCATTGGGGTGGTTGAAAAAAACTACTATGGTATATAAAAACTAACTAATAACTATGTAAACATGTTCGTGAAATATCATCACCGAATACATACAGAATTAAAGATTATTATTATTATTATTATTATATGAAAAATAGCAAAATTAAACTCTACAAATCAATCATCCGAAATTATACAAGAAAAATTGATGTGCAATAACAATGCCATTAAAATACCGCAAAATAATATTTATTTCATTTTGCACTTTTTTTAGGTTAGTATTAAGTGGCCGAGATGCGTAAAGATACTGTGAATCTCTGCAGAATACAGTACTATATTGTTTTGTTATTATGTAACAATAATTAAATACATAAATAAATATCTGTTCGGAGTATTCATACTGAATCTCGTTAGTGCAACCCCCGACACAAACTCTCTGACGCCACGTGGGCCACTGAATTTTTTACTGCTGGTAAAGGTACTCAACTTGCGGTCGCTGTTCAGTGCTCTTCCCGAAATGGTATCGCGGTCGAAGCGATGAATCACTTTACCCGGCGGTTGTGCCAGATACCGGTCTGACCGGCAAAAGTAATTCATTGCTCCGACCGCGAGATGGCGATACCATTCTAGATCCTGTTGGCGGGAAGAGCACCGAGCAACGACCGCAAGTTGAGTACCTCTACCAGCAGTAAAAATTCAGTGGCTTACGTGGCGTCACAGTTTTCACATTGGGGGCTGCTTTAACGGGATTCAATATGAATAGTGCGAACAGATATTTATTTATGTATTTATTTATTGTTACATAGTAACAATACAATATAGTACTGTAGTCTGCAGAGATGGACAGTATCTCTACGCAGTCCGGCCACTGAATACTAACCTAACGAAAAGTAAAAATTAAAAAACAAAATTTTTTTATACTATTACTTTACTGCAATAAGAATTTTCTTAATGTTATAATTACTCGTACGGCAGAAATCAACTAAGAGACTTGATCAATTACGATGGATACATGTACTTATTTTTTAGAAAAACTTACAAATTGTAAACATATAAACTTTGATAATGAGTAATAATGTATAGATGCTACAACAACAAATACGGTTATTAATTATTAATAGGAATTAAAAAAGTAGAATTGATTAGAAATAAGCATTTTCAGTCACGGGAAAAATTGCGACTCTACTCTGGTCAGATGTTCTCCTGATACCGGGAGCAATTTTCGACTGAAATTTCAAAAATTCCAATTTTTGTAAGCGAATAAGACATGCGTAGAGATAGGCATCTATAGGAATGCATGCCTGCTTAGACATAGACTCCTGATTTTTCCCGCCAAACATTTCAGCACACCTCATCGGCTCAGATGTTCTCCTGATACCAGGGGCAATTTTTCGACTTTAAATTTCGAAAACTCTGAAAATCGCTAGTGTTGTGTATGTATGTATACATACATGCTCAGTTGAAACTGAGCATTCATTATTTCCATATTTATTTATTACAGAATCTTGCCTATAGCTTGACAAAAAAGTATATCTATTATTATTATTATTTCATCTTCTGATACCCTGATCCTATGAATATAAATCGTACGTATGTACATACATACGTATAACATTCTTTTTTTTCCTAGAATAAAGTTTAATTGAGTCGTGGTTTATAGCTTATTTTATTTCAAACTCATTAAAGTTCTCATTAAGCTTTAGATACGTATTAGAGTTTCTCTGTATTAGGATAATGCGCTTAATCAACTGCGGAATCGTCAATATCGGGGAATGAAATTTTATTCAAACATCTTACGAGGATAATTAATCGGTAAACATTACGATGCGGAGAATTCAAACAGATTGCCGCCCGAAATTGGGGGACAGGGTGAAAGATGGTAGCGCCATCTAGGATGGATGCGAAACTGCGTGCACCATGTGGCACGTAACCCGTGCTACATTCCTGGTACACGGGTTGCGTGCAACATAGTGCACGTAGTTGTCACGTCCAGGAACCTGGTCACGTCTATCCTAAAAGGCGCTACCATATTTCATTCCATCAACCAATTTCGGGCGACAATCTGTTTGAATTCTCCGCATCGTAATGTTTATCAATTAATTATACTCGTAAGATGTTTGAATAAAATTTCATTCCCCGATATTAACGATTCCGCAGTTGATTAAGCGCATTATTTTAATATAGAGAAACTATAATACGTAACTAAGGCTTAATAAGAACTTTGATGAATTTGAAAGTGAATAAGCTATAAACCACAGCTCAATTAACCTTTATTCTAGGACAAAAATGAATATTATACCGTTGTCTACACTCAACGCTTATACTTACGTATGATTTAATATTCACAGGATCAGGGTATCAGAAGATGAAATAATAATAATAATAGATATAATTCTTTGTCCCGCTATAAACGAGATTTTTGTAATAAAGAAATATGGAAATAATGAATATACAATCAGTACAGTTTTATCGTGATGTTTCAACTGAGTATATAAGTATGTATTACATACATACATAAAGACATAGTAACGTGTATGAAGCCATTTATGCATGCATGCATGTCTGTACGCTGAAAAAATCTTCCGCTAAAAATTTTGGCACACCTCCTGGAGTCAGATGTTCTCCTGATATCAGAAGCAATTTTTCGACTTAAAATTTTGAAAACTCTGATTTTCAGAAACGAATGAGACATGCACGCAGAGACACATCTATACGAATTCATGCTTACTTAAATATACGCACTCGATTCTTCATGTGCGGTCGAATGGGGCTGGGAGAATTTGAAAATTATACGGTCGAATGGGACTAGGGAGAATTTGGAAAACGACAACTTGTAAATATTTCTTAAAAATAAATAATCGAGTTTCTTTATTTGCTGCTTGAGATACGTGTCATTTTTTCATATATAAATCACATTTGTATTACATACTACAATCATATATTACCTAATGCAACTATTTTAAAAATGTATATGATACGTATGTTTGTATGTTACATACATACATACATGTATATGCACTTGAATTAAGATTATTATTATTATTATTATATGAAAAATATGAAAATTAAAATCTACAAATTGATTATCCAAAATTATTCACATACATATAAGAAAAATTGTTGTGCAATAATAATGCCATTAAAACACCGCAAAATAATATTCATTTCATTTTGACCAGTCTGCGGACAGACTTTAGTCTCTGTAGCGGTATGATGGATGATTAATGTAATCCACATACTTGTATTTATTTAACTGGAAATAATAATAATAATAATAACAATAATAATAATAATAATAATTTGTACTTTTTTTAGGTTAGTACATATTAAGTGGCCGGACTGCTCACAGATACTGTGCATCTCTACAGAATACAGTACTATATTGTATTGTTACCATGTAACAATAATTAAATACATAAATAAATATCTGTTCGGAGGATTCATATTGAATCTCGTTTACACAGCCCCCATCCGACTTCTTCGACGCCACGAGGGTCACTGACCCCGCGAGTGAAAGTGCCGCTATTCAAGTTCAAGGTCGTTGCTATCTCCGCCAACGGAGTCTGAAATGGTATAGCCATCTCGCGGTTGAAGTGAAAATCTACTTTTTTTGGCAGACACTTGTCCTACCGACAAGAGTAGTTTACCACTCCGACCGCGAGATGGCAATACCATTTCTAACCCCGTTGGCGGGGAAAGGGTGGTCCTTGAACTTGAGTAGCGGCACCTGCTATAGCGGGGTCAGTGGCCCTCGTGGCGTCGAAGTGTTCGCATGGGGGTTGTGTTAACGAGATATATAACTGTCGTGATGTCACAGGTATCTCGATAGAAATTCTCCGAAAGCAGAGAGCAGGTTGTCTGAAAATATGGAAAGACTATGTATACCTATAATATAGAATGTGAATAACCGAAATAAAAAAAAAAATGTTTCTTATATTTCCTTAGTAGTTTGTTGCGATCCTGAGAATATTTGTTGTCGCTCAAATGGGATGAACCGAACTCTTCTTCTTGCTAAAGTCAAACACCCCAAGTTTTTATTATTCTGTAAATAGCTTAGAAACGAACTGCTGCAAATATCCGCCAACGAATTGAAAATCTTAATTATACCGAATGACTGACGGCACGACTGCCGGGTTATTTTTCAAAATTTTATCTGGCAGCCGAGCCATTGATCCGATTTCCAGATTTTTCTAGTAATTATAAGCCAATTTAAAAAATTCACCCACCGCTGATTTAATAACTGAAATAAAAAGTCGCAGAAGGGGAAGGGTGAAAAATCATCAACTAATTAATCATAGGTGTATCTGGGAATTTATTACTTCATCCAATTGTCAACGTTTACGTGGGAACAACGATTATCTCAACAACAAAAAAATAAAAAATTTGCCGTAATACCTTTGATCAATAAATATTAATGGTGGATGACTCATACATATAATACTTGAAGTAAATACATGGCATGTAAGGTATATTTATCAAAGTACCAACATCAAACTTTCTGATAGCTTGAAGCTATAGCTTGAATCTATCCGAGGTATGTACAGCGCGACCAAATTAACAAAGATGTTATGATTTACACACATATCTCGCTTCAAAGCCAGCTCGTATGACAATGTGAAATCGCAAAAAAATTTCAATCTGCAAAAAGATTTGATCGAATCATAATTTTACGATTTCTTTCAACGAAGCTACAAGACTTTGAAATTTGTCAATTTTTTGTGGTTTGCAAAGTGATCCCTTAATTCTTTCGTTGAATGTAGGTATAATGTATATTATGTATGTATATGTATACGAATATGGCAGATGGCGATTTTTCAAAACGAAGACATGTTCATGATTTGGTATATACTGCAATGTATGTACGTGGGCGCTGCTGCCCTTTTTTTAAACTTGATCCAGCAATCCACACACGATACTCGGAGCAGTTGGTGAACAGTTATTCTTTTATGACTATATACGTATATACGTATCGTTATTTGCTATTCGGTAGAATAATGTCACATGACATGTATTCAGTATAGCGACGGGAATCGGACGGGTTGGCATTATACTTGTGCCGTTCGTCTTAAGTGTACCCAATTGACTATCTACGAATTGTATAGCGAATCGATTATTGGTCTAAAAAATAACTGAATATAGTGCTCAACTCACGCGTCAAATTATCGGAAATCGATTTTCAAATCTAATTATTATATGAAAATAATTAATTTCGAATATAATTTCCGTTTAGGAAAATAAAACACAACAAAACTTCTGAAACTTTTATTTATAAGATCGTTGAAACAATAATACATGAGAATGAAAATATTTATGCTAATATTAACGGCCGGAGTGCTGGCTTCTGCCAGTCACAAGATTCCTTGGTGGAATCTCAAAGCTGGTCAGGAACAGGGGTACGTTTGTAAATATACGTTCATTGTAATTATTCATGCTAAGAAACTTTCATCAATCACTCATTTGGCCCTGACATCCCTTAAACAGCTGATACCACCGCTATAACTTTCCACAATACTTTAGTTTCGCTGATGGGGGTATTCCGCGCGATCCAATTACTTAATATATGTAAATACATTTAACCACAAATACTTTAGCACTTTTTATTACCTGTAGTCTTCCGCAGTGATCTTTATCTCTATATCTTTCCAGCTATAACCCATTCTCTCGAAAGACATATATATGTAAGTATAGGTATGCATATAATATGTTGTCTGTGGTGCAATATTATAAGAGTTATATAGTTGGGATATATTTATTGTCCGTTTTTCACTGACTTTAAGCATTCCCTGTTATATCTGTATGTTAAATTCCTAATTATGTATTATACTTATACATATAAATAATACGCCAATCTCAATTGAACTCATTTCGTGCCTTCTCTTCCTCATCACGTCATTCCGAATTTGTATACCTATTATACTTAATAATGGTCTCTACTATACAATCATCTAATTCTTATATAATGGTATATCTATATATTTCAACGATTCGATCAGTGCAGCTTCGCCAATTCTCGTCATACCTAATATGTGTATGACTCGGTAGACTTTCGCGCCAAGTAAGATATTAAAAAGAATTTTTAAGGCGTGAGGCTCGACCGAATCTCTATACATATGTATACCGGAGAGAATTAGAAACTCCGGCGGAGTGGGGCTTACATATACCTATACATTAGACCGCTTCAAAAAAATCGACTATTTTCCATTTCCAAAGAGCAAGTCAAAAATATTGTTCCAAATGACGAAAAAAAAAGGCTGTCAAAGTTTGAGCTCTTAATATTAATATTAAGAGGTGCCGCATAGCGATTTTCTATTTCCCATCTAAATAACATAGGAATTTTTTTTTTTAAACTTTGGAATTTTATAACTCGGCAACGCATCAGTGTACTGATAAGACCAGAACATATTTTTGTAGCGAATTGAACGTTCTACAAAAAAGGTCTCTTGTTCTTTTTCGATAAATCTAGCTATTTCCAAGTTGGTGTATTGGTTATTGATGATAATTAATCATGACTAACTTGGAAACAGTTGGATTCATCGAAAAAGACCAAGAGACCTTTTTTTTAGAGCGTACAATTTTGAACAACAGTACTCATGCAGAATCTTTCTAAGTAGATTAATTTTCAAGATATAAAAATCGAAAAGCTCCACAAAACCATTTCCCATGTGATTTAGATGGGAAATAGAAAATCGCTATGCGGCACCTCTTAATATTAATATTAAGAGCTCAAACTTTGACAGCATTTTTTTCTTCGTCATTTGAAACAATATTTTTGACTTACTATTTGAAAATTAAAATAGTTGATTTTTTTGAAGCGGTCTACTATACATATGCATATAACATAATGTTATATGTGTATACACCGATATTTTGGGTCCGGCACGATCTCTTGTCTCGTTTGTCGTTGATCGCGTACATGATTTCACATACTGAGAGATTGTATTATTATACACATAGGTATAGGAATACATTTATAGGTATAGTTATAATAATTGGTATAATACACGTATATGTGGATTAAAAATGTTATGTGAATTTGCAATTTTCAGACCAAACGTTTGCGTTGTCGAACAAGTTCCGGATACCCATCGAAAGTATTTTACCGAGTGCAAATACTGGCGGCCAAGATTGATCTGTGGAAAACAAACGTTAGTATTATACTATACGCACTGCAGGATCTTATATTCACGAAAAAGATCGCCCACGAATTTTCGACTATAATTCTCTCTTTCAGCCATATGTATAATATCCTCGCTGTTAATATCACGACATACATACATAAGTATATGCAATAAAAATCCGTCGTCGGATTACGCAAGTTAGGCGAATCACGAACTGCAAATGTCATGGGGAATAAATTACATATATATGACATCTGGCAAAGAACTTGAACTTTGATATTTATTCTTGAGTCTCGCAGCTTTCCATGATGTATATGGTTGTTGTCATTCATCATAAATTTTTTCACTGCCTCGCTACACGCCATGATCTATTACGCGGTTCTGGTTTTATACTGATCGGTGGTTATAATATACCTACTCATAATTGAGTCATGACTGCACTCGTTATGTTCGTTATTCATAATAATTAATTACTCTAATTCTCGTCGCCCGACTTATAATATAGACTTTTTTTAGGTATAAATTCTCACGGTTGGCTCGTCCTACTTGGTCTTCCATATTATATACTACATATATAATATGTATATGGTCTGTAATTGAGTTAGGTACGCGTCGGTATACCTATGATGATACAACGACCTGCTTCTTCGTGTTTAATTCGAAAAATTCTATTTCGATTTAATCTTCGAATATCTTCACTATTTTATGTATTTAAAAAAAATCTTTTTCAGAATTGTCAAGTACGAGTGTTGCGAAGGATTTCAAATGATACCAGGCCAATCAGGATGCACTGGAGGTATAAATTTGACAGTAGACGTCCATATCTGGATGTGCCTATAACTATCCCCACACCCTACGTCTATACCTATACATATACTTATATGTATTCCAATATACAATATATCGCCGATGGAATCATTATAGTATACTTTATGCCATGATATTTCGTTTTTTAGTCAGGCAATTGACGAATATAGTGGAAACAGCTCGGAGTGTTGGTGCTGGGAAGTTTGCGAATTTTTTAGAGAACATCGGAGTTGCGGACGAACTTCGCCGAGGTTCTGCGGTGACTCTATTCGCTCCGAGCGATGAATCTTTTGAAGTACGTATGATTTCCTGGGTTTCAATGCAGAAACCACGTAGCGAATTCTAGTGGAGTCGTACAGTATGTTGTATGTACTATGTATTTTGTACATATACGTATATAAATATATTATTATTATTATTATTATTATTATTGATAGATCCCGTAATTTCCAGGCCTATCTCAAACTGTATGGCGGCATCAAACCAGAGAGAATAACAGACAAAAAATACAAGGACTTGGCCATGTATCACTTGGTCGCTAAAAAAATCCTCTCCAAGCAATGGGGGGCTGACTTGTTAATCGAATCTAAATTACCCGGGCACAAGATACGCATCAATAAATATTCAAACGGCGTAAGTTGGTATATCAAATTTGTATATATATATATATACATATATATATATATACATATATATATATATATATATATATATATATATATATATATATATATATATATATATATATATATATGTATACTGTATATGTATAAAGATCAGTGATCATACATATGCATTGTCGAACGACGAGCACGTGCATACATACATATAAATAATAATATATGTATTGTCATTTCAAAATAAATAGTGTTACACACATATATGCGATCACATATACCGTACTGATGCATATTATTTAATGGATACCAATTATACCTCGCAGGACCGTCTTTGTCTATTTATTTTTCATATTTCGATTTATATGTATACGTGTATACTTAGATGGAGACTGTAAATTGCGAAGCTGTGGTGCGTAAAAATCAACAAGCTACAAACGGCGTTGTCCACGTAATCGATGGTGTTCTACTGCCGGAACGATATCAAAACATGGATATCATTGAGGCGATCGAAGCGGACGGAAGGTTCAATATCCTTGCTGGAGCTCTGCGGAATAGCGATATAAGCAGACGTCTCGACGTCGGTAGCGGAACCCGAACTTTTTTCGCGCCAGGCGATGAAGCATTTCAAAAAATACCAAGCGCTCGTTTGAACAAAATTTTGGGGGACAAGGATGCTCTGGAAGGTTTTAGAATGGATTGCAATTAGGATTATGCCAAAAGGACAATGAGAATATTTTAATCCGCAATATATAATTATACCTGTAGCATATGCGTATACGTATAATGTATCACAGTCGACGTTTTTAGAACACGATTTTTTTTTCCATCATTGTAGCACTTATCGCAAATCACATAATCACCTACCCGATCTGCCTTCCCGGAATCATTTCTAAGCATCGCGGGAGAACCCTTGGCCGGCAAATGCTCACCCTTGATTGTTCATCGCGTGGAAGAACCGTAGAGGACCAAACGCTGCGACACGACTTCTTGCACGGCCGGGACGGACTTGTCTACCTAATCGACGACGTCCTCCTACCTAACAGAGGTGGGTCAATGCTGCGGTCACAATAAATTGATCTACGTATATTATATTTAGCTCCTTATAGATATATATACTTATACGAGGATGGTCTGAAAAGTTTCCGACCTTAACGTCATAAGGACAGTATATTGTTTAAGAGGTCGGAAACTTTTCACATCCACTCATGCAATTCTCTATATTTTATCAATATATTGCCTGCAGTATAGGTATAATACGGTATTTATTCACGCATTCGAATTTTTCGACATTTGTACACGTATATTATAGCCAAGACAGTGACGGAATTAGCTGATGACAAGAGGCTCACTGCATTTATGAATGTAATCAGAGCCGCCGGGTTGGAAGAAGCTTTTGACAAATTGGATTCCTACACACTGTTTGCACTTTCCGAGGCCGCGATGTCTTGTAAGTATTCTAATTGCAGCTGATAATATCGCGGAGATTCGCGCATTCGGATTAATTCCAATTTTTATTATTCAAATTATTTTACAACAGCTATGCCTGAAGAAGAACTGGAATACCTGAAGAGGGATCGTGAAAGGGCAAAAAAATTTGTTTTCACTCACGCAGTGTTCGGAAAACACACTACAGATTCTATTTATGATAATCAGGTGAAAACTATATAACAGACTACATATAATAAGCATAATTTGTACATTGACGTTTCTCATATCTATTTAATCTGCACACCGCTCCCAGGACTTTCTTGAAATATCATAGTGTTCTGCAATTTCATATTGAATCATTGTCTGAAGGTGGTGACTTCCCTGGATGGAATGACTCCTCTACGATTTCAAGTTTATCGCGGCAGCGTTGGGATCGAGGATGCGACAATTGAGACGGCAGACATGGTGGGAAGGAACGGAGTTTTGCACATTATCAATAAAACCCTTCGACCAAACACGAGCTCACTAGATGAAGTGTTGGGAACAAATGGAAATTTCAGGTACAACATGAGATGTAGACATACCTACATACATATACATATGTATTTATGTATGTTTTCTTTTACCTCTTACTCGGCGGCAAAGCTAAAACCAACTATTTGCACATAAGCGCACACACTTACGTATTCATACATTTGTATATTTGTATGAATGTATGTATACATGTATGTATGTATGTATGTATGTATGTATGTAAGTAACACATGGTTCTGATGATATTTTATAGTATCTGGCTGAAAGCTATGGACAGAATGAGAGAGATTCAACCACGAGACTTTGCGGAGTTTAGAAGTACGCCGAACACTACGTCCTACACTTACTTCGTGCCATCGGATGAGGCCTTCAAAGAATTGGGTGAAGCAAAGCTCAGCCGATTGATGGGAAATTCGACCTATTTGGCTAAGGTATAAATCAGTATTATACGCCACAGAATTTCAAAGCAAAACCGTAATAGATAATACATTATACATATACTTATGCATGAGATATTAAATCCTACCTAACATACTATGTACGCATGTATGTATGTATACGTATATACGAACTGCAAGTATAAATATTAACAGTAGGTATATTTTTCTATTACAGACTCTGAAGAATCACGTTACGGATGATATGATGGCTTCGGGGGGATTCAAACGAGATCTTCAGTATGCTATTAAGACGAAGCAAAGTGTTGTGGACATTGTCAAGAGAAACGATATAATGAAGGTCAGCTACGATCGAAATGAAAACCCATTTCTTATTATACCTATGTATTAATGTATTATACATATACGTATATTTATTATATCGGAGAATGTGAATATTGTCGCGCCAAGCATTGATCATATGCGTAGGCATATACTTATATGTATTTTAGGTTTATCGTGATGACAGCTAACATTGCAATTAGTGACAATAAAAGCAAAGATTTCGCAAATTGACGATTTCCTGTAAAGTTTGATGAATTTTAGATAAACGGCGCAACGTTGACGAAATGCGATATGTTGAACAGAAACGGGGTCGCACACGAAATCAACAAAGTCCTATTACCTGATGACGATACAGAGCAATCCCGTTACGTGAAAAGGAAGCTTGGAACAAGACGCACGGAAGCGGTTCGAGCTCTATATGCTCATCCCAATTACCGTCCACACATTTTCCATTGATAATTATTTTATATCCAACATGCTAAGCTACTAGCGATCGATTTTATAAATTACATGTATACCTAGATTATATACAGGACCAGTCTTTGTAACGTAATTTAAAAATTGCATGCAATATAATGATAATAATAATAATAATAATAAAATAATGTATGTATAATAATAACAATAACAATAATAATTATTCCACGTATACCTACAATATAAGTATATGTATACAATTATGTATGTATAGTACTACGTGTCCAATTTTTTATTTCAACATTTATACCTACATGTATACAGCGTGGTCTCTTTTAGTCGCCCCAGGTCAATATTTTGAGAACTATAAGCAAGATAGTAAAAAGTGTTTCAGATAAAAGTTGTGTGGTTTTGAGGAGGACATGTGACAATGGTATGGGTTCTGAATTTTTATAGGGTTTCATGGGGTTTTTATGAGGTAATCTTGATTTTTTATGTAGGAGTCTCTATTTTTTGGTACAGATTCATGATCTATAGAAAAAAATACATTACTTTTGTAGGAAACTTTTTTTTCTATAAGTTCAAGTTCTCATCATCAAATTGTATAACGTTACAAGGCTAATATAATTATGTAACATTCTTAAAGTAATTAATGAATTTAAAAAATGACTTGTCATGATTAATTCATAATAATAAACAACTTTTTACTGTTTTTTTTTTCGTCAACCTCATATTTTTGATGAAAAAATTTATTTTTATCGCAAGAAAAAAACTCCTCTAAAAAAAAGAATCATAGATATTGAAATGTTTGAAAAAAAAAGTTTCCCCACAAACTTAATGTATTTTTTTGTTTAAATTGTGAATCTGCACAAAAAATAGGGGTTCCCATTTAAGAAACGAAAGTTACCCCATAATAACCCTATTAAAATCAAAAACGCATAGCGTTATCAAATTTCCCCCTCGCAGCCCTTCAAGTTTTGTATCAAACTTTTTTTTGTATCTCTTTTAGCTTTTGGAATTTTGGCCGGTAGGGGCGATTCAAATAGACCACCCCGTATAGTATACATACTATATGTATACAAATCCCCGTACTCTGTAAACAACAGTATAATATTATGTGTATCTATGGAGATGCAGGTATAATATTGGCATCAATGTTGGCAACAAAACTCAAATATAAGACTTTTATTTTAATAAAATAAGAATTAAACACTTTCTGTTTGTATCGCATTCATAGGTATAGTATTATGCATGTATTACATAGGTATATGTATATGTTTAGATATAGGTAGTTAGACAAAACGTCACTACCGCATCACGCCATAGTTAGCCATTGGTAGTACGCGCCGTACTCGGTAGATGGTTCTCGGGGTATTTCGATTTTGGGGTTCGCACGCGCAATACGACAAGATGGCCACTTCCGCTATTGACTCGACTCTTAGAAGCATCTCCAAAAAAGTCTGATTATGAAAATCGAGTACTAGTGTTGCCCTGGCGTGTGTGCGCGTGTGCTTGTTGTGCTTATTCTTGTGATAAAATCTAGCCTCACGTCCGTAATAATGTCTTCATACATTCAAGTCGCCGAAGACGAGGGTGAAGAACCGATAGAATTGCCTACGGAGGACGACAGTACTTTGCTACTAACTACGTTGTCCGCACAGTTTCCCGGGACCTGCGGTCTAAAGTATCGTAACCCTGAATCACGGGCTATGCGGGGCGTCAGGTTGGTCGAAGGTCGTCTACACCCGCCGGAAAATGGATGGGGGAAGGCTGTGTATTTTTGCGTATTTCCGAAAGGTAAATACAATCGTTATTTCTATCTCTACTCTCTTGTACCCGACTCTCAGCTCTCGCATCAAACCTTAACTCCAACGAGTTTAAAAATCAAACCAATCCCAGATTCGTGTTGAATGTGGAATTGTACTGTGGTATGAATAACTGTGAGTCGTTAGCTCATTCAGATATATGTAAGTCAGCTGCTTGGTATAATTATTCAGGCGAATCTCTGGTTGAATAAAAAACAAGTTTTATAATGATGGTGATATTGTTAGTTGCTTGATTGTTTGCAGAAAATAAACGTAAGTCTGACGACAACTTGGAGAATTCAACCGCTAAAACGAAACGAATGGAAACAAAACTGCGTTGCACCGACCTGATAGTGCTCGGGCTTCCATGGAAAACCACGGAACAAAACCTGCGCGAATATTTTGAGACGTTTGGTGAGGTTTTGATGGCTCAAGTAAGTTAGACACAGAATTTCTTACTATTCTGCGAACGCTTTTAACTTTTCACGGGGGACTCTTTCATTATTCAAATTATTGTATCATTCATGCTGTATTCAGTATTTTTTCGCTCCATTAGTTCCCTTGGGTACGTCGGTCTTACCCTAAGAATAAAATTGTAGTACGCCACCATAGGCCATTATGAAATGTCTTGTTTCCCAATATTTTGACACAACAAGATCAATCAGGGTGCCTCGGTTACACAAATGTTGGGCACATGTGGATTATTACAAATGTTACTGTTTTGATCATCACATTTATTGATATTATTATAGCATAACTGTTATCATCATTATCATTGTCGTTATCATTTATCATCTTTGTCATTATTATTGCTGCTTATTGTTATTATTCTTATTATTGATATTAATATTATTATACCGTGTATAACCCTTAGTACCAATATACACTACCGTCGGAACCTTTGAAGATGCTTCCTTGCAATACATACATTCGTAAAGATATTGTGTATCACATACAATATGTACAATAACGTTACATGACGTGCCTCTGCCATAATATCCTATGTATTTTCATATCCCTAGATATTAGTCTATTCGAATGGTAAGCATCCTGCATCTGACTGTAATCATATTTAAGCCCGAGTATCTGAAGAGCGAGAAAAATGGGGAACAAGATAAAACCATTCCATGGTCTCAACGACTGCAACCTCATGGATCTTTTGGAAATAAGTGGAGTTGGATAGCGAACAAAGATACGATAGAAGACATTCGACATCGTACCCCGCCGCTTCCTCCGAGCCGATAAGAAACTGGTAAACATCCACAGAACAGTGATAACAGAAACCAAGACAGATCTGTTGCGAACTGAGGGGGTGGGTCTGCAAGAATGCACACGAATCAGGTTTTGAATGTATATTCGGCGTGCTTGTCAGGTATCGAGTGTCTGCTACTGAGATATAATAAAATACTTGTTGTTCGGCACGAATACCGAACACATTGAAAGTTATAAAACTGCCAGAGAAAAGTTAAGCGCAACGAAATCCCTGTTGTGCCTTAGTTCGGCTGAAAATTCAATCTACTGTAGGAGATGGACAGGCCAAGCACGTGGAAACTGATACAGAGAGAGAGGGAGAGAGAGAGAGAAAGAGGGAGAAAGAGAGAGAGAGAGAGAGAGAGAGAGAGAGAGAGAGAGAGAGAGAGAGAGAGAGAGAGAGAGAGAGAGAAAGAAAGGAAAGAGAGAGAAAGAGACAGAGAGCGAGAGACAGGGGGGGGTGGGGGCATGTAGGGATGATTAGGATGTTCGATTGTTGATGGAAGAAGTTGGGTATTGCAAGAGGGATAGCAAAATGAATCAGAACATGGCCATGAATATTTCGATTGTATGGCTGTGCTGGGGAAAAATGGTGGCTGCTGTAGCTGTGAGAAGAGAGAAGATGCAATGCTTTTTACCGCAGTGAAATTTTATAATTTTTAAGGCGCCCACTGGTCCTCGGATGCCTCTGTGTAGGCATCATGGGTATTGCACAAATTTAAATTCAACGTCCTGCGCAAATTCTGGTTCCAGTGCCGCGCAAAAATATTCTTACCTAGAATGCGAAATACTTGAATTCGAATTATGTCTCAATCACCCTAACAATCCGGTTCCTTAAGATCCCTCGTTTGGTAGACAGTTGACACCCTGTCGCCATCTTCGCAACTGATGTCATTGTCATTGTAGCTTCAAACTTTCCACAACCCCACATACGCATTAATGTCAGCAATCATTTCAATTAATTTGACACGAACTTAATTAATTTTAATGTCCTTGTTTCATGAAAACTTCATTTGTTTCGTGTATTAAAATAATTTCCGATGGTAGTGTATGTGGATTTAGAAGCTATATGTATTCGCATATGTATATAATATAGAACGCGTGTAACGTGTGCTGGTTGTGCCTGTAACACCCCCCATATTACACTGATAAATGGTTGCCCTCAGCCGGTACCAGGCCTATACTTGCATACCTCATTTATAATCATACTGTGAATTAGGTATGATTATTATGTTGGGAGGCTTATTTCTAGATCGTTTTCTAATCCCCGAATTTTTTCAACCCCCCAAACTCGTCAGGTGAAGAAGGATGCAAAGTCTGGCCAGAGTAAGGGGTTCGGATTCATTAGATTCGGAAGTTACGAGTCACAGCTAAGGTGCCTTGCCCAGCGACACATGATTGACGGAAGGTGGTGCGATGTTAAGGTCCCAAACAGCAAGGTAAGATGAACAATGCACATAAATTTATAAGTATGATTAAATCGATGGGTGTACGAGACAAGCAGGAATAGATATATACCTATATAAGTTTGACTATTTTAAACCAAACGGGTCGGGTGTGAATACTTTATTGTAATATTAGACTTTTCGCACCAGAATGGAGATTGTAGTATTATTATCGCCATCATATTTATTTTAAATTACTATTATATTGCATAGTGTATATTCGCGAGCGTTTGGAACGAAGAATGAATATTTTGATTGAATACTGCACCGTCGTGCATATAGATTGAAAATTGTGCGAGTGGCTGTTTCTGGTTGTCATAGGGGTACAAGTTTGAGAGCGTGCGAGACTTGAGCGTTCATTAGCAAGTAAGGAATACATAAGGTAACCCAGTGAAGTGATGTCAAAGATTTTTGAACTTGAATGTGCTGAATACTTTTCGAACTGGCGGAAAATCCATGATCGAACTATGGATAGTGTCTTCGTTTTAGATGTGACTGTGACTATTGTTTGTCAAACGGATTGAAATACTCGTGAAGTATATGAAGTGTGGCTAACAATAAGAACGAATTGATCTAGCGAATAGGAAGATAAAGACGGCAAGGGCGCACGTAGTACGCTCTGGATTATAACTATCTTTGTGAAAATGTTCTATTTTTTACTCTCAACGCCGTCTGTTTCCTCGTATTCGTTTTCTTCGTGGTCTTTGCATAGTTGGAACGATTGAATTATATGTTACATGTATAACCGAGACGGCGATTGATTATAAGTCATTGAACTTATGCGAGTATATGTATATGTATGTACAGGTACGACCGGTTTGAATCTGTCGCCGTGTTCGATATCCGTCACCATGTCACTTGTTATACCTATATCCCCGCGAGAATCATTACGACAACAATTTGATTGTGAATCATTGATATTGTACACTTGGGGATGGGGATGAAAGATAACTGCAGCACGAAAGAATGTTAGGTGTGATACCTGTATACATATAATAAAGAGTGGTAGTTAAGCTGTATAGTAGACCGGTCCCCGTGTGCATAGTATACGAAATGTATCCGTACCTGTACCTCGAGGTGTACACATAAGGATCTACCAGAGAGTGATGTGTGGAACTGTATGTTATTATATGTATGTGCAGCGGGAAACATTGAGCATAACAGGCCGTCTAAAAAAGATTTAAAAAAAAAAAAAACAGAACGGATCCAACAGAATATTTCGACTGTTTGGTAACGAAATAAAAGTTACGCCATCGATATGAGATATGTTCGACAAACTATTAATATAATATTAATAATAATACAAAGAAATTCAATGCTTGCAATATTTCTGTGATTATTTTACAAAAATTCGATCTTTTTTTTACAACTCTGGAATAGATTTCTGAAAGTATCACGATAATAAGTGCTATTCAATTGATATTATGAAGGAAAACAATTTGCATTGAATAAACACAAGTCTATATAGACAGTTGAATCAATTGTATTTTTTTATTTTTTTTTTATTTACAATCCACAGCAATATTTTTCACGTGCTCATAACTATATCCTGCATTATTGTCAAAATATGTACAGTATGCGTGTGAAGTATGTTCTAGGTTAGCATATGCGGTTCTTTGTTCGTGTGCGTCTGTAGAGTTGTATGTTTATATTTTTTGAAATCTATTTATTTGTTTACTTTTTATTAAGGAGATTGGCTAGTCAAAAATCAATACTTTTTGTTAAATTTATGAGGGCATAGTCAAGACATTGGGTATTCGTATGATTATTATATTTGTGATCTTAGGATGTCCCTAAAAATTCAATTAAAAAAAAAAAACAGAAAAAAAAAATACCAAAGTTATAAACAAATGGTGAGATATCGATTTTTCATTTCAAATCGCCTTCAAGTAGTAAAAAATCTAGTAGATTAGTTCGATTTTACTCTGCGATGGTTTTTTATGTTCAGAAAAGTATTCTAGACAGTCCCACTGAGTTACTTCTTTTCGCATCGCATTGGTGACGTGGAATATTCAATTTTACAAAAACGGACCCAGGCCGCTTCCGATCAACAAATAACGATATAGAATTGCCTATTGACAAAAATAAAAAAATAATAATAATAGTTTGTTACAGTGAATTTATGAAAAATATTTGTCCGTACATAATAAGCCATTGAAGAGTTAAATCGAACCAATCTACTACATTTTTTACTATTTGAAAGCGATTTAAAATGAAAAATTGATATCTCACCGTTTGTTCATAATTTTGGTATTTTTTTTTTTTTTTTGAATTGTTCAGAGACGCCCTCAGATCACAAATATAATAATCATACGAATACCCAATATCTTGACTATCCCCTGATAAATTTAACAAAAAGTATTGATTTTTGACTAGCCGACCTCCTTAAAACAACATTATGTTACGATAGTTGTATCGTCAGCGACTGAAGATTTCACACACGCTAATTATCAATTATTATATGACATACCTATACATTACATGATATATCGATCCCTAAAAAATATCTGCAGGCGGTTAAAGATGGTTGCAGATCGGTTGCGGTTGCAATTTTATATCACAGGTAAACACGAATTCGCAGCTTGGGCCGTATGTTTCGTTAATTTATTACCTACACGTGTTACAATTGGCGGGATGGGTGGGGGGCCTTCGGATAAATATATCTATACGTGTACGTACGAATTATACAGGGTGTTCCATTCAACCTGAAAAATACGAATAACTCGAAAATAAGATCTGTTATTCGCGTTAATAAGGGCATATTTCCCAAACTTTTAACTTTCATGACTGGGAGCTTGAACTTTTTTCTATTGCCTCTGCAACGGCTCTTCTTTGATTGTTATCCGCCATACCTCGGAAAATTGATATTAGAGACAATGCACCTACTGTATAAATACTCGCGAGATACGCCATTATACATGTGTATAAACAATGCATGTATTACAATACTTTCATCATGATGACAAAGTGCTGAGACACGATTTTCATTACGTGTAATTGTTACGTCGTCTGCACGGCAGTTAGTTATTAACAAATTGAAGAAATTGTCGAGCGGTGGTGTGTCTGGTTACAGAATATTGACGGTATTATGATGGCACGTCAGTATGATATGAGCAATAACTTCCACGCGGAGTACTATCGTCCGATACCGGTCCACACACCAACGAATCGCCGATTGTCTAACGCCAGGACATACTCAGCGACGACTGCGGGGACAACCACGACGACGACGTCGTCGTCAACGACGAGGAACAACCCGACCGAGTCGAGGGGGATCGGACTCGCGAACTCGCCCTTGAATCTTCCGCTATCTTTGGCGCCATTATCTCACATACCCGCACCCGTACCTCCCTGCACGGGCGTAAGATACGAGACATCGTACGAATATCGCCCAACGCACTATCCCTCGTACCCGGCAAACTACCCATGCGACGAGGATAAAATCAAGCAGTACAACGATTCGGGAACCAGCTATGACGGGTACGAATTTTACGGTGGATTCTACGACAAGCCCTACTCACCCTACGGGTCTACGACATCGACGACGACTACGACGACGACGGCAACGGCGACGCTACTGCAGAGCGCGTCGCTCCACGGCCTTTGTTACGAAGGTCCAAGCTACGAGTCAAGAGCTGCTGTGAATCCGAATTCATCCTCGGCTCATCATTCGCACCACCTTCAAACCATCTACCACCAACCCGAACTGGAGTATCCGAGATACCACGAGATTTATCCCGCGAGTGGTGCCATCAATGATTACCAAGGACGGGAGAGCTATAATAATAATAATAATCATAATCATAACGACGATCCGTACGGTTACGAAAAGTCGTCGACGGTGCTATCTTCCCCGTATTTGTACCCCGCGGCCGAGAATGCAAGAAATAATAATAATAATAACAACAACCACCATCACCATCACCACCACCACTCTGTCACCGACGCGAGGTACGCGGCAACGTCATCCTCATCATCGGGGGGAAGAGAGGACTACAACCACCTCCACCATCACCACCATCACCATCAGTACAATCACGTGCCAGTGCGTCCGAGGCACGTAACTACGTCGGATCAAAGGAATGATGTGACAAGTCGTTACAGATCGGCTGCGGACGTCGGTAGGTCCGAGGGAAGACATAACGTGTCCAAGGAGAACTACTACGACCGGTACTACAAGCATCGTCCCGCCAGGGATTTTCGAATCATGGATACACCGAAGCACAATCGGGGGGGAATCGAAGACGACTAGAAACACTACTGACCACATCTTCGCCACACACACACACACACACACACACACACACACACACACACACACATATACATATGTATATATACATATGTATATATATATATATATATATATATATATATATATATATATATATATATATATATATATATATATATATATATATATATATATATATATTTATATATGTTTATATATATTTATTGCGTATATATATTGTACAAATGCGTACGATTGTTGGCCGATGGATATTGATTATTACCGTTCACTACAACTATGTGTAGCATACATGCGTAGGTATTAGGTATAGGTATGTAGTTATATAGGATGTAGGTATTTGTATATGTAGAATCGCGTGTGTGGGTTACACACAATATACCTACGTATAAACTGCATCTCCCTCCCTCCCCCTTTCTTCTCTATATGTATATGTGTGTGTATATATATATATATATATATATATATATATATATATATATATATATATATATATATATATCATATATATATATATATATATATATATATATATATATATATATATATATATATATATATATATATATATATATATATATATATATATATATATATATATATATATATATATATATATATATATATATATATATATATATATATATATATATATATATATATATATATATATATATATATATATATATATATATATATATATATATATATATATATATATATATATATATATATATATATATATATATATATATATATATATATATATATATATATATATATATATATATATATATATATATATATATATATATATATATATATATATATATATATATATATATATATATATATATATATATATATATATATATATATATATATATATATATATATATATATATATATATCTTTCTGACTGTTTCACCCTCTCTCTTTCTATCCATCTATATATCTCCCCCAATAATCAATCAATCAATCAATCTTCCATCCAATGGCCCGTTCTTATACAGTAATAGATTCGATTGTTTGTTAAATCAGGATGGTAAATATTAATATTCATTAATCATAGTAGCAATTAGTAGATGTAATTTTCAAATCGGGGTGCGGGTGCCTTTGTTTTGGGAAGCGGGGATGGTATAAGAATTAATCTGCCTCCGCTCCCGTTCGTTGATGTTTCGCGGTGCCTGCAATCATATAGGTATCCTATATCTTTGATGGAAAACCTTTCAAGCAGCCATACGATAAATTTACACATACCACGAATATACGTGCATCTAGATATCGCCATACCTATCTATTATACGCATAATATAATGTTATAATGGTAATTAGAATTATGATACCTGAAATATATCATACGCGCGGCACGTTCGTCCGTAAGTGTATGTAAATTAGTTGTACAACAGGCAGGAGTAGGGTATATCTGTATATCTGCAGATATACATATAATATATATGTATAAGTGTATATATGTATATATTATAGATATATACATATGTATACACATGTATATATTGTGTGTATAATACGTATAAGTACGTCCGACTGATTGTGTGTTTGTGCGTAGGAGGGAATGATCCAACAAGTACCCTGCAAGGTATTCGTGGGACGGTGTACAGAGGACCTGACCGCTGACGACCTGCGAGAATATTTCTCCAAATTTGGGGAGGTTACCGACGTGTTCATACCGAAACCCTTCCGCGCATTCTCCTTTGTCACCTTCCTTGACCCAGAAGTTGCTCAGTCTCTATGCGGCGAGGATCATATTATTAAGGGTGTCTCGGTTCATGTGTCCAACGCGGCCCCCAAGTCTGAGAGCAATAATAGAAATTTCAATAATCAAATGAACTCCAACATGCGTGGGCGAGGTGGCGGCGGTGGCGGTAGCGGCGGTGGCGGCGGTGGCGGTGGAGGGGGGGTTGGCGGTGGTGGTGGCGGTGGAATGCAGGCGGGTCCGATCGACGGTAACATGCAGGGAAATTATCAGGGGAACAGGTACATGGGTCATTCGGGTAACAACATGGGGCCAAACGGTTGGAGTAACCCGGGTAACCGCGGCAATCTCGATATGCCGAATTTACAGGCACTCGGTATAACTGGTCAAAACAACGGCGGCGGTGGCGGTGGCGGCGGAGGTATGTCCAATCCTCTCGCCATGGGTGGCCTTAACTTGTCTGCCCTTCCGATGAACCCGGCCCTCGTTGCCGCCGCTCTGAATCAGGCATCATGGGGTTTGATCGGAAACCACCTCCAGAATCAGGGAAATGACCAGGGATACTCTAACCAGCCAGGACCACCGGGTCAGCCCCCGTCGGGTAACAACCCTCTCGGTAACACCGGTAACTCGGGTTTTCTCAGCTGGATGAATCAGGGGGGAGGTGGGGGCGGCGGAGCCGGTGGCGGCGGCGGTGGTGGCGTCGGTAGCGGAGGGGGTGGTGGTGACGGTAACGCCGGGAACCCCGGAACCGGAGGCGGTGGTCCAGGTCCGAACAATCCAAACGCCTCACAGGGTGCTTGGCAAAATCACCCCGGGCAACGGGATCAAAAGTCAAATACATTTCTCAAATACGAGTAAATATCTTTACGGATTTATAGCTATCTACCATCAGATTCAAGGCGCAAACGGGTGGTTTCGACCGCAGGTTACTCCTCAGGTCTCTAAATCACCGCCACCATTATCGCCGTCACACCAACGTCATTTTATGTTCACCTATACCGACCTAGGTACGAAGGGGAGCTGCACACTCGCATAGTGATATTAATGCAGGGACGAGGGGACGCTACGAACGGCAGTATGTTATAATATCTCTTTACCGTAGCCACATGTATACACATAATGTATACCTACTAGGTCAAGAACCAACGAAAAAATCTTAAACTTTTACAACGGTGTCAACGTCTACATATACACGGTATAGATATATCACGTAAAAGTATAACACTGCATTTTCGCGGGATTCAATCGTATAGAATTATTTCATGCGATTTTGCGCCCCATTTGTCTCTTGGCAGTTGTCCCTTATGTTGTTTTAAACATCCCTCTAATATACATATAATTTATAGTACCTAATAGAATAATGTATAAAAATTAAACATTTTTCACCCCACTCCCCGACCCACCCCTCCGAGAGTATAAGCGGTGATGGCGAAGTAGAAGCCGCACCTGTAGCGACAGCTAGACGTCTGGGTTAACGTATGTGGCTTGTTGCTATCCCATACTGTGATGTTCGACAAAGCTGGATCATTATACTTCGTTGTGAAACATGTTGGATATAAGGAAAATCTAGGTTTAAGATGAGTTGCGTGTGATTCGTGAGAAAATGGTAAGCTACGTAGAATATCAAAGAAATAATGTTGTATCACTTAGAATATACAAAAATTCTGATATATGACGAATACGTTTGCTCTGATGTATATTTGCATACATAATATTCACACACGCACCTACACACACACGCATACGTACATACATGCATACATACATGCTACATAGATGCATACCTAGCTGGGTACACACACACACACACACGCGCGCGCGTGCGCGTGCGTGTGTGTGTGTGTGTATATGTATGCATGTATGTATGTATGTATGTGCATACGTATGTTTGGAGGCGACTTGGATTTGTCGCAAGTCAAACATATTTGTCGACAGAAGTGTTGATATCACAGAGCACGTGTGTGAGACGAAAACGAAACAATAATAGTTATAAATTTTCATTGCTTGGGACAAATAGTGTGAACTTAATTTTTATTATTATACAGCATTGTAACGTAGCAATAGTAGTGGATTACTATGATTATTAATATTATTATCACTGTTATTATTATTATTATTATTATTATTATATATATCGACGTATGTATACTACATGTATGTATGTGTATAAATGTAAAGAGGCACACATGTATATGTATACATCCCCATGTATACGCGTGTATAGGTATCTGGCGAGTGTGTTGTACGTTTGAATTTTTGCAAATTGAATTACATTATATATATATAACCAAAACTGCTGTGAAGTAATTACTAATATTATAAACAATATGTGTAT
The DNA here is from genome assembly GCA_963924015.1 of Macrophya annulata. NCBI lineage: Eukaryota > Metazoa > Arthropoda > Insecta > Hymenoptera > Tenthredinidae > Macrophya > Macrophya annulata. The sequence goes on along the minus strand of OZ001259.1, from coordinate 24,383,440 downwards.
ACATACAGATAAGATATCTCGAAATATTATAACTGAAGAGTGAAATATAATGTATATGTTAACATGTATCGGAAATATTTGCTATGAGACGTCCCGTGACATGCCGTAAAATATAAACACCCTTACTATGTGACAGTCGACACGTGTGCAGCGTGGTGGGTGTTTGGGTGATCGAAAGTAAAAAATTCATGTATAATAAAACCATGGCTGTGCCCGTGGTCGGCACGGTTCTTGGGTACCTACTATTATTTCTTCTTCATATCACGATCCTTGCACGTTTCAAAGAAATACGCATATACATACGCATAAATATGCATGTATACATTTCGATGACTCAGTCGAATTACTCAGTATCTCGCGAGCGATTTTGAAATCGCTCCGTAGCGCTATAGGCCAGCCATACAACTACAGAACGATTTCAGAGTCGCTCTCGAGATACTATTGTTATTCAACTGAGCCATCAATGTGTGCATGTCTGAAACACTATTTATCTGGCACCGCGTGAGAACGAAGCAATTAAACCGGGATGCGGGTTGATCCTCTTTAACAACGGTTCACATATGCATCGGCTTATTTTTCTCCAACAATATACTACCCACTGTATAAAAACCTATAGCTACAAAATTGTCAATAATGATTATGAATACGAAACTTGGATTTGAATATTGATATTGCTTAGATTCGAAGTTTGAAAAATATTCTTTGGTCTAGCCTTAAACGTGTAACAAAATTTCAAAAATATACGATCATTTTCAATAGCTGATTGGTGGCGTTTCACTGCTTCCTTTACCACGTAGCGTACCGCGCACCGCTTCCGCGATTATATGCCGGTGCATCGAACTTGATATATGAATAAATATTACATATTGTTGATGAAAATGCTCTAAAAATTCAAAATGGGTTCCGGAACCTGTATCGAAAATATTCCATACAAATATAATTTATTAGGGTTTAATTGCCGGCAGGCGTTTACCTCTGCCGCGGATGCCCGGCATACGTCGACTATTCATATACCTATAGGTTTCATTACTTTAATCGATGACAAGATCATACCTGCAGGTATATGTTTGCCTCGTTGCGTTTATACTTACGATAGTCATTATTATTACCAATATTATTATCATTATTTTCATTATTATTATTATTGTTGTTGTTATCATTAGTAGCATAATTATTCTTAATATAACTCAAGCTTGCGCGTGTGGAAAATGTGACTACGTCGTTTCAATTATAAATATATATATATATATATATATATATATATATATATATATATATATATATATATATATATATATATATATATATATATATATATATATGTATATATATACATATAATATAATAATATTATACCCGAGTATAGGTAGTGGTGGACGCGGTTAATAAGTGATGATATACCTCTATACATAGTTGTATAATTTACGTATGCGCTTGTTGAGAATGTTAATTGGGTGCGAAAGATGACAGCTCGAAGGGTGCATTTGTTATAACGAGGATTTTGATGCGGTTTGGCTGATCGTGAGTATAATTTGGGAGTATAATATTTATGCGACCGTTTATCAAGTTTTGTTCCCATCGGTGGATTATATTATGTATAGTTGGTATAATATGATCATATATAGTATGGTTTAACTGTGTAGATACAGACATTATACGTCGTATACGGGATTGATGATAAATGACAATTGTTTCGTTACAGGTGCAGGGGTGTGGTAAAATTTGGTATATTCGACGTCTGCGCGAAACTAATTTCGCGTAGTTGAGTTTTATACAAGTGCATACCTATGATTATAAAATGTAGATTATGATAGGCATACATTGCCTATACCTATGTATAGTTACGCATAATTACGTAAAATTCACTCCACAATTGCATAATTTTCATAACTTTAGATAGGAATCACTATAATACGCGCGTATACACGCAGATGAAGATTAAATAGTTTTACATAATGTCATAATAATAATAACAATATTAATATAATAACGATGATGAGAATGAGAATGAGAATAATAACAAACAACAATAATGTGTGTGTGTACCATTGCGATAATCGTATTTTCATCAACTGTAATTTGAAAACAATTATTATCTTACGAGTATATGATTAACCAATAAAGTAATTATTGTATTTGAGATGTATGGAGGGTCGTTGTGTTCTTTGATTGATTTCATGATTGGAATCTGCGTTGTTCTATCGCATATATGCATAGTTTGGTTTCCTCATGACAATTAATTGAATGTAAAAATCGGCTCGACTGACTGCAACGTAAATCGATGATGTCGATTATGGGTAGTCGTATACGATCATCAGGAATTCTTCAGTTGTCGAAGAATCGTTTAGTAGTCAGATAACGTTCGGCATCCAAAAATCGTCCGTTCACAAGAATCTCACGGACGAACTGTCGGAATAATCTGAACAACCGTCAGAAAAAGTCACAAGGAGGGTGAAAGTGGAAAGTATGGATGCAATTGATTATTGGTATATCTGGGAATTCATTGCTGCAGCATCAATGCAATTTCACTTGGAAATGCCATTTGTAATCGTTTTTTAAAAATAAATATGTATACCCATCGCAATTATTGATTTAGTCTCTTCAAATCAGGAGAAACTATACAAAGTGAATGTGACACCGAACTAGACGTACGTACCTCGATTTAGAACGATTCTTCTTCTTCTGGTACTAATGGCTGACAACTCTTAGGTAAGTAGCCAATGAAGAACAAACGTAACAAAAAACGTAGAACCACAGAATATTGAATATAGAGTACAGAATTGAAATGAATATAGATACAGGGCTCACAGTCTTCCCATTATTCCACTAATAACGCAAGATTATTGCTGAATCCCCTGTAAGTAGCATAAAATCGAGGCTATCACCCCTAAAAAGCACCTATTTCCAGGAGTCAGTTAACCAGAAATCCCAAAATTTGCATGGATCAGAGTTTTTTTTTTCGTCCAACACATTTAACTCGGCTCGGATCTTTGAATCCAACTCATCCAACCAAATCATTGTAGAGTAGCGGCAAGTTTAATTTCCAAAATCAACACAAAATAATTAAATAATAGTACGTGGTGTTTGAAGTGGAGATTAAAACAAAAAATTATTCTGAAATCGAAGGGACAGACTTTGAACTGAAGAAATGATTTAAAAAATCTCTTATCCGAGAAGTTGATATAATAAATAAAGAGGCAATTTTTCATCGTGTCAAACAATAAAGGAAAACATTTAGCTCGGATTATTAAAATCGTTTCGAGTTCACCGATGAAAGGGGGAAGCTCCTGATTTTATTAGTAAACTCAATTGAATTAGTCTTTATGAATGAATTAATTTTATTTTGATTCTATATTCATGAAAATATTCTAAATATTTTCAATAATCGACGAGAAACTTAATTCTCTGACAACATCATCTATATATTCTTGATAAGCTTTTAACTACAATGGATCGGATGAATCCCGTGTTATTTCATTTACAGTATTTATTTTAAAGGATGTTGGCGTGCAGATTTAGGTAATTACTCGGAATTTTGTTAATAACAATATTTGGATATCAATAGCGTCTTGCTACAAAGAATTGTCTAACGAAGTCATTTACCAATAAAGAATAATAGAAAATTTGTTCATTTCGTAATCAATTGAATGATATTGACTTTGGAATATTCAGTAAACGATATCATCAACCAAGAGAAGGGTGATGCAACTGATTCAAATCACACGGGTGTCGTGAGAAGCGGCGCCATGCCGAAATTTAGTTGAAAGACAATTGGATTTTATAGTAAGTGGCGCAAAAAGCTACTTATCAACACCATCTATGAGGATATATGAAAACTAACTTCCGAAGAGCAAGCAAGTAAACCACCTGTCACGCCATCTAGGGAAATATGTAAAAGCTAATCACTGGGTGTCCCTCCCTCTCGACGGAATGTAACTCCAAAGCGTCAAAGGTGCTACTAGGTTCAGTGAACTTCGCGGCATCGACAAGTCGGGATGGCACGTACATGAGATACTTCTGTCATGGGCATCGCCAATAAGGATCCGCATTCTGCTAAACGTAGAAAATTTATGTGTGTGACTAATCGACCAACGTGCTACTTGACAAAGTAAAATTTCTCTCGATTAGAGATTCGTGTAAATTATCACAGACATATGTATAATCCCCGTATATCTCTACCGTGAGGTTATGAGGAAAGGAAACACAGACTGGAGGCAACCCAATAGTCAAATTCCCGAAGATTTCCGAAGTCATTGTACTCGCAAATAATAACATGGGACGAAAACCCCCACCACGTGGTTGAAATGACAAATACAATGTCTTCGGAAATCTTCGAGAATTTGACTATTGGGTTGCCTGCAGCCTGTATTTCCTTTCCTCATAACCTCACGGTATATAAGTTTCCTATTGTCTGTGTCAAAGGTTGTTTCGCGGCTTTCAAAGTATATCCTTCATCTTTGCCTGCGAAACTAACTTCGTGTACGGCGAGAAGATACCATGAAGGAAATTCATTTACTTCTCGAATCCTGATCATTTACCTCGGATGCCCAGCGTCGCCGGGTTAGTCAATAATCGGCACGCTATGGTTCGAAAACGCTGACATCAACGAGAACACATTGGACACGGGTGAGTTTTAAATATAACAGAGTTTTTAATCGCTATTTTACCAATAATCGCTATTTAAACAAAATAATTTTAAACAACTGCTGCAACTTTGACAATTTTCAAAGCTTGTTTATAACAAAAAATATTTTAGTATGACAATTGACCAAAACAACAATCAAATCATTCGGCACCATGCGACATATTTTTCCATTATTTTCTGAATCGGCTACGTCATATGATTGACAAGTAACGAAAGACACGAATTTCTTGCTGGAACACATTTTTTTGACAGATTTTACACATCGCGTATTTCAATACTTGTATTGATCAATAAACAAAAGTAAGTAGCCATATAATTGCTACGAGCAGACTTGAGTGTTGTAATCAATTCGAGAAATTTTTTGTTTTCGATTATATTCTATCGGCACCCGCGATAATTATTTTCCTTTTCTGGAATATAATGTTCTTAATCCTATATGAAAAAAGACAAAATCGAATAATTGCTACAGCTGGTTCTAATGCTAAACAAAGTTGTTGAACAAAAATTAATATTACAAGTTCCTGAAATATTTATCCTCACTCCTCGATAAAGTTACGGGATGTCCTGCAATTGGGGGTATATTTGCTGTTGATCAAACAGATAATTCAGACTATAAAACAAATTGAAATTACAGGGATATTATTTTGAGGGACTAAACGAGTTGCTATATGATCAATTTTATCAATTCACGCGTATAAAATACATCTTGATCGTTGAGGTAGAGCTGACGTTGAAGTGAAAACTTGATGTTCAGTTCTTGTGTATAGGGAAATAATCCTGAAAAATTATTAAAAATCATCCATAAGAATTGAGATAAAAATGTTGAAATTCTTCCTCATTGTAAATTTTCTCCGATTAATATTTTTAATTCCTGATGATTTCTTGAAGAAATTTTTAATGATAGAATATTAAAAGTGCACTTATATGAGTCCTAATTAATTTTTTCAATTTATTTTTATATATTTTCTTGTATTCTCCTATATTTCGTTCCTCTATTAATATATTTGTACACGATCGTATTCAAATACGATTTCAATGGCTTATTTGCATTAGATTCGTACGATCGATCGAACTTACCTGTAAGTGAAGGTCGATCGCGATTATGTGAGCCGTCTCGTCCGAATAGATCAAAATGTAGTAACGCTTCTATGAGTGGTCCGAATACAGTTATACACAGAAATTGTCCAAAAGGTTTTCAAATTTTTTCTCGTGGCGCCCTCTGCATCCGCTTCCGCGAGTCCTTGCCACCCAAACGCCATTACTTCCCACAGTTTTTGAAATCGCAATTTTATTATGGGTGGGATGTATATGAGGTGGGTGTTTGATCTATTCGGACGAGACGGCTCACATAATCGCGATCGACCTTCACTTACAGGTAAGTTCGATCGATCGTACGATTATATTTCGCCGTCTCGTCCTCTAGATCAAAATGTAGTTTGTTCAAAGAACATTGCGATTTATTCATTCTTTGGTTTGAGTACGTATTCTTACAATATAATATCTTATAACTTTTTTTTTTTTTTTTTTGAAAAAATATACTGTGTATCTTATAGCTATAACTAGGCTTAAATTTGTATGATTTATTGCTTATTATGTATTGCTCTCTTTTTTTTTTTTTTTTTTATATCTTACTTTGGTTTCCGTTTATTATAGTTAAAGCAAAGTTTCCTTTTTGTATAATAGGTCTCTTATAGACTTTTGCAAACATCTTCGACTTATCTGTCCATCCTGCTGCCTTTCTAATGATTTCGACGTTGAGTCCCCTGTCCTCTGCTGCCGATGTGGTGGCGTGTCTGGTGCTGTGCGCACTGAAAATGTGTGTATCTATTCCACTCTCTTTTAACAGTGTCTTTATCCAGCGGCTGATGGTTTGTGAAGTTGCCGGTTTATGCGGTTTTTTAATGGTAAGTATCAGGTTTTCACATCCTCTAGGTCGTATTTCTTCAGTTTTTTTCATATACTGCTTCAAAACCGAAGCTGCACACACCTCCGGAAGTTCTGGGCAGAAGGGGATTGTCAATGTTGGTTGAATTCTGTTTCTTGCTGATGTTTTCAGTCTGTCGCTGATACGGATAGAAATTTGGGATTCTGATATCTGAATGTTGTTCATTTTTATTTTTGATAGGGTTTGTACCCGTTGTGCCGTACAAATAGCTAATAATGTAATTAGCTTGAAGGTGAGATTTGCTAATGAAAGAGTCTCGTTTGGGAACAACTTTCCCAAGTGGTTTAGCACTACTTGTGGGTCCCATACCTCGGAATATTTAGGAGTCTGAGGTTTGAGTGCACTAGCCCCTTTAAAAAATCTCTTTATCCTGTCGTCTTCTGCGATATTTTCTTGAGAGATGAATGATAATGCCGCTCGATATGTGTTCAGTGTAGAGAAGGATTTTTCTGTATTGAAGACTACCGTGAGGAAATGTAATACCTGAGGAATCGTTGCATTAAACTTGGCTATATTGTGTTTGTCACAATACAGCCACCACTGTTTCCACGCAGACTCATATTGCCTTTGTGTTCCCTCCGCGATTGAGGATGTCATAACTTCTATGGTTTCCTCGGGTACTCCTTTTCGTCTGAACGCTTCGCCGATAACTTTCCTGCCACCAGGGAAAGTTGGTGCGATAGAGGATGATTCTCTCTGAAATTTGACGATAGCAATTTGTTATTTGGGTTAAATTGTATTAGATCTCCCTGTACTAATTTTGTGAAGAGAGGAAACCAGGGTTGGCCTGGCCAACAGGGTACGACAACCACACCCTCCGCTTTGTCTGTAATGATTTTTTGCAATACTCTTGGTATGATGACAAACGGGGGAAAAGCATAGAAGTTGAAGTGTGTCCATTTTAATGTAAATGCATCTATTTTCCAGGACTTTGGATCTCTCTTCCATGATACAAATCTTTTGCATTTGTTATTTTGATAAGAGGCAAAAAGGTCTATTTCAAAAGGTCCTAGTTCCCTATTTATCCTTGCGAAGGCCCAGCTAGCCAGTTGCCACTCTGTTCCTGTCTGGAGCCGTCGTGATTCCTCATCTGCCTCTTTGTTTTCAGTCGATTTTATATATGTGGCAAAAAGACGTATGCTTCGTTGTTCGCACCACATCCAAATTGCTTTGCTTTCATTGTGTAGCTCTGGGAACTGAATACTACCCATTTTATTTATACAAGCGATAGCTGTAGTGTTATCAATGTGTAATAATACATCACATTCCTTTAGGTTTTTCGCAAAACATTTTAGTCCTAAGTAAGCTGCTCTAATTTCTAGCTGGTTTATGTGTAAATTTTGTTCTGTCTCGCTCCACCACCCATTTGTTCTTTCGTTAGTTGAATAGGCCCCCCAACCTGTTAAGGATGCGTCTGTAAATATTTCAACAGTAAAATTTAGTTCTCTAATGTCTCTGTAGGTGACGGGTGCATTTTTAATCCACCAATGTAGGTCCTGTTTTGCCCGTTGGGGTAAAAACATCTTTGCTGAGTAATTTCCCTTGGAACTTTTTAAGGCCAGGAATTTTTCTCGCTCCAAGTTTTTGGTGTATAGCCTTCCATATTCTGCTGCGATACAAACTGAATTTAGGGTCCCTAGTAGTTTTGCTAAATCTCTGATCCTACAGGTCTTTTTGTTACCATAGTCTGATGCTAACTTAACAACTTTTTTCCTTTTTTCTTCTGGCATCTTTATGCACAGGCTCTCGCTATCTACTATGAAACCCAGGAACCGTCTCTGGTTTGATGGAATTAATTGGCATTTCTTGAGGTTTAATATCAAGCCCAAGTATTCCAGCAAGTTTCTTGTCTTTTTGGTGTTTTCTAAACATTCCCCATAAGTTTGGCCTATTACCAAAATATCATCAATATAAATGACTATAAGTATACCTTCCTCCCTCAACATTTGAGCTACTGGTTTTAACAGTTTTGTAAAAACCTGTGGAGCTGTACATAACCCGAACGGCAAGCAGTTAAACTGATACAAGGTGTTTCTGAAAGAAAAACGCAGATATTTTCTATGAGTTCTATGTATTGGGATTAGAAAATAGGAGTCTTTCAAATCTAGGCTGGTCATGAAACAGTATCCCGAAACCAACCGCTTTACAGTTTTCATGTCTTCCATCTTAAAGTGTGGGGGTATTATGAAATTATTTAGCTTTTTGAGATTGAGTATGAAACGCTTATCACCGTTTGGCTTATCTATCAGAAAATATTTAGATACGTATTGGCCCTTCTGGAATCTGCATTTTGATATTATTCTATTATTACAAAATTTTGTGATCATGGTTTTTAATATTTGTTCCTCTCTTTCTGAAAACAAAGGTTCCCTTGGTGGTAATGGTTGTCGTACCCTATAAACGAATGGGATTTTATATCCCTTTATTGTGTTTAGGATAAATGGGTTCGTGGTTATCTTTGCCCACTGTGATATGAATTGTTGTAGTCTGCCCGCTGTGATAGTTACCTCTTTATCTAACGGCGATGGTTGTACCGGGGCTTGTGGGCCTCCTGTCGAGAGGGTGCAGTGTAGATCCTTCTCGACTGGCCCCTGGAGTTTAAAGAGCCAGAACTCCTGGATGAGTGAAAGTAGGATGGTTTTGCTGTCGAGCCCCTAGAATGCTGCGAGGCTGTCAAACTTTGTCGAGGCTGTTGTTTTTGTTTTATTATGGCTCTTGACGACTTTTCAATTGTCTCCGCTGTCTTCAGTACTTCGTTGAAGTTTCCGCCGAACAACAATGAGTCTATTTTGCTGTTATCCGCTATTCGTTTTGCCACTGGGTTTAATACTGTTAAGATAATTGCACGTCTTGCTACTGACATTGAATGATGCAGATCTGTCAGCAGTCTACCTGCGTCATTGAGTAGCGTGATGAAGTAAGCCGAATCTATATTGACCATGGCCTCGCTATTATTTCCTCGGGCTTCCAACATCTTTGTTATCGCAATTCCTATTGCACTTAAAGCTGCGTTAAGTTTGGTCTGAGCAAGCACTTGGTATGTGTCTTTCTTCAAGGTTGTAGGATTTACAGCGGATTTTACCTCTGGGTTAAGTATCGGTGCCTTCAACAACTGGCAATTTTTTGGTGTTGGGTACTTATTTAATAGTTCAACTCTGTTTTCTTTTCCCAGTCCGACACTCAACGTTGCCTTCCAACGCTCTGTTACTCCTGTATGGATGTCTGGTCCCATGGGACCGTCCGGGGACGAGATTTTCCCTAGGAGATTTTCTATTTCGTCGTCCAGAGGCGAATCTTTGGTCTCTGGTTCAATAGTCATATTGACTGTATTATCGGTTTGTCTCTGGTTAGATTCCGATAACGGGAGAGTGTCTTTGCCTCTCCCCGTCCGTGGACTTTTTTCCCTGTCAGTGTCTATAACACGCTTTTTTCTAGGAGAGTGAGCATCTTTGTCTCTACTTCCCGACGAGTCTGAGCTTTGGTCGCTGTCCCGAAGATCATATTTTGGTGGGGTTCTTGAGTCACGTCTTCTGTAATGTTGCGATGCGCTGCTTGAAGATGAATCCGTGCGCATCCTCCTTTTTCTTGTTCGTTCTCTTTTTCGCGACACGCTACGTGACCCCCTAACCTTTGACTCGAGACGCTGAATCATTAACAATAAGTCCGACCTGGAAGGTCGACTATTTGAACGATTTCTTTTTCTGTAGTGTCTACGATCTTCTTCTGAAGAACTCATGATTAGTCTTTTGCTTTTTCTTTCTTTTTATTAGTATTTTCCTTAGTACGAATATTTTCCTTTGTACTCGAACCGCACAGAAAAACGTAATGGCGTTTGGGTGGCAAGGACTCGCGGAAGCGGATGCAGAGGGCGCCACGAGAAAAAATTTGAAAACCTTTTGGACAATTTCTGTGTATAACTGTATTCGGACCACTCATAGAAGCGTTACTACATTTTGATCTAGAGGACGAGACGGCGAAATATAATCAATAGTATCGTGGGATTATCGGCTTGGTGCCCACTGCACGGCGGCTAATTTTATTTTCACGAAGGTGTACACACAAGGCGGCAACGAGTTTCGGTGAAGATCAAATAAACCGCCGGTCGCCGCCGTACAGTTTTTATTTTTTTTCTCATTCCTGATGATTTTGATGAAATTTTTGTTTGTCCTTGAGAGATGGTAATTTTAGGGCATGATGAAAAAATTTAATTCTCTACGAAGAAGTATTATTTTATCATGCTCGTCATGTGAATGATAAAATAATACTTTTTCGTAGCGAATTCAATTTTCTATGAGAGCTGGCAAGTCAAAATTGAAAAAAAAAATTATGCCATCAATTTAATGACAAAAAGTTAAAAACGAACACAGAAAAAATTTTTTTTTTGTCTCATTTTTTTTCGCTTAAACTTTGGAGACTTGTGACTATTTGTCTATCATAGTTACGAGTATGAATTCGAGACACTTTGGTAGAGAATTTAGACGGACCAATTGCCAGAATAGGGATAAATGGCGCGCCTCATCGTACGCAACCCGCGGATCATTTTACGCTCTTTATAGTTGTGTCGTTTCACGTCCGGTGGCGCCACCAGCGTGAACTGATCTACGACAACGGTAGCCACCTCCCCGTTCGTCGGAACTCAGCACCGGCAGTGCTACGAGGTTCAATGAACTTCGCGACGTCGGTGAGTCGAGATGGTTTGTGCACGACTAGCTCCTTTGACAGGTGTCGCTAATAGGAATCCGCATTCTGCACAAAGCAGAAAACTTGTGTAACTAATTGAAGTAAAATTTATCTCGATTAGTGAATGGTGTAAATTACAATCCCCGTATATCTCACATAGTTGCCTATTTTCTGTGTCAAAGGTTGTTTCGCAGCTGTTAAAACATATCGTCGCCTCCAAAACTAACTTCGTGTACGGCCAGATAATATCACGAATGAAATTCGACTACTCCCCAAAACCCGATCATTTACCTTGGATGTCCAGCGTCGCCGGGTCAGTCAAGGATTGATCGGCTATAGTTCGAAAAAGCTGACATCAACGAAGGCACATTGAACGTGGGTGAGTTTTCAATATAATAGAGCTTGCAACCGCTATTTTACCAACGACAAGTAATTTTAGACAATGGCTAGGACTGTAAGAATTTTCAAAGTTTTTTTGTAACAAGAAATATTTCGTTAACAATTGGTCAGAACAAAAATCAAATCATTTGGCATCGTAAGACATGTAATGCATTACGATAAGTAGAAATTTTTCTATGTTTCTCAATCAGCTCCGTAACATGTTAGGTAAATAACGAAAGACCTGAAATTTTAGCTGAAACACATTTTGTTTTGACAGATTTTCCACGTCGCGTATTTCGATACTTACGTTGATCAATCAACAAAGCAATTTGTAACAATTCGATTGCTACGAGCAGAATTATATCGTAATCAGAGGAATTGTTTATTGTCAAGGATATTCTCTCTGTACCCGCGATTAATTGCGTAAAAATCTAAATTTCCTGCAAACCTAACCTCCCTGATGGGATTGAAAAGGTTGATCATTTATGCAGGGTATTCATACTAATACACTAGAGTTCTTGCTTCTGTTGAAAATTGTATAAAGCTTATATTAGATTTAAGAACGGTTGTTACAGTATTACAAAATTAATCATAAGATACCTTATAGTAGATTCGATTAACAAAACGATAATGTTCGTGACACCGGTCGGATCTATAAAAAAGGACAGTTCAAAAGTCTTTGATTCCTAGTCAAGAATATTCGCCTGACTAACACATTAAGCTTATTTATCCAATGTATTTCATGTTCATCTAATTTTTATATTCGCAGGCATTCTTCAACAAGGCAAATAAGCTTCTGTCCATCTTCAACAAACCTGCTTCAAAATTCTACAGAACAACTATTCTCATCAGGGACTCGAGCAGTTGAAGCGTCGTGGGACAGCTGCTAGACAACTTTGTGCTGCAAAGTGTAACAAAACTAGTATCAGATTGGAAGTTTTTTTTTTTTGCAGATACCGTTTATGAAATTTCAAATGCTGTATTAAAAATTAATGGAGTGGTATTTCGAAAATGAAAGTATTGAGTAGTAATATTACTATGCCGATGGATTTGTACAATTATATTCATATGTAATTATGAGTCAAAAAATTTTATTATTGCGTTGTGTGTTCGAAAAATTCTTAACGGGTCCTCAAAACTTCCACATCAGTGTTTGAGAATCAATGTTCAATTATTAATTTTATCATACAAGGGCATGAATTGTCATTTCATATACCAATAAAATTTCAATAAAATTGCGCGTCCAATCTAATAATTAGTTTCGTTAAAAAGGTCATGCAGAGTCCAAGCTGAGCTACACTTTTGTAAAATTGAATTTGCTCTCTTGATTGATTATACCTTGACAAATTTGAAAAACATATATAACGCGACGCTATGGTGGAATAAATGTGTTAATGCAAATTATTAGTAGAAGCTATAAGTAGCAATAGATAAACTCGTCATTGTACTGCAGGACGCTATGGCTGAGTCGATTACATGGTAACATTATAATCGTACAGCAAAAAGACTTTTAATCATACAGAATAGATTGGATTTTGTAATAATACATTACGAAAAGTGTATTATTAAAAGTGTATTGAATTAACTATCACGATATGAACAGGGTGTCTAGCCACCGGGAAATCGGGAAAAGAGCGGGAGTTTTTTGGTAGCGGGAAAACAGCGGGATTTTTGTTCGAAATCGGGAAATTTTGTAGAATTTGCAAAAATAACAAAATTGATTTACGAAACGCTGCAGTTTCAATTCACATACCGCTAATCGATAGGAAAATAAAGCGTTATTCCCGAAACATATTTCGCAGAAGGCGACCGCTCTCATATGTCATAAAATGCGTGGCGCGGCACTTGCAAATTTCGACCAGAAAATACGATTTCTAAGTCGCTGCACGCGAAACAGACGACTTTTTGTAAGTACTAGCCGCAGAACGAGAGTGGCATTCAACGTGAAAGGGTCTAGAAGTAAGAGTGTTTCGTCTCGTGATCTTTCATCAAACTATTTTATACGAATATATTAATTTATTCACTGATTGATTCTGGATCTACTGATTTGTTCTGTTATCTATAGTTATTGCTATTGTATAATAAAAATATCATGGTAATCTGTGTTAATTATATCGGGAAATTTATGAAAAATCGTCGGGAAAAAACGGGAATTTTATCATAAGGCAGAGCTAGACACCCTGTATGAAATATTTGCAACACCTAAGCAAGTAATAGCGAATAATGTATACACTTATGATATAAATACATATATCCAGCAATGCTCGACTCTTCTGTAACTGTTTCCAATGAACGGAGAATAGATTATTTAGAGTTCCATGAAATAGAGAGCGTCGTTAATATATTTCAGCAGCATGTATTTGTAGTGTGACAAATTATTTGACTAATTACGTGGCGAAATTGAATTGTTGGATAATTATTGTCAACGAAAACTATATTGAAAATAATAATTTATTCTCTGTTAGTAATTCATTTTTTTTTTTTTTATTAAAAAGACTTTTGTTTCAAGTTGAAATATGGCTTGATAACAATATCTCATCATTAAATGTTGATAAGACAGTAGTATTAACTTTTGGTTACTTAACCATATTTATTGTTGTAGCATCGATACATTATAAATCATTATCAAAGTTTATACAGTCCGCTCTTCCAATAGTGCCGGTGATGGGCGGGTAGGAGAATAGTTTTCCGAGAAAAGTAGTACCCCCCCACCCTCGACGCTACTCGACGACGAAAAAATTCGAATCACTCTCTTTCAATAGTGCCAAGCGCCAGCTCATGTGTATTATGTGCGTATACGTATAACCTTACCGAATTGTTTCAAATATTTTGTTATTTTAATCAGTTTGCATATAATACTAAGCATGCGAAAGTCATGATCAACACATTACTCAAAAAAATTCTCATTTTAGCGAAAAAATTATCGTATAAAATAGATCAACATGCATTTCACAATGCGCCTAGCGCGCGGGACTATTGCAAGAGTCGTTATCAAATTTACACTTCGAGAGAACTTGGCCACAGGTAGGGGAAGCGTTCGAGCACAAAATAGAGAAAGCGGCACTATTGGCAAAGAGCGGACTGTATTTCGGTGTGAAAAATTGAAATAAACAGCCCAGTTTTCGAAACAAAATCAATGTGCAAATAATATACTTAGTAATTATACGGTTAACTTGTATAATGCATCGCGCCAGGGATTAGTTCAAAGTATAATTTATAGTTTTATTGTAGCCTAGTTATAATTTTATTGAAAAATAATTTGTACATGATGTGGATATTATAAAAATATCAAATATTACATGATTATATTACTATCGCACTTGAAGCTATATTTAAATGAAATAATCGTGTATTGAAATTGTTGATCTAATGAACACGCATTATTACAGTAAACCGTTGGATTCTTTATTAGATATCCGACGAGAACTCGTGATCATACTTTCCTCTTTCATTGCCTAGAAATTAAAATCATGAAAATAACATTTGGCCCTCGCTACTCTTCTCTGCATGCCTCTGCACGGGGTGCCACATGGTATCGCTATCTCACAGTCCGATGCCGAGTTACTTCGCAGCAAAATCAGTGCACCGTTGAAGAAAGCACACTGACCTACGATATGCATCTGTCGTGGGTTAAGCAGCCTTTGTGGCATCAAAGAGTTAACATGGGGGTTCTGTGACGACTTTGATAGATATCTCATTAGAAATATTCCGAACGCGAGAAAGTTGTCGCGTATTAGACATATGGTTAGATGTTGAATAAGCAATACGTGAATTTTCGAAATTGGGTTATTTTTGTCTGGCAATCGAACCACTGGCGCGACTGCCAGACAAGAATCCAGAGAAAAATGTCTGTCCGACAAAATGTTGTTTATACCAGAGGACTTTGAACAGCAGTAAGCAAATAGAGACATCCGTAGTAATTTGCGATGCGTATATGCATATTTATTTATAAAAAATAATTGCAAATTGTACATACATAACATGACACAACGTTGACACTGATAAATATTGTATCTATGCCGCAGCAATAAATTTCCAGACATACCTGTAATTCATTACTTCGTTATTTTCCACTCTCACCTTCCCGCCACTCTTTATTTCAGGTATTGAATTAGGTAAGTGAATTTTCATAATCGTAAAAACTCCATACAACTTAAACAAATAAGACATGCATAGAGACACATCTATACGAATGCATGTCTGCTTAGACACATGCTCCTGATTTTTCCCGCCAAAAAGTTCAGCACACCTCTTCGGCTCAGATGTTCTCCTGATACCAGAAGCAATTTTTCGATTTAAAATTCCAAAAACTCAAAATTTCGTAAGATAATGAGAGATGCAGAGAGACACATCTATATGAATGCATGTCCGCTTAGACACATGCTCCTGATTTTTCCCGCCAAAAATTTCAGCACACCTCCTCGGCTCAGATGTTCTCCTGATACCAGGAGCAATTTTTCGATTTAAAATTCCAAAAACTCAAAATTTCGTAAGATAATGAGAGATGCAGAGAGACACATCTATATGAATGCATGTCTGCTTAGACACATGCTCCTGATTTTTCCCGCCAAAAATTTCAGCACACCTCCTCGGCTCAGATGTTCTCCTGATACCAGGAGCAATTTTTCGATTTGAAATTCCAATAACTCTAAATTTCGTAAGATAATGAGAGATGCAGAGAGACAAATCTATACGAATGCATGTCTGCTTAGACACATGCTCCTGATTTTTCCCGCCAAAAAGTTCAGCACACCTCTTCGGCTCAGATGTTCTCCTGATACCAGGAGCAATTTTTCGATTTAAAATTCCAAAAACTCAAAATTTCGTAAGATAATGAGAGATGCAGAGAGACACATCTATATGAATGCATGTCCGCTTAGACACATGCTCCTGATTTTTCCCGCCAAAAATTTCAGCACACCTCCTCGGCTCAGATGTTCTCCTGATACCAGGAGCAATTTTTCGACGTGAATAAATTTTAAGTCGAAAAATAATCTTGAGAACAGCTATGTTACAGCTATATTACAAGCTGCAATTACAGCTATATTACAAGCTGTATTGCATCTATATTACTTAATAGTGCATTCGTATAGATGTGTCTCCATGCATGTCTCATTCGTCTAAGTTATTTAAAGTTCTTACGATTATTAAAATTCACTTACGTAATTGAATACCTGAAATGAAGAATGGCAGGAAGGGGAGAGTGAAAAACAACAAAGTAATTAATTATAGGTATATCTGGGAATTTATTGCTGCAGCATCAATACAATATCGCCAACGTTATGTCATGTTATGTATAATTTGTAATTATCTCTTATGAATAAATGTGCATTTACGCATTGCAAATTATTAAGGATGTCTATTTGCTTACTTCCGTACAAGTTCCTATAGTACAAACAGCATTTTGTCGGACAGAGATTTTTCTCTTGATTCTTGTCTCTAACCATGTCTAATACGCGACAACTCCCCCTCCCCCTCCCCCTCCCCCCGCCTCCCCCATGAACTCTTTGACACCAGGAAGGCCACTGAACCCACGACAGGTGCATACCGTAGGTCAAATGTTCCTTCTCCAACGGTGCACTGATTTTGCTGCACAGTAATTCGTGCATCGGACCACGAGATGGCGATACCATTTGGCACCCCGTGCAGAGATGAGTAGCGAGGGCGAAATGGTATTTTCATGATTTTAATTTCTAGGCAACAAAAAGGGGAAGTATGTTCACGATTTATTATAGGATATCTAATAAAGAATACGACGGTTTACTATGCGTGTTCATTAGATCAACAATTTCAATACACGATTATTTCATTTAAATACCGCTTCAAGTGCGATCGTAATATAATCATGTAATATTTGCCGTTTTTATACTATCCACATTATGTACAAATTATTTTTCAATAGAATTATAACTAGTCTACAGTAAAACTATAATTATACTTTGAACCAATCCCTTTTCCAATGAATTGTCCAAGTCAAAGGTATAATTACTAAGTAGATTATTTGCACATTGATCTTGTTTCGAAAAGCGGGCTGTTTATTTCAATTTTTCACACCGAAATACTAACAGAGGATAAAATAACTACTTTTAATATGGTTTTTGTTAACAACAATCCAACAATGCAATTTTGCCACGTGAATAGTCAAATAATTTGTTACTGAACAAATTCATATTGCTAAAATATATGTATATATATATATATATATATATATATATATATATATATATATATATATATATATATATATATATATATATATATATATATATATATATATATATATATATATATATATATATATATATATATATATATATATATATATATATATATATATATATATATATATATATATATATATATAAACGACGCTCACCAATTCATGGATCTCTGAATATGTAATCTACTTTCCATTCATTGCAGACACTTCCAAAGGAGTAGAATATAATAATAATAATAATAATAATAGCAATAATAATAATAATAATGTTTATTCTTTCTCTTATTCATACAATTTACGTCTTTCGGTTTTCATTTTTATTTGGTGTATTATTTAGTTGTCTAATCCTAGTCCTAGGAGTGGTGTATTACCAGATTTATTTATATCATAAATGTATACGTTATGCGCTATTATTGCTCAGATATTATGAATATTTCATACAGTGATAGCTAATTCAATTATTTTAATCTCCGACGTTCGGTCAAGTTGGATCTGCCGCAAAGTTGCATCGAACTTTTAAAAATACGAGTTTTAATAAATAACAAAGCATTATTGGCCAAGGTAATCGGAACCGTTCCAACTTTTGGGGCAGCGCCCAGCAGTGCAAATGTGCTATTTCTGTAATTATATGAAGTCTACTCAATAGAATTATAGAAAATACAAATATTAAAACTAAAGAAATGAATCGATTCATCATCAAATTTCCTATGATATTTTCTACAAAACTTGACAAAAGAAGAAATAAATAAGCATCGAATTGATCGACCTCATAAGGCTCGATCTCGCAAGAATCGATCTCAATGAAATTCCAATTGAATTAGGACTAACAATTAATAAAATTATACAAAATACAAGTATTAAAATTGAAGAAATAAATCGGTTCTTTTGGTTATTGTCTTTCTTGTTTTCCCTCTGATTCTGCCGATTTTTGGTAATTGTGTCGATCGTTCATATATCCTCCTCTTTCTCCACCTTGAATCGACATGATCGATCTGGAAAATTGAGTTCATAAAATGTTAGACGAAAATCGGACGAGTATTCAATCAACCTATTGTATTAATTAATAACTATTCACGAAAAAATATGACACATTGATATATCGGTTCTTTTTTAGTGTCTCGATTTACCTTGGGTTTTGTAAAATTCAAAATAAAATGAAATAGTCTGTATCTAAGTACTGCTTCTGCGACGCAGTTTTTAAAAGATCACAAGCGGTTATTACATTTTGATAGAATATGAAATGAAAATAATAACAAAATGTCTTATTCTCACCTCCGCTCCGTTGCTCTGTAACCCATCCTCTGTGCCTGATAATTTATCCGGTTGATGCAGCCAAGTGATGTAAAGTTCTCTGAAGAAATAACAGAAATATAGAAAACTGAGTGGAAAATTTGATTTTGCATAAGAAATAAACCACATAAATTATTGGAAAACTTCTCTATTTTGATAACTTTTCAACTTTTCAATTGAAATAACTTGATGAAAATATTGTTATCCAAAATATCTCATCTTACCTCTGCATGATCGCTGCATATGTGATTAGGACCTTGGCTCCCTTAGCCTCATAATACTGGTCCACGTTTCATTCATTACACTGTAACAGAAATGTAAAAAAATTAGGGAATAGTTTCATTAATTGAATACTCATTATCGTAATTCTTGACAAAGCTATTTTTGCATGAAGAAAACTTGTTGATAGATATTAATAATGAAGGAACGAGATGATCAAACTTGGGGTTAAAAAGAGACAGAATTGAAAATACCGTTTACCCTATATTAAAATTATCAGTGAGATTGAGTGTCCATAAGCTACATTGTTATTGATTAGACTTCTACAACGCATATTGTATATCTACGATTGGATCAGTCGTATTTTTTTCAAAGCTTTTCAAATTCCAGAACAAGAAACGACCTGTATCATTATAGAGACCATATGTGTACCATATAAATTTAATGCCTAATCATGAATCTATTGTAATCAAAAGTAAACCAATGATCCTGTATTTTTTAAGCGAATCAATTCATTCGAATTTTAATGTCATTCTTCAATCAAAAGCAATGGCAATGACGTCTTTAAACACACTATAACAAATTAGCAAATAACCTCAATGGAAAGAATTAGTCTTAAAAATATTAGTATGTCATACAATCGTTATCAATTTATAATTTAATGTTTTTTTAACCCTGAAATAATTACCTTGAATCGAATTATTCTGTACTTTCTTTCCTATTTGTATTTATTTTAATATTTTACCCAACTTCAAGATTTTTTCATTTTGCATCAAGTCGATCAAGAACTATTTTCGGAATTTTTCTTCTACCTCAATCATATGCATCAATTTGTTCTCGTATTCATATTGTATTAATAACAATATCTTCAAGAATTCATCAGAAATCGAGAACAATGATAGGAAAAAAATTCACACCAAGTAAGAATTTCAACATCATCATCTCAATTCTAATTAATGATTTTTAATAACTTTGCTGTATAAAAATGAAGCTAATTTTTGTTTTTTGAAATGATCAAAGTGATTATCTTGTGAGAAGAAGAGGTTGGCAGAGAAATGTCTTGTACTCACCTCCTCTACAACTGCTCCCTTGCTGTTCGATCCCGCGTCCTACCAATTTCTATCGGTCGTCATCAGTTTTTATCTACGTCCGTCAATCCAGTCACACACATCTGCAAAATGGAATGAAAAATGCTGAAATAAGAATAAATTTCATTTAAAATTTGGAAATAGACTCATAAAGTCGAGGAATTATCTGCTTCTTGACTATTTTTCAATCCTATGATAAGAATTAAGATCCACGAACATGTTATAATGTGTGAGTAAAAATTTAATAAGATTATCATTCAAAATATCTCATTATCATTTACCTTTGCATAATCGTTCTTTGTGGCTTCTTTATCCCTATATCGTACCTATCTTTCGTGCAGCATTTTCTTTGGTCTCACTTCTTCTACTTGAGAAAGAAAGAAATGATTCAGAGAATTGTCGTAATGAAATTAATCTGAAAATCGAGCAATCAAACTGATCAAATACTACAAATGAAAAACTTGATAATTAATACATCGAAATCTCATTTTTTGCCTTGATTCATCTTGGATTTGTGTAAATGAAATTGAAAATCAAAATAAGTACTCACCTCAATCTCCCACGCTCCAGTCTCTGTATTCTGAGAGCTTGTAGCAATCGATGCCGTTCCTGATTGTCCACCATACTTTTAGGATGTCTGACCTGGCAATGCACACTTTTCTGTAAAAATAAGAAACAAAACCGAATAAGAAATAAATTTGAGATGAAGTTGACTTGGAATATAGAAACAGGCTCGTATATTCATCGAAGCTGCTTCGCTTTGGCAATTTTTTTTCAATTCTTCAATATAAATTCAGTTTCGTGATTATTGTGTCATCATGCGTGTACAATATGTATATATAGATACATATATTATATTCAATTGGAGCCAAAATTTCAGGCATTATATTGTTAATCATATTTTTGCAGGAATTGTTTCTAATTAATGAAATAGAAAGATCAAATAAAAGCTTCTGAAAAGTTTTCGTTGATATTTCGTGATGAATCTCGTAGAATAGGTGTAGAAGCGTTGGTGGATCTTTTGTTCAGCTGCACGCGATTCTGACAATCCTGAATTCGCCTATAGAATTGGTTGAGAAGGGTTATGAATAACAACACACTTTCATTAATCTAATCCGTACCTTCACATGAAACTTTAGTGTCAAATTAAATTAAAACTTGTAACTGTGAGCTAAATACACCGGTAGCAGAATGAACGAAAATAATGAATATTTATATAGTTTAGAAAACATTAAATTTTCATTGTATAATTATGAACCTCATTGAATTAGTTATAAATAGAGAGTTGTTTAAAGATATAATTGATCATTTTTCATCTTCAATGAAGAGCTTGGAAATTTAAACTATTTAAACCAAAAATAATATTATTTCTAATGAATTATATGAAACTATCACCAAATTGAAACAAAAATTGAAAAAAAAATTTCAAATTTAATTGAAATAAAAAATCAACAAGTTTAATCTAATTAATTTTATTGTAACATGTAAGTAAGAAATTCTGATAAATATATAATCACTATAATCGAGAAGAATGAATGTTTAATAATGAAATTCGCGTTCGACCAATGAAATACTCGGTTCAATTCTGATTCGTATTTGGAGATATTCGTTTTATAATATAATATGGGTTGCTCAATTACGTTAACCGTAAAAATTACAGGCGAAAAACATATTGTTCTTAAAAATCTTTTTACCAAATAAATTATACTACTTAAATTATAAAAATGTTGTAATTTTATAAAAAAAAAACTGAATACCCTAAAATTATCCCGATGAAAACAGTTAATATAGGAATGATTATAAAATAAAATGCTGAAATAATTGCTAAAGGATAAGGAAATAAAATTCATCTGACTATTCCGCCTATAATAATCACTATACAAACATTGAAACTACAAGACCTTTATATGAACCCCAATTTATATCGTCCGAAGAATTTAAAAATAGTATACCAAATGTTTCGAAATAAGTTAATCGAAAAGTGTATACATATGACTGTAAGAATTAATGAAATGATAAATGAAAATATAACGGAAAAAAATTAAAATCCTATCCTCTTTGTTAAAATCTTCCAAAAAAAGAACTTTTTTCACTACCATCCAATTCATATTTTTACGTATCACGAGGCGATTTCAAACAATCAAATTTGCTTCATAAGATAAAACTTGGCCAAATAATATTTTTACGTATAACGTGGTGATTTTAAATAATTAAATTCGGCTCGCAAGATAAAACTTGGCTAAATAATGTTTTTACGTATTGTCTTATGACATAAATAATATTCAAAGGCAACCGCCGAAAATAATTGACGACTAAAGGAGTGAAAATTTTTTTTTCTCGGAAATGTATGTCCTTTCAAAACGGATTCAGCGGAGATAAATTACATGCTGAAAATTGAATATTACTTCTAATGGTTGTGCAATATCAAGATTGAACTACTCTTACCTTTTTTGACACGTCAACGACGGTTTTGCAGGCCAAAAAAAAACACAAATCCAGTCGAGAAAATTGTAAATGGGTTTTATAGCATCACTTACAATTCACTTTTTAATTATTTTTTTATTCCCGGCATCGGTTTCGGCACGTAATAAGAACTTTATACTTCTCCTGATTGGTAATGCACTCCGTGAGATTTTTGCCGGAGAATAATAACACACGGAACCTATCCTCCTTACACGGAACCACGCTGCGCGGCACTGAAGCAACTGAGGTACGGAAATGCTACTACCTACTGTCGCGCATGCGCGAGCCGCCATGTTGAAAGTTCGCATGACGTCATTAGTCAGTTTAAATTCTGGCGGGATCAGCTACTCTAGAATCACAAGCGAATGTTTTTTGACTTTATTGTTTATCATATCAAAATACATTATAACTTGATATTAATTTTAACAAAACTTAAAGAATAAATAAAACCACGGAACTTCGATAATTAATGAAATTAGTGGAGCAATTAAGGTTGGTATACATATAAAATATTGAAAAATAATAGTCACAAGCTAAATTTACACGGGTACTTTACAAACAGTGTATGTCTGTAAATGCTGATTTTATCAAACAACTAGATTTATTCATCGTAGCTACATTTTTTATACTCATTGTAGGTACTGTAACAAATAATCTTAACGAAAAGAATTAGTTCAAAAAATATACCAAATTTATCAATTTACAATTTAATGTTCTTTTATCCCACCAACAATTCCCTTGAATCGAATCATTCTGTACTTTCTGGTTTCTTTGATTTGACTTTATTTTTCTCAATAATCTATATAATGAAAATATTTCATACATTAATAAATTTGAATCCGAATCTGATATTAGAAGAAAACTCAAAAAATTATGAAAACAATCATACATATGAAGAGTCCACGGGAAAAAGGGGGATTGTCAAAATTTTTGATTCTTCAGAAATTGAAAATAACATGGTAAATATTTCATTACTCAATCAGAGTCGAACAAAAAAAAAATATTTCCGTTTTCATAGACAATTTAATCCTAAAAAACATTCATAAATAGTTTTCAACATTCAATAAATAATGATATATTGAATAATTAAAAAACAAAACAAAATCAGTAATTTACAGGAACGAAAGGGGAAACGTCGACGAAAAAAATTTTTTTTTCAATATTTTTTCACGTTTTTTTTTAAATAGTTTCAGGAAATCCAATATCATTGTCTTCTAAATTTGACTGCTTTCGTTTTTTCACTTTAGCTAGTGACGATAATTTAGGAAGCTTAGAAAAAACGTTTTCACTTCTTCACAAAATTCTAATTGAAATGTTAAGGTAATGTAACTTTTTTCTTATCAAAAAATCTTTTTGGACCTTCCCCCTTTTTCCCGTATTTACTGTTTTTTTTTGAAAGTGTATAAAAACCAAACAAAAATTGATCAAATCCAAAATCTGATATTACCAGCACTCTTTAAACTACAAAAAACTATTTTTTACTCAAAAAGTTGAAAAATTGGCAATGCTTCTTTTTATCGTGGACCCTTCATATATTTTCTATTTTCGACCCAACGTCGAGATTTTTCATTTTTCATTGCACCGATTAAGAACTATTCTCGAAATTTTCATTCCACCTCAATTACATGTGATCATATTTTCCTCGTATTAATATTTCATTATTAAAAATTTCTTCACGAAATCATCAGGAATTTAGAATATTAATCGGAGAAAATTTACAATAAGGAAGAATTTCAACATTTTTATCTCAATTCTTATGGATGATTTTTAATAATTTTTAAGGATTATTACAAATGTTATAA
Organism: Macrophya annulata; assembly: GCA_963924015.1. Lineage (NCBI taxonomy): Eukaryota > Metazoa > Arthropoda > Insecta > Hymenoptera > Tenthredinidae > Macrophya > Macrophya annulata. The sequence continues at coordinate 24,358,707 of OZ001259.1, read as the reverse complement.
AATTGTATCAATCAATATTAATAATAATATTATAAATGTATTTAGAGAAGCTAATGTTCCCCTATGTTTTACATTTTCCGTTATTCACTTATTTATTATATTCATTTTATATTAGTGTTAGTATATTTTCATTTTCGGTTTATTTTACTCTGTACTGTATTGCATCTAGTTTTTGTATTGCATTCTCAGGTCAGTGCACGAATTCTTAAGGATCAAGGCACGGTATGTTGACACCTGAATAATCTTATTATTATCGACCAATGCTTGATTGAATCGTAGGTTTTAACATCATTCATCTTCCGATATTATTTGTGCTCTTTATTTTTATCTGAATTTTATATCAAGCCCGGGCTATGTACTGACTTTATAAGGATTTGTGAGATGAGCTTATGTATTTTGTAACGTCTTATGAGTTCACTAAACAAGTAAATCACTTGTCAATTAAAATAAGGCAAAGAGATATTACCTGAAGTGAATAAGGTAACAGAGCAATTTATTTCTCAACGTTTTCTAATGAAGACATGGAAAAGATTGTGACGGCATCCGACATATTGTAGATCACGAAAAACATTGGCAGTCTTTCGCAAGATTAATATGTGCCTGAAAAGCGATTAAAAGTCTAATTGTAGCGACGCAACAATTAAATGGGAGCAGTTTAATGTTAGACATGAACAATTAGTAGTTGAACTGTTAAAATCAGACAAGTAAGTGACCGCTTAGTAGTTATTTGTGGATACTTCAATTTGTGGAAATTCTAATGGGTAAATTATAATGAATATAAAAAAATCTACTACATACCTCAAACGTACCCTATTAATAGCCCATACAGAGTCTGCAGTCGTAGTCAAACAGCAGCAGGAGCTGCTTCTGGAGCTGGTAGTCCATCGTTCGAAAAGTACAATTCCAACTTCCGTGTAGTAGATCTGTATATGTATGCAATGAAGGCGTTACCGAGTTATCAAAGTATTGCACAAACACCATGGTGACATGTATTGTATTTATTCAAAAACATCAAGATCAAAACAGAAGATCAAGAAATATACCTATGTTTTCGGTGATATTATTGAGCTTTCAAATGTAGCCATAGCCGGAAAGCTGCCACATTGTGCGGTGAAACTGTGTCCTATCCGCAGTTAGTGATGCTGGTTCTGGAAACTGCATATCACTGGAAAATCCATGTCTCCTTCTCTAGGAATTCTGAAGGGATTATTGATATGTCATTCTGCTTAGCTCGGGTAGACAGTGAAGATGTGATGAAACCTCTACTTGTCTTCGATCCGATTTTAAACAGTCCAAGACCATTGATATCTACCAGATATCAGAACACTTACAAACTTTTCTTAGAGAGTGACAGCTTATGTTGTCAAGCATTCAAGAAAAACTCTACATTGCAATGAATGTGTTGAGGCATCAACTGAAGACAAAGATTATTCAGAGTCTAATTTCAGTAAAATAAAAAGTCGCAATGTTTTGCAATATCCATTTTGGGATGTCGTCAAGAATTGCATAGAAGCTGAGAAAGGTGTACGTTTTCCTCTATTGGAAAGTGGGGGACGATTTTTTCATGAAAAATACAGTGAGCCGTACACTGCGAATAGTGTCCTTCCACAATTCACAGAATCTGATATCTTGTTTACCAGTTTACATGAACACTCACACGATCATTTAGTTTTACAATTCATATTTTATTTTTTATGCTTTTCTGAACCATGCACATGCACCCGTTGGTAGGCGGACAAGCATTCTAGAATTCTTGGATCCAGAGTTAGTATGACTTTGTATATACATATATATTCCAATAAATAAACATGATTACGTATACGTAATATCATAGCATTAGTTGTAGATATGTGTAAGTGATTATTGTTAGGTGTACCATTGTGAACTTACTGTGGAACTGTCCTTTTCTCTGACAACTGCCATGTGCGGAAAAAGATAGCCTAAGATGCAAGGAAGATAATGAATACCACCGAGTAATAAACGAAATATTGATATTTATGAAATTAGTCTTTCTATACAATCGTTCATAGCACGTACGTGTACTTGCACCTAAATTGTATTTTTGAATTCACGAAATTGTATTCGATAAAATAATTAAAATTATTTAATCTACTTATCGGAGCCTGGGCAAGCTTGCCTGTTCATGCCTAGCGTATCACTTGACAATAAATAGTGACGTGTTTTTTCTAGGTATGTTCAAGCGTACCCGTTCGACGCCGGTCAGATCGACAGAGCATATAACGTGTCTGTGTTTATGTACATACATAATAATTATGTACAGGCATAGTTCGTAAAAACTTGCAAGATGATCTCGGATCATCATTGGCTTTTTTCGCTCATTTGTTTATTTTTTAATATTTTTCATTTCATCTTCGTTTAAGGCACACTCCATGCTTGTTACCGCTGTATCTTGGTTACCTCTTACTGTAGTCTTATAAATATAGTTTGCCGATCATTGAATGCCTTTCATGTTATTCAATCTATAAATCGCGCTACATATAATATTAATATCCTAGGTATAGGTAATATCTGTTCTGTACACAAATTTATGTCTTTCTTAGCAACCACCCTTTCAACATACATAGGTACAGGGATGATGTTTAGTTGCAATAATGATGATAATGATAATATTGATGATGATAATAATAATAATAATAATAATAATAATAATAATAATAATAATAATTATGATGATGATGATAATGATGATGATGATGATGATTATTATGATTATGATTATGATGATGATGATAATAGTAATAATAGTAATAATAGTAATAATCGTAATAATGATGATGTTAATAATAATAATACTAATGATAGCAATGATAATAATAATAATAATAATAGTAATAGCAGTAGCAGTAGCAGCAGTAGTAGTAGTAGTAAGTAATAATGACGATATTGACAATAACACGAATTAGAATTAATAACAAATTAATGCATAAATGAGATATCGAGCGCGTATCTATAATTACAACCTTTCCTCTGCAGCAATCAAAATGGTAGAGATTTTTTAACCAACGCCATGGTCACGTTCAAGCTAGCTGTCGCTAAAGCACGTTGTTTTTTCTCCCATCAGGGAACATAGAAATATGTACAAAAGAGAGAATAAGATATTTACTCGACTTCTTGGTACATTTCAAAAGACAGAAAACACGTTGCTGCTTTTTCGGAAATGGTTAACTCATCTTCGTACAAATATTATCTCATTACGGAAAATCTCGATGTATATAATCAAACACGGAAATTGAGGATTGAATCATGGCTATCTGACGCTGGATCTTAACACGGTACAATGTGGAATTTTGGGGTCTACGGTGTAAATATCAACAATTGTATGATTTTTCAACATTCGATCTTGAGTAGATAGCACCGAAGACAGCACGGCGGCCAAAAACATCGGGGAAACCTCACGTCACGCCGTAACAAGCGGAAAAAACTCGACTGATCCAGATTCCTACGATTCATAACGATATTTTTCATTCAATTATTTGATAATTATATGAAACACCTGTGCCAACAATGACGGCTTATAGTTTCGTATGTACAAATACACTGGCCGAAAATTGATTATAAATCATCAGGCCGCTACGTTGCTAATTTCCATAGACGAGAATATAAATTTAAGAATACTAGTGTTGCATGGTCGTTGCGCAGGCAGTGTTAGTACACAGTGTACAGTTCCGTTAGTAGATATAAGGCACCAGCTTATGAAGTTCTGCGATTCAACCCGCGTGCTTCGATAGGTTCAGAGGCATATCTGAAACATAAAACATGTAATTATTCGTTAAATATCTTTTCAACATGCCGTGCGTAAAGTTCGATTTTGCACATACTGCGCGAAAAAAAAATAGTATTCTAACATAGTATGTGTAAAATAAAAAACTTTTAAATTTCGTTGAAAACATTATCATACGCAATAAAAGCGCCTCAAATGGCTTTCTATTCCCCAAATATCATAACACCTTGGTCTTCCCCCACTAATAAAATAAAATAAATTCATGGAAATATAATCAAAATATTTGTTTGACATTTATTCTACATGTATTAACAACATCAACAATTCACACAATAAATATTTACTTTTTTTTTCATTTATAGTTGCTTTTTGAGTTCCAAAAATAAATAGTAATAATTTATATTAGCAACACGGACATAACTACTCATGTGAAAAAAAGTGAATATTGATTATTCATTATATGAATTGTTAAGGTTGCTAATATAAATAATTCATTTTTGAAATTTAAGAAGCAACTATGAATGTAAAGAAAATTGAATACCTATTACTTATCATATGAACTGTAGAATTTGCTAACATAGAATAAATGCAAGACAATTATTTTCATTGTACTTTCATGGATTTATGTTATTTTATTTGATTCTTAAAAGCTTCTATTTTTTTACAACCCCCCACCGCTTCGCTCCTGGACACGCTTCTTCCCAGCTGTAGCCACCTGATACATTGCAATGATTTATGTCATTATGTCATTCTTCATACTGACGTCAATGTTTGTGTCATTGTAGAATTAGCGACAAGAGCAATGAGTTTAGAGAGATTCTTGTCGGATTGATATGAGTACTTACCAGAAGGGGGTATGAGTGTCTCTTCCCTGTAGTCTTTGTAGTGTTGACCTGTCGGGGACGGGGTATGAGACTGTGTTGGGGCATACAGAGGTATCGGCGGTGGGTAGTGGACAGGTGATGGGTAATGCATCCACAGTGGGGCGCGGTGCGGTCCTGGTGGCATCATCGATACCCCGTAAACGGGATGGTTGATATGTGCACCCCCTGGCGCTACATATGTATCCACCCGGGCTCTAGGATAAGCCTGGCTTGAAGAATACTTGAAAGCATGTTTATCCTCAGGCCTCAGCAATGTTCGCAGAAATCCTGGTTCGTTGCTGGGCTTATCCTCCCCCAAAATACTGGTTATACTATAGGAGGACAATTGCTTGGGAGAAGGGGGGTGAGCAGCTGTGGTGGGCGACTGAGGTGTCGCTCGTCTTTTCGAGGCTTGATCTCCCAATGTAACTCGTTCCAATTCTCGTAATATTCGTTTACGGGGTGATACGACATTGGGATCTAAAAGGCGGACCAATTTCTCGACTATAACGCCCAGAGTTTTCCCTGATGCGGTTCCGTTGCTCCTGCGAGACACTCTTGTTGGATCCACGCAGACATCTGTGTCGAGCGACAGCGGTATTGGATCCAAGGGCTTCCTTCGTTTTCTGGCTACTAAATGCGGATGGGCGGATAATCGATGTCTTGGATCTCTGCGGTAGTAAAAACTCAGTTGGGAGGATATGCCGCGCCTGGGAACTGCCTGTTTCCAACAATGATCTCGCTGCCAAGGACTTGATTGTACTGACGAATTGTCATCAGATACTGAAATACAATATGCACAATTTTTACATGAAAGCCTAAGAGAAAGAGAGGATAAACACAAAACAGTCAGATGAAAATACAAAATTTGAATTTTAGTTTAAATAGAAACAAAGAATTAGTTACAAATTTTTTCAACTTTACAAATCCACAATAACCGCCAAATAATGTTAAAAATCAGTTTTTCCTTGAGTGTGTTTTTGAGAGATGTAAGAAGAATTGCTTTCGAAGACTTCACGACATATAGGGATTGGATTGTTTGAAAACAAATTGAAAATGACATCATTAATCAGGATGAGTTTTCAATTTTTAATTTTCACTTTATTCTCCACCGTTTAATTTGTGAATAAATTAAAAGTTCAATTAACTGAAAAAAAAAAATCAAGTGCCAATAAAAAATAGAGTGATAAAAATAAGTATGAAAAACAAGTAAGAAACTAAAGTTTTAGTTTGTGTACAAACTAGAAAGCAGAGAGTAAAGTAAAAATAATAAATTGAAAGCCCATCCTGATTAATGATTTTAGTTTTAATATGTTTCCAGACCATCAAATCCCTAAATCTCGTAAGGGTTTCTGGAGAAATTTTTCTTACATGGCTCAGAAATTGTCCAATTTCTAGTACTACGTTAGGTGAAAATGACCGAAAAATTCGAAGCTGAGTTTTAGCATTTATTTATGTTTAGTGGTCATTTGCAAACTCTTAAGGGGGCCTATTACCATGTCTTAATTCGTTTGAGGTACATACTCGTACCCTTGCACACTTGCCCTTGCCCGTATATTTACATGGGAGTTGTGACGCATGCGTATTTTAGTCAAGGGCAAATCTGCATGAAGTGTATACTTCGTACCAATTGAGACACGGCATATAGCCCTGAGACCAGCTCTATGAAATAATGATGTTATAAGGTTGCTGATTTTTTTTTCAAGTTTCAATTTGATCAAAGGTTGAACGCTGTAAAAACTTAATATGTTTGAGCTTTGTCTTCGTCGTTTTCAAAAATGCAATTTTCGAAAAAATGAAAATATTAGAAATCTCATCCGATTGATTAACTGGACTCGTCTCTTAATCCAGACTCAAATCTTACTTTTTTTTTCTCACAAATCTGGAATACTGTTTATCTACTCGTGTCATCCAGCAAGAAATTTTAATTTCATAATGCGCAAACCCTATAGACAATTGGGGTTGAGTAAGAAAAATCACAGCTGTAATAATTCTAAATTCTCTCATTGCCAAGCTACCTTGCTTTCCAAGATTTATTCAGGCTGGTTACAGCCCTGATTGATCTATCCCTTGCAGACAAAATGATGGACATGGAGGAGCTTACCGCTGAGAGAAGTCGAGCTTTCATGTCTATTCGGCGTCGTACTGGCAGGTGGCCAGAATGTTTTCTTGGGTACGGGAAACCATGTGGTGCGTTCCCCGTCTCTTCTGTGGGAGAGTTCCAATATGAACTTTCCATCCTTGAAGAATTTGAGTCTTCCCCCGGGCGTAGGCAGTAGATGATTCTCCAGGCGTACTTGCCCTCGATGATTTTGCTGCTGTGGGCAGGAATTTTTCCCATTTGCCTTGGTAAGGGTTGGATGTAGGGCAGTCGGATCGTGCGAGCACATCTCTGCTGCGCCCCTCACGTGACCCGTGACCCGAGCTTGACATTCTGCTTGCTCCTCCCGCATCCTAATACATCGCCACTACCTATCATCCTGCTGCCTCAGCCTCCCATGGCAATGACTTGCTAATTACAGCCAGGTATTTTGCTGCGTCGTCTGTCCCCAGGCAGAGGGTTTCTGATGTTTCTCCTGTCCTCCTTGGGCCTAGGTAGGGCGAGAAGAGACGGAAGGTTGACAGGTATGACAAGAAAAATTCCTCTACTTTAGGGATGAACGACCGTTGAATATTATTGTTGACAGTCGAGTCAGTTTAACCCCCCCCCCCCCCCCCCTTCAACTATAAATTCAGGGTCAATACTATCGGTTGTCGTTCGACATCGAGTTCCGTGTACCTGTGTCCTGATAAGCGTAGCGAGGGTTAGCCGGTGTGTCTCGTTCCCGCTCGTTGTCAAATAATGAACGAGTTATAACCCGTGAGACACCCGTCGTCCACCCACGCATCAGCTCGCCGTCCGCCCTCTCTCCTCCTCTCCCTGCAACGGCAGCAGTAGCAGCAGCTATTTATTTTCGTCTGGCAAACGGTGCGGATCGGCGAACAATACAAACGAAGAACTGGTCAAACCCTTATCACCCTACCAGCGAAGGTTTGAGGTGTTACGGTACGCCGTTCAATGACTAACGTTTTCACACATCTAGTACGGGCTTACGACGAGGCACCACCAAACACCCGATAATGCAGCTCGTTATCCATCCGTACGCGAAAACAAGAATTGTCGACACGCACCCACAATCGTTCACACATGTGTGTTATTATTGTATTACTTTACCAACTTTCGGTACCTTACGCGCCTTACAGATGGACGGGTTTTATTTACACGCCGAGATCACCACCATCCCCGGTTCTCCCATAGTTTTCAACCTCTAATTGCAATACAAGCAATGAAATTACCTCCTCGGCGGGCCCACCACTTGGCCTCTTCTCGTCGGGACAACACTATCGCGTGTGCGTGTGTGCGACGTTGGTCCGCGGTCCGCGCGTTCCACTTTCCTTCGCACACGATTCACTCGTCCGTCGTTCCTCACGTCCGATTTAACGATTGTTGACGAACGTGACGCCCTTCGTCAAATTTGACAACTACGAAATTAAGAAAATGGCGTGACAAGACCTGCCAGCAGGCACAGCTTCAAGGTGGAAGGCCCGCTTATGTGACATAACCTAACATAACCTAATCCGCTAAATAAATCCGCGGTGTTTATATAAATAATTATAATATCATAATTGGGCGAGTTACACCATAGATATACAGCGTCCTCGCTTGAGTTTTCTAATTGACGATCGGGCAACATGGTTTGTGTTACTTTAATTAATATCCTGATGCAAAGAATAATACTCATCAACCCAATCTGTACAGACATTCATATTTATTTTCCTACAGGCACGAAATGCAGAAAAGGCTATGTGAGTAACAATTCGTTTTGGAAAAATCCTTCTTAATCGTTATGTCACTCATTTGCCGCAATTCTAATTGTAAGTTGGTACTTGTATAATATATCACTCAGCACCTGTATTTCCTCAGGACGACCCTAGCTCGATGGCGAGCGGCGCAGAGTGGCGAAGGAGTTAGAAAGGAACAAGAACGAAGGCCTTACTTGGCCTCGGAATGTCGAGATCTGCGAAAAGCTGAGAAATGGAGAATGCAAATTATTCGAGAGGTTGCCAAAAAAGTTGCGCAAATTCAAAATGCTGGCCTTGGCGAGTTTCGTATAAGGGACTTGAATGACGAGATAAACAAGCTGTTAAGGGAAAAGCGACATTGGGAGGCACAGATAAAAGAGCTGGGGGGACCAGACTACTCCCGCGTCGGACCTCGGATGTTAGATCATGAGGGGCGAGAGGTGACAATATACTCGACTGTATAACATAAATCACACCAACTACAGGATCGATCTGAAAAAACTTATAATATTTGACTATTTTTATGTCCCAGGTACCTGGGAATCGAGGCTACAAGTACTTTGGGGCAGCCAAGGAACTCCCAGGTGTTCGCGAGTTGTTTGAACAAGAGCCTCCGCCTCCACCTCGCAAAACACGTGCAGAGCTTATGAAGGATATAGATGCAGACTACTATGGATACAGGGATGATGATGATGGGATCTTACTGCCGCTGGAGCAGCGAGCAGAGAGAGAAGCCCGAGAGCAGGCGGAGAGGCAATGGGAGGACGAGCGTGAAAAAAAAAGGGATACGGAGGAGGAAGCAGTGGAAACAACATCCCAGAGATCTATACCTTCGCAGGCAGATATACAGGAAGCGTTACTCGCTAGAAAGAAGCAAGAATTACTCGATAAATATGTGATTTAACTATCATTTTATTATCACTTTATAAGAATGATCAATAATTGTCATTATCCTTGTCGTTTTCGCCATTATTTTTCATCATATTATATATAATAAATTCTGGAGTAAACTTTTATAAAACGCGACTTGATTTAATATTATTTTTCAATATAATAATATGTAAAATTGATCAAGGTATATAATTATAGTTTTTTATTTTGTGCAACAGACGATAGATAAAATTTCATCGATTATATGCTAATAGGTATATGTACGTATTAGGGTGGACCAAATAAACCGGTATTTGTTTTTTTTCAAAAGGCGATTTTCTATTTCCCATTTAAATAACATGGGAAATATTCTTGTGGCACACCTCAATTTTTTTATCTCAAATACTAATCTACTTAGAAAGATTCTTTTCTAAATTTCTACTTTTGTTCAATATTGAACTCTCGAAAAGAAAGGTATCCTCGTTTTTTTCGCTAAATCTAGCCGTTTCCAGGTTGGATCTTGGTTATTAATGGTAATTAACCATGATTAACTTGGAAGCGGTTAGATTCATCGAAAAGGACCATAAGCCTTTTTTTGTTGAGCGTTCAATTATAAACAAAAGTAGCTATGCAGAATCTTTTTAAATAGATTGGTTCTTGAGATATAAAAATTGAAGTGTGCCACAAGAACATTTCCCATGTTATCTAAATGGGAAGTAGAAAATCGCGATGAGCGACCTCTAAATATTAAAATTAGGAGCGCCGATTTTTCGAGGCTTCTTGTTTGATTATAAGGTACAACTTTTTGAAAGTGCCTTCTGACAAAAAAAAAGTAATAGATTTATTTGACCCACCTTAATATATATATATATATATATATATATATATATATATATATATATATATATACGAAAGTAACGGCTACTTCTCCTGACAACATCATAGAGCATATGTGCTTATTTTTTTCCTTGCTTTATTACTTTTAATGCTAGACAATAGGATCCAATGTTAGTCTTTGCAAGTGCTGTACGACCAAAATCCGCCTGAAAAATTGGTATAAGCCATAACTCCTGTACATAACGTATATGTAATCACGATGTCCCTGATTATTACGTGAAAAAGTTACCATTCCCAAAGTGATCACTGGCTCTAAATTTCGAGTTGACTGTCTTCTATGCGATTGAATACTGGAGCAATTCCCGTTTCGAAATCGATGTTACATAGTTACATTCGTGAATTCGAGTCTTTATATCTACATCCGAGAAAAACGGACGACAGGGTTGTCGCTAATATTATATGGCGACAGAACATGTGCGCGTAATAATAAATATCGAGTCGTGTGAAAGCTGATAGGTGCGGATAGAAATTCCATTAAGATTTTATACATTAGTTGACTAGACAAAATTTTAAGCAATATTTACCGGTATAAAACAATTCAATACAAATGTTACAATACATATACTAGAACATTTTAGATTGCTCGAGGTGAATTACAAATATACATAGATATACTCTATCCGAGTGACTAGTGGGTAAAGAATGAATAAAAGCAGCCAAGCTTACACCACAGCTATTTCCTGCTACATATAAAAAATTTGGAATGTAATTTATAGGTGGTACACCTAGGTATAATAATAAGTAGCTTTAGGTATAGCTATACCCATTGGATGCCATATGTATGTGCACATACACGAACTTAAACGTGTAAGGTACATAACCGACATACGCTGACGAGATTACAGTAGATTCAATTTACTGTAAAAGTAAAAAAAAAAGGCCTGGAACCTCATCTGCGACTTTATCCGTTACTCAGGGTCTCAGCAATGCATGCCATCTCTGTACTTGGCCGTTGTAAGCAGGTTGACGGGCGATTCGCATGTCGTTCCAGTGTTGTAATTCTTCCGGACCGGAGCTATTTGATCCCAAGCAAAGCCAGCCAATCATCTCTCGTCCCTTTCGTCCCATGCTGCCTCGGCGTCGATTGTAAACAGACAAGAAAAGGGTGACGTCCGCCAGTTGGAACAAAGCAACCTGTGGTCAACAAGTTTCAGATTTCCAACAGCAGATTGAGGATGTAGTTATACATATAGTTGATACATGTAATGAATACATATGTATGTATACACATTAGGTTGGGCCAAATAAACCGACTATTCTTTTTTTTCAAGAGGCCCTTTCAAAAACTTGTTCTTTATGATCAAATAACAAGCCTCTAAAAACCTGAGCTCTTAATTTTAATATTTAGAGGTCGCTCATCGCGATTTTCTATTTCCCATTTAAATAACATGGGAAATGTTCCTATGGCACACTTCGATTTTTATATTTCAAGCACTAATCCACTTAGAAAGATTCTTTTCACACACTTCGATCTTTATATTTCAAGTAATAATCTACTTAGAAAGATTTTTTTCTACATACCTACTTTTGTTCAAAATTGAACTCTCCAAAAAAAAGGTATCTTGGTCTGTTTCGCTAAATCTAGCGGTTTCCAAGTCGGATATTGGTTATTAATGGTAATTAACCATGACTAACTTGGAAGCGGTTAGATTCATCGAAGAGGACCAAAAGACTTTTGTTGTAGAGTGTTCAATTTGAAACAAAAGTAGCTATGCAGAATCTTTCTGAGTACATTAGTTTTTGAAATATAAAAATCAAAGTGTGCCACAAGAACATTTCGCATGTTATTTAAATGGAAAATAGAAAATCGCAATGAGCGACCTCTAAATACTAAAATGAGGAGTTCAAATTTTTCGAGGCTTGTTATTTGATCATAAAGAACAAGTTTTTAGAAGGGCCATTTAAAAAAAATAATCGGTTTATTTGGCCCACCCTAATGTACATGCATACGAGAATATGGGGCACAATGGGCACCTAACGAAAAAAACAATTAGAATTGTTTAAAAAGGATTTTTCGACCGTTTATTAACTAAAATACGAGAATCAGTCATTGGTACATACATGTCAATCATACCATTTAATACCACGGAATTTTTTTCTGCATTATTTCCTCCTCAAACATTTAGAGAGAATGCTAGCACTTTTTTTTGTTTCAATGCGTGAAAGATGTTGTAAAAATATCATTATAAATATCATTTATATAAGCAAAACAATCGTCATTGAACGAAAATAAAGTCTAAATAGTGTTATTAAGAGACGTTTCTACTTTTATTGGGACGATAATTACTAGATTTTTCAAAATTGATTATGAGAAATCGGGAATTTTTCAGCTCAACAAAGTGAAAAGCTGTTCAGTTAAAATTGAAAGAGTTTGTAGCATAATGTTTTTGGGAGGGATCCACTGTGCACCACGACCCCCTATATATGTGTGCATATCTACCTGAAATACGAACGTTTCCTTATAAAGCGGATTGGGCTGAGCTCGTTTGAGACCGGTTTTCGATCGGCCCATTTCACGGGCGTTGCTGTCCACCAAAGCCAGTTTAACATATGTATCCGGTGGCCTCACGTCGTTTCCACCTCCACCCCGAAAATGTGAACCCTTTATTATTTCGACGGATAGTCGCCCTGTGGTCCCATTGTATGCCAAACCAATAAAAATCTCTGCTATGCTCCCGCCTCGCATCCCATTACCATAGAGCGGGACCAGAGGCGGTGTCGCATATGAACGAACTGACTGCTGAGAACCCGTGGAATCGCTCCTGGTCAGGCTACCGCTCGTTCCCCAATCTTGTGCCTATGAATAATTATTATTGTCAAGAGGATCGATTTAATTAACAGGAGGACGTTTAGTCCTAAATTTTGTTTTAAACTGATATAATTGTGTTTTAACCATGGATAGAGATTGCGGTGGGCATTGCAAAGGAAGCCAGAGTGTAGTTTCCAATTGTAAGTTAATTTGGTCAAAAGAGATCCTGGCCTCGCCTAGTAATCTCTCTCTGCGCATCCGTCCGCTCCACCAGTAAACCCTCAGCCTGGCTCCCATCCCATTCACATCTTCCGGGTTGACGCGATGCAATAAAAAGCTTTCCATGTATTGGGGTGCAGCTCCTTGACGTATTCTCGTCTTGCGTCTCTGCTTTTTCGAAGGCAACAAAACCAAACGCACTTGACTGCCACCTATTCCGCTTGGATAATTTCTTCCTTGCAGCACGTGAACCTGCGGTAAGCGACGTAATCACGTTATAAATACATTTGTTTGAAAAAGGTGGTTCAACTTGAAATTCAAATATTTGCAATATTGGGAATTACACGTGAGTACCTTAATGCACCGTGTTACAGAGACTTTGACCACGAAAATATTCCTGGTCACTTGGTATGAGTATGTACGATAATACAAGTGCAATGAATAAATAAAAAGAAATTAATAATACATACCGTCATTTCACGCATGGGGGCATCATACATAAACGCCACTTCTAAGCTGTTTACCTCCTCCGCTGGAATTTCCATAGAAGGACCTTCTTGGTTAGCCGAATCCCGTCGCCGATCTACTTCTCGGTCTTTTTCTCTTGCTACATCCATTTCCTCATTCTCGACGACATTTGGCGTCCCGACTTCTACTACACACTGAGGATTTCAATAAATATCATGTAGTACATTATTTGACTGCAATTTACACACACGCTACACACGTACGTAGGCACAACAGATTAGTATTAACTAGACAGAATATTCTGCTCATGGGTGAACGTTTTCACGACAATATTCATACTTCATATTTGGGTATAGCATTCAGCCAAGTCTGAATGATGACTTCAGAATTATACTAGGGGTGAGAAATTCCAGCATCTTGTCTGTACCTATATTGTACACCTCACTCCATGTATAATAACTGCTTACCTCGCGCACCTGTTGTTGATCCAAAGCCTGCTCTTCAGTACAGCTACTGCTGGATGCTGTTCCTGCATCTGTATCAATCGACCAATTATAATAATGATCAAGTAATTTAATCCTTCAAATCTTTTGATGGTCCGAGAGAACCTTTAAAGCCATGTTCATTATGATTCATAAGGCGAGTGAATCTTTATGCCAAATATGAGTGGATTGACACTGATTTCAACTCGAACGTACCTAGGATACCAGGCCCGTCCGTTTGTATGGTAAGGCTATCTGGCAATAGGTGGGGGCCAGAATTCAGTCGACGCAGGGCATCCTCTTCCGAGTCGGAGCTCGTTTCTGGATCCGAATGAGAGAATGCTTTTCCTGCAATCAGAATTGTACCATTACCTACGGCAATGAGAGAAAACTTATGCATCGGGGAAAAGATTCTATACCTAGATTCTTTCCAAGCTGGGATGTCGAGCTGTTATTGGATTGGCAAAGCGGTACGCATACACTGCCAAAGTAGGCAGAGGAGGTGGAAGATGTGAAACACCATTTCCTTGACAAGTAAAGGAACAGGACCAGCAAGAGGGCTCCGAATCCTGCAACAGCGCCAAGAAATGCTGCTGCCTCCACTGGTACTGCAAAGCAAATCGTTCATTTGTTGAATTTATTGAATTGCGCTAGATTCCTCACACCTAAATTGGAGATGAAGAAAGGCCATTGGTTGCCCACGTACTATTCAAATTTACGTGGATCAGAGTGTCAAGTACGTAAAGGGGCGCGTATAATTTAAACACAAGTGACAGGCGCGATGAGTAGTAGACAGGGCAGGTGTTCGAATTTAATGATGGATTAAATATAATGTAAGAGTAGGACGAGGTCACTCGGTAATCAGATATATCAGAGTGGACTCACCCGCTAGGAAATGGTCCGACCCAGCGAGAATCATACTCGCTTAATTCGTAATCCTATAATATGCGTACATTGAGAAGGTAACGAAACCTCTTCCGCGATAAAGAGTTCATCATATGCCAGGACGTCGTTGCAGAGGCGTTGCAGGAGAATGCAGCAACTTTTTTATTTACAAACAGCGGTGGCCACCCCGTCACCCGTGTTCACCAAACCTGCGCGTCGCGCGATATGAGCTCGCGTTAAAATAAATAATCCAATCAACCACGGCGTGTATACATAGAGCTACAAATATCGCGGTATGTATGAATACATTATGTAGGTATGTATGTGTGTATACAGGACAACGGTCAAGAGTTGTACGCAACAGAGAGAAGACGACAACAATAGGGATTGTACGCAATTCGCGACACTAGCGCCGCCACCACGCACATTTTTTGCTTTTCATTTTTAACCTGACGTCGCGCGTGCTTTTGTTTACTGAGTTCATTATTTTCGAAATTAATTCCCGCTTCTACCGTCCGTTCAGTTTTTTTTTCAAAAAAAATCCCTCCATCTACCATGAACTACGTAGCAAAAAGATATCCCGTCGCCCAAAGTCTTTGGTCGGGCAGACCGTATTCTCCTATATTGCTAATCCCTATAAGTGGCGGGGTCAAGATCTAAGAGAGATAAAATATGTCTCTATCTCACTTTTTTATGGTTGAGTTGACATGATCTGCGCAGCTGCAATAGCAATGCCGGATGTTGACTTGCGCAGAAAGCTCTAACTCAATCATATCTAAGAGCGACAACATTATCGTCAGCAGCGTACAAAATATGGGGTAGACGCAAACTAGCAGACGACTGCGGTCGCAAGCAGCTGACTGGTGGTAAACGATTCTGTCTGTCTTGAGTCCTTGAACATCCCTGACGTCGACCCGCCACCATACTCATAGCCCCAGTGTCCTCGCAGTCGTATATGTATAGTTGAATTTTGCTGTCACAAGCTTCGCTCGATTACATCAGTGAATGTTAAAATCCAAAAAAAAAAGAAAAGGAGGAAAGATAGCAGCTTTCCCCTGAAGTGGAAATAATAGTAGTAAATAATAATCGGTATATTGTATAACACACGAAGAGGGAACAAGAAGGGCACGATTATGGTTGTTGGTGTATTTCCAGCCCTCAAACTGGGCATGTTGCTGATTAGACAGGTCAGCAAACCACTGGCTCAAATGTTTGTCAATCAGGCAAAGAATCATCCAGTGTTTAGGACTTACTTCATCATACCACCTGCCCAGTGTACGTCATCCCCAAAAATATATTATTATTGCCTCTAGCAGGACATTATCAAATGTACTTCTTATCATATGGATATGTAGTATGTACTCCTGGCTTGATAAATTTCAAATAAATGAAAAGCATGACTGTTTTGAAACCACTACATTATTAAATACCCGTTTGACACGCATCTTTTATTTCTTTAATTTCATTTTGCAATCGTATGGCTAATTGCCAATAATACTTGAAAACTATGAATGTATAGTAGATGTTAGTGTATTAAATTATGTTTGAGAACTGACTGAGTATAGTCATGATTCATCTCCTTTAAATCGTAACGTAAATTGTTTGCAGTTTACCATTGGGCAGAGGTCAAGGGAAAAATGTACCTTATGAACCTTGGAAAACCGACCAAGGTGGCAAAGTTGAATGAAGCAATGGCGATTGAGCTTGGAGCCAACCTAATGGGAGAGGTGATCATCTTTGGTGTTGCCGGTGGTTGCTTAATGCTAGAATATTCTCGTCAGGCCTCGAAGGAAGCAAAGAAAGAAGAGCTGCGCTTGGCTCAGGTGCAGCAATTCACCATGGACATTGAATCGTTATACAGTACGACGTTGAGGCAAGAGACAGAAATTCAACGACTTGAGAGCATTGTCGATCAATTGGCAAGTCGTGCCAAAATAAAATTACCCAGGGATACGGGTAGTGAGACAACTGGGTCGAAGGGTAGGCAGCCGTACCAAGTCGAGGAAAGCAGATCTACGAATGATCGAAGAACTGGAGACGTTGCGGACGGAGAAAAAACACTGAACAAAGTGGACCTCAAACACAACCAATCACTTGTTGGTCGTGCTATAGTTTACTTTGAAAATGACGTCAGGAGAGACAAGCTCAGTTAATGGGTACTTTATTTATATCTTCACCAAGCCTCCCTCATCACCCCCCTTTATTTTCATTCTTTCTCTCCCACTCTTGTACATAGTCTGATGTCAAACACTCCAAGGAATTTAAATATTCATAATACATATTGTAGGTATTTATCGTTACAAAGTACAGGTATGTGTGTATACCATGTACTATGTATACAAAGAAATGTGAAAAAAATAAATAAAGTTGGAATAGTTTAATTTAAGTTAATTCCGTCCTTCAGCATCTTCTGTAACGCATGAATTCGTGATTCCAAATTCCCAAAATCAATCTCTGAAATTAAAATATCGATATATCAGTTAGTTTGTGGCCCTCGACGTTTCAAGGAACATTTATAAAAACCTTTAGCTTCAAATCGACGATATCTCATGACTTCTCGGTAAGGGGAATCTCCTGATTTTATCGTGTCGACAGAAGAGCTATCTGTTGAAAAATTTTAATACGATATTTTAAGCAAACGGGATGCAAGAACTACAGTGATTAGTCAGGTCAAGTTGAAATATTGCAGCTGATCAAGATCAGAGAACAAGCTTGCGTGCACTCTCTCGCATTTTTTCTCTTTCAAATGAGTATGTTGTGTTCAAATCAGGTGATACCTGGAGACAAGCTGGCTGGTTTTGCCCGCCTGCAACCCAATGCTGATCGGCTTCTACGTCTCCTGCCTAAGACACGTCGACCTTGACATGGAGGTGTCGAAGGATTTGACCCCTGAGGTTTTTTGTTTGCGCAATCGTTCGACTGGCGCAATTTTGTGGTCAGGACGGCATTTTCGGCACGTAGCCTCTGTATTCGAGTTCGAAATGATGCCCGCTCTTCGGCAACGGTGCTTTCCAAAGATTTTACCGCTCCGAGCAAACGTCGTATCTCCGTGCCTAAAATTTTAACAGACACCGCATAAGTGGGACAAGTCGAAAGGTGACGGTTCGACTACTGTTCGACTTTGTTCGACAAGAGCTTTTATATACACAATTAATGGATAGATTTTCAGCTTAATAAATTCAGGATAAAAAAAATCATTTTCTCTTAAATTTTTCTTTTTCACTGCGATACTTTTTAAGCAAAATTATGAAAGTATTATTTTTATATTCCTTATACATAGATTCCTCAATAACGTATTATTTGCAAAATTTTCGTAACGGTACGCCGTATTTCAAAAAAAAAATAAAAATTTTTACAGATAAACTGAATTATTAAAGGGGGAGGGTCAAGTAACCGGCCGTTTTTTATCAAATGGTTTTTTGAAAAGAATATGAGGTTCAACCCTTCTTGCAGATCCAAGTTTCATCGGTTTTTCGCAAAACTTAACATTCTTTAAGCGACAGCGGCACAATGCCGAATTTCCATTGATTCACCCGGCCTACAAAACGTGGAAACAAAATTCATGGACCAATAGCAATATTGTTACTCGATATTTTTCATCGAGTTCTACAGGTTTCAAGACAAAATATAAAAAAAATACCTCAAAATCAATCTTTTTCAAGTCTTTCATCAAGTCTCAAAACATTCAGAAAAACTACCTCATTATCTTTGACTGTAAAAAAAAATTAAAAATAATCTGATGTGCCACTGAAAAATCCACAGCATTTAAAATTAGAAACAAGCTCTTTTCCCACAATTATGCCTAATAGACAGAAGGTCACAAAATTGTAGGCGGCACGAATTTCTACTCTATTATACAAGAAAATTATTCTCAACAACATGCTACAAATGAAATCGGAATAAATCAATATGAAAAGGTTTGAACGTAGAATCGGTTTTGGGAGACCTTGTATAGAAATAACTAGACGAATGAATCAGGATTTTCATCATGTCATTACAGCAAAAAAACGACGTGACGATAATTCGAAACCCTAAATAAATTCAGAGAATAATTGCAAGGTATTGTGGGCCAGTATTTAAATGAACGAATTTAGTCCTTAAAAAATCTCTTATGGCGAGCCTTGAATAACACCTCCAACAACGCTCAGGCGGGCGGTACGATGAATCGTTTGCTTTTTATGCATTTAACGAGTAAAAAGCCACCTTCCAGTGGTACACCAAATTATGTTTTTTTTTTACACGATGGAAAAAGAACGGTACAGCAATTTTTAAAAAAGCATTTCGAACAAGAAACTGAAACAAGCATTTTGAAGAAGAAACTGCACTTTCCGATAGCTTGAAGCGATTTTTTTTTGCAATTTCTTTTCATCATGATCCCTTAATTCTTTCGTCCAGTGTATAAATAATATACTGAAATAATTCACTTACTTTAGAAGTTGTGAAAAAAAAAATTTTCCCCAAAATAAAATATTATTCATGTTAAAAATTAATAAAATTATATTTTCATTTTGAGGGGAGGGGGGGGGGGGGGGGGGGACTTTTTTCACAACGTCCAATGTAAGCAAATTAATTCAAGATATTATTTGTATAACAATAACAGTACAATTTGCAATAATACGGCTAAAACTTCTTTAATAATTCAGTTTATCTGGAAAAAAAATCGTTTTAATTTTTTTTAACTACGGCATAACACTCGGACAGAAAACAGCGTCCACAATCTCCTCTTTGTTATAGATATTAACGAATTGTTACCGCCATTGGATATTCTCCGGTTCTCTTCTACAAGTCTCCTGTTAGTCGTGGTCAGCTGTTCCAATTTCTTATGAAGATCTCTGTTCCCGCCACTAGCCACTCTAACTCTATCAAGTTCAGCTTCCAGCCTCCGTATCGTTGCCTGTAAAACGGCTGGTTGGGGCGGACCGCAGTACTCCAGGGGTAAAGGATAATGGATTCTTAAGTAGTCAGGGGTTGGTCGGCGGGTTGAAAGGATAAATTAAAGTCATATTGAAGGAGGCTTCTTTTGGCGAGACGGTGATGATACATAAACTAGGCAAATCCCCAGTCTATTTTGTATATCGGCTTTCTATTATTATTACATGACTCATCAGCGTATTACTGGAATGTTAAATCTAAACTCGGAAGTAACAAAGTTCCCCTTACGCTCCCGCCTCTGCGGACAAAGCCTCCTCAGATAAGGCTCACCTATCGAATTCTACGCTGTAAGTGACGATCAGATATCGTCTGTTGCTGGTCTTAGCACATGAAGCTGAATTGTAGCCTGATCCACCATCCGTTCTACGAGATCGCAATAGCTCCAAATCCTCAAAGGTCAAAAGATCAAGGGTAATGCAGTCGCTCGTCTGTAAGGAACCTGGTGTGTCTAATTCAACTATAAACTAGGAGAGAACTCGTAGGACTATGATGAAGATTTTTTACTCGTTTCAATAATTACTTTCAACAGACCCGACTGCAACATAGCGACGAATACGTCGAACTGTTTGTAATTTCCCGTTTTATGAGTTAGATTTTCTATATCTGTAAAATACACATGTGATGGGAAAAAAAAAACTTTGCCTGAAAAATGGTAATAAGCCTGTTCTACCCTTCGAGTGTGTATCAGTGTATATGTCAGTGGCGGATTTACCAGCAGGCTGAGTAGGCTGGAACCTAGAGCAGCAAATTTGGCTCAAAATTTTTTTTTGCCTTACAGAAATAAAAAAAAAACCTTATTATATACACTGAGAAAAGAATTCTCGAAAATTTAACAAAATTACAATAGTTTAGTACTATACAATATACCGAATACTCCAACATCTGTATATGAAAAATTACTATTAAGTGCTTTGTAAAGTATACTTTTGTGAATATGAATTTTTTAAATATTCCAATAGCGTTTAAATATTACAATTTAAATTTAGTAATTTTGACCCATTTTTTAAATTAATTATTACTATGATTTTTTCTCTGTGTACCTAAATGTTTTAGGTCCACTCACACAATTCGCTTAAGCGCGAAAGTATGCTGTATTAGCGCCTAAGAATCAAGATCTCGGTGTTTCGTTACATTATATCGTAATTAACAGATAAAATATACGTATAAATAATGCAAAAAGCATCTTATTAGAAAGAAGAGTGATTACTGGACTTACCAAAAATTTTTTCAATCGATCAATTGCTTTTTTAAATAAAAAAAGTAATTTTAACACCTTATAATGTGGATTTTTTTAAACAAACATCAATTTTTTGTAATGAACTTATTTCAATTTTTCAAATTTAATTTATATTTTTTGCAAAATGTTTTTTTTCTTTTTTAAATTATTTAAAACAAATGAAATATAATAAAAAAATATTAATTACAAGTTAATACATTTATAAAAATTTTAAATTTGTATAATTTACGTATATTAGAGTACAAATCATAAAATTGCAATTTTATTGACAAAAAAAATGTGATTAATATGATTGTAAACTAAGGTATTGAATTGCAGAGGTTAGTAGGGGCGGCAAAAATTGAATAGCCTACTGGCGGCAAATGTGTAAATCCGCCGCTGGTATATGTATATATGATGACTGCACGAGAATTGGAAGTCGATTTGGGCAATTTACAGGGTGGGCCAAACAAAACCGGCCCGATTTAGAATGAGAATAACATCCGAACGCCTCGACTGAGTTGTAGTAACTTTACTTTGCTCGAAACTAGAAGAATAAACCTTTCGTTTCGCGTTCGAAAGTCCGGAAAATATTCATTCCTTGCTGAGGTACACGCTTTTGAAGAACGGGTTTTGAAAAAGTCGCTGGAAGGATGAAAAAAAATGTATTAAAGAATGTTTAACTCAATTTTTATCTTAAATTGTGATTCGAAGTTTGATTCTGACAATATAGCAAATCTCCTAGACATTCTATTCACATGACATGAAACGTTTTTCGTAATATTAACGCCAGAACGCGCGCGTGAGATTGAAATTCTGTTTCCGGGACATCATTGAGTTCACTATCAAAAAAGTCGGCTATAAATGATGTCGAGAACCAGACCAAGACCGAGAACCAAAGACCAAAATTGATATGCACAAGTAAACAATCTGAATACTTCAGCCAACAATTAATCAGAATTCAATCAGGAACGACCGACCACCAGGTAGATAAAACGAACATTTTCGAGATTTTTCGAGACTGCGCGGCGTCAGGGCTGACTATTTTAATATTGGCGAATTACCTAGAGCATCACATTTGCTTTTTCGTCGATACCGTTGAACTACTATGGATTATATTAGAAAATTTTGGAATATGAAATATAAGAACAATACGAGAAAAACACAAATTGTTGTAAATTTTTTGACATTATTGAACCAAAATAAATGAGTCTTTAAATCATAATTTTAGAT
This sequence comes from Macrophya annulata, assembly GCA_963924015.1. Taxonomy (NCBI): domain Eukaryota; kingdom Metazoa; phylum Arthropoda; class Insecta; order Hymenoptera; family Tenthredinidae; genus Macrophya; species Macrophya annulata. Next base: position 24,336,308 of record OZ001259.1, on the reverse strand, counting down.
GGAAATTAAGTAGACTACTCTTTAGGACTAATTCTTTTCATCCTACTAGTGACTTTTTCAAAACCAGTTCTCCAAAAGCGTGTATCTCAGCAAGGAATGAAGATTTTTCAGATTTTTAAACCCGAAACGAATGGTTTATTCTTCTAGTTTCGAGCAAAGTAAAGTTTCTAAAAATCGGTTGACGCATTTGGATTTTATTCACTTTTTGAATCGGTCCGGTTTTTTTGGTCCATCCTGTATACCTATATGTATGTGAGTATATTTATTATGAATCGTGTAGAGATATTAAGGATAAGCGTTATTTTAAACAGACAAGCCGTGTCGTATGAGGACTGCCAATCCTCAGCTGTGTATTTGTCGGTGACGATGAGGTCCAAGTTACGCCTCGAGGATCTCGTTCCTACGTCTGCGACCCTCATCTTGACAATGTATTCTCTACCGCTCTTGCATTCATACGTGGTCACTAAATTTTCACCTGGATTGTTCATGTCGTCAATAATCGGATTGAAGGGGAGATTCTCGACAGAAATAAAGAAAGTAAAATCGAAATCTGAAATCCCTATCGTGGAAATATTTGTTTCGTGAGCATGATGGGGTCAACGAGTACCACCACAGCGCGAACCGATATACGAGTATGAGACACAGAAGATATCAGCTGACGCTTGACGTGTTGTACACGATCACGTCCGAAACTGCAGAGTATCATAATTATTAAGCTCGCGGTGTGGTCGATTGATTACATTCTTGTTGATTCATGTCGTTCCGTTCGTAACCATGTTCGTGGGTGTTTTTGCCGTTATTGGGGTCTTCAAGGAGGATAAGTGAGAGACAAAATGCATGAAATATATCTTAATAACCGTCAAGCTAGATAATATAAATAGATAAGTAGGCATAGACCGCCTATAGGTTATCGTTCGCCCTATCATAATAAATATGTGGTCATTCTTCTCGCGGGATCCTACCAAAGACTTTCCGTATGAAATTGGAGAGCCCGTTCCAGGTTTCGAAGGCAAGAGCTTGTGGACACTCCACCGGGCAAAACGAAAGGTAACCGTATCTATGGATAACCTCAATTGCTAAATAACGATGTATGTATGCGTAGGTATCTGTATACTACAGTTCATATATGCGCCCCCAGTCTACATACATTGTATGTCTGTCTATATTATTTTTCTCATTAACAACGACGACTAATTGTCATTTCTGTCTGTTATGCGTTACTCAACATAGAAATATTACCACAGGGTAGCACGACAGGAGAAGATGTCTCGGTCTTTGTCTTTGAGATCAAAAATGGAGGGGAGGCGCAGGTGGAAATTGTCAGAGCCGCTGTAAAGAGGCTAAAGACCCTCAGGCATCCTAGCATACTGACATATCTTGATAATCTTGAGGTATCTGCTTGTATCTAGAAACTACTTATCCAAGCCCAAATTCAAAGGTCAATAGACTTAATTGTCATTTGTTCGTTTAGACGGACAAGACTATATATCTGGCTACAGAAAGGGTCGAACCGCTGCAAACACGCCTCTTCCAAAACAATCATCTTGAGGGACAACAGAGAGATTTGTACCTATCATGGGGGATCTTTCAAATAACCGTGAGTACTGGTTTATTAAATAGAAAATAAAGTTGACGGGATCAGAAGTGTCACATGAGGTTCTCTTCAACACAGATTATCACACGCCGTTTCGATATATTCTGAAATAATAATCAAAAAATCAACGCCAAATACTCTTGGCAAAGTCTTGCAAGAGCAACTATAGGGTAGTCCATTTTAATTTCGCCCGGCTAATATCTGCACTAAAAAGTTCTGGATTCCATCTTATGTTACTTAATTCTCGAAATATTGGCCTGAGGAAATTAAAACGAGGAACCGTGTATAAAGTTTTTCGAATAATAATAACAATGATTGATGATGAATTGTTATACAGATGAAGCATCTTTTATCTTACTTTACAACAGCGTGCCCTTAGTTTCCTGAATAACGATGGAAACCTGAGACACAACAATGTCAACCTGTGGTCCGTGTTTGTCAATGTGGAGAGTGGAGAATGGAAGCTGGGTGGAGTCGAGTATACGACGGGGGTTATGGCTGCCTACACCCCTTTGCCTCCGGCCTTGCGAATCTACCAACCTCCAGAGGTCAAAGATAATGCTAAACCTTCATCAAAATGGTAATGACATTGTCAGGGCCACAAAACTTACAAATGTCGAGGACTTTTCAGGCCCCGAAAAACTCAGGAAAATGTTGGACACTTGTATGATAAAATGTTCAAGGAAAATACTTATTGAATTCTAGTCCAAGTAAACTGGAAAAATTTGAGAAAGTTTGAATTTAAACTTTTGTGGCTACCTTGCGCTATAGTACTTCCTAATCATTCAATACAATCAATTTTGTCCATTTGGCCTGCCAAACAGAACAATTCCAGCAACTAAATTTCATTTCACATGCCCATATTATTCTCTTCTGTGGTTATCTAAACTTTATAAACGTAATGACAGCTCGACCGATGCATGGGGACTTGGCTGTCTTATATGGGAGGCTTTCAACGGGCCGCTAAACAGCACCGCCGATCTCAAAATCAAAACGGACCAGGTACGAAACTGTGCAAAAGACTACCTGTAACATAACTTGAGTTATTCATAACATATTTGTATTTTCAAGATATACTTAAATTATTTATAACATAATTGAATTTTCAAGATACCAAAACAACTGGTGGCCGTATATCGAGAACTGGTTGGCCAGAATGCAGATGGTCGACCCAATCCAGCAGATGTTATAGCACGGTGTAGGAGCAATGGGGGTTACTTCAAGAATGATCTGGTCGACGCTCTTCTGTTTCTGGAAGAAATCCAAATGAAAGAAAAGGGCGAGAAAGGTAGATTCTTCGTCCATTTGGCTACACAGCTGGAGAGTTTTCCTGATGGGGTTGGGAGGTACAAGATTTTGCCCCAGCTATTGGCTGCCTTTGAATTTGGGGATGCTGGAAGTGCGGTATTACCACCTCTGTTACAGCTTGGCCGTAAATTACCAGAGGCCGAGTACCAGAACCGCGTTGTACCCTGTGTTGTAAAATTATTTGCATCAAACGACAGAGCAACCCGCTTGAGACTTTTGCAACACCTCGAACGGTTTGTCAACCATCTTCAGCCTTCTACGGTCAATGAGGCCATTTTCCCACAGGTTGTTATAATACACATACATATGTCTAATAATGCAACTGTATGGAAGAATCAAATATTCAGAGAACTTATTACAATCTTTTTGTATATGAGTAATTCTCTTAATTACCGTAAGGATTCTTTTACCTTGAAAAATTGAATTGCGTCACGATTTTTTACCTAATTATACCTATAAAAAGTGACAATTTTGTGGAATTTAAAGCTTCTAGCATCGCAAATAGTGGAGATACACGTAATCGAATTTTTCACTTGAGTAAATAATCGAAATTTCATTCCAAAAAACGCCTTAGTTTTGATTTGCCGAATGGCGAAATATGAAAGAAATGCAATTAAAGATAAAAAATCGTCCAATTTCTGCAAAGCACCCCCTTAAGTTTAAATTTTTATGCGATCATCTTGAATGGTGTACTTTTTTAGATAAATCCTGTAAATATGAAATTGAGATCTCTAGAGAATCACTCTCAATCAATGATACAATTTATGAAATCGTCGAATATGATTCGAAAAAATTTGCAAAGATGGTTTTTTTTTCTATAATATTATAGAACGAATATATATAATATATTTTTATTCGCCTAGAATATAATATTCCAGAAAAAAATATATTATACATATATGTATATTGGAGAAGAAATAGAGGTATATAATATATTTTTTATTCACCTGGAATATAATATTACCGAAATAAAAATCCATTTATGCAAATTTTTCGAATCATATTTGACGAATTCATAAATTATCTCATTTTTCATATTAGGAGAGGTTTAAATCAATCCAGTCGAGTCAACCGTTGAATAAAACAGTTGACTCGACTGGATTGATTTAAACCTCTCCTAATATCAAAAGTTCGAGTGCTAACTGCAAGATGTACAATATCTTATTTTTCATATTTTTATATTTTCAGTATCTACCTAAAAAAGTACACCTTCCATGATAATCAAATAAAACTTTCAACTGAGGGGGGTGCTTTATAGAGATCGGAACGATTTTTTGTTTTCAAACGCATTTCTTTCATATTTCACCATTCGGGATACTAAAACTGAGGCGTTTATTGGAAAATTCAGAAGATTTCCTACGTAAAATGGTATTTAAAAATTCCATTCGAGGTGCAAAATCCTTACGGTAATTAAGAGAATTACCCACATACTGTATACATTAGGACTCTCAGGAGTTCGATTGTCACGCTCGTATGTGACTGGGAAAAGAGCTAACTTGGAGAGAAATATTTTAATAACAGGTCGTTTATAATTGCAGGTGGCTCGTGGTTTTTTAGACACCAACCCGGCCGTGCGGGAACATACGATAAAGTCGGTGGTTCACTTAGCCCCTAAATTAGACTATAACAATCTGAATGTGGAGACCCTTAGACATTTTGCAAGACTTCAATCTAAGGACGAACAAGGTGGTATCCGGACAAATACCACCGTATGCTTAGGAAAGATCGCTCAGCATCTACATCCCCAAATCAGACAGAAGGTAATACGCATGGGCATTTTCCTAAAGATTTCGAAGTCTTTAGATCTCGAACGAGATTTGTACAGTAAATTTCTTAAATTAGGGAACGAAATACGTGATGTGGTAATATTGTCATTCCAAGTGATATAATTTAAGTACCAAAATCCTCATGCAATCAATGAATTTTACTTTGATACAAATTTCAGGTACTGATTGGAGCGTTCGTCCGGGGTACTCGGGATCCGTTCGCGCCTGCTCGCAGCGCAAGTATACTGGCGCTTGCTGCTACACAACAATACTTTCTTCTGCAAGAAGTTGCAATTCGTATACTTCCCGCTCTCTGTCCTCTTGCTGTGGACGTTGACAAAGGAGTTAGGGAAAATGCCTTCCGTACAATTCGGGGTTTTCTTTCGAAGCTCGAGCGAGTCTCTGAGGAACCCGGACTTCGCGAATCCATGGGTAAACACTTGAAAATTTACCTACGACTTCCAGAAAAACTATGGAGTAAATTTACGAGAAAAAAAGTATTAGAGAGAACCATATGCTACTTTTGACCTGCTTTTCAGGTCAATAAAGAGGCCATTACGGTCAAGTCGGGAATAAATAACTAATATAAGACTGTTTGCAGAGGCGGATGTAAACACGGCTACACCAAGCTTGAGCAATGCTGCGGCAACATGGGCCGGATGGGCAGTTACCGCAGTTACGGCCAAATTTTATCGTAGCCAATCTGATACTCCAAAGTCATCAAATGCTCACGCCTCAAGAATTTTGCTGAGCAAGCCAGCCTCTCTTGGTTCGTTCAATTACAATTTAGGCTTACTCTGGTCAATTCATAGATATATTTATTTTATGCAGGTTATCATATACATATTTTAATGTAATTTAATACATGGATATTTTTTATTGCAAAATTGGTTGTTCAATTATCGAAAGCACGTATGAGACCAAGAAATATCAAGTGTCTGGATAATTCTCTGTAACTGTGTTTATGATTTAGAGCAAGCGAGCAGCTCACAGAGCAGTGCGAGTACGACAACGACAACAAGCAGCGCAACCAGCATGACTTCCTTAGATCAGGATCAAGACCCTCAAAATACTGCCAACACGAACTCTGATGGCGAATGGGATTGCTGGGAGGCGGACAATTGGGGGGATATGGAACAGCAAACAGCCCCTGCTGCAAATGTTGGAGCATCCACGGCCAAGTCACTGTCCACAGGTCTATCTTCTACAATTGCATCAAAGACCAGTGAACCACAGTGGGAAAGTCTTGAAGAGGAACCGGCAAGTACTTTGAAAGTGTTATAGGATAGCATTGAAGAATAAAAGAGTCCCCTTACGATTTTTCAGTATAATGGGGAAAACAATTGGTATTGAACAAAGTTAAAATTGCTGCAGTAATCCCAGTTGCCCACCAAATAATTGTATCCATGGGCAATCGCTTTCATTCTTATGTTGCACGTGAATTACAGGAAGAAAGTCAAGAGGAAGGCAAGGTTGGATACAACGAGGGGAGCAGTCACGAAGGGTGGGAAGACTCTGAGTTCCAACCACTCGAGGAATTCTCCTCACTCGAGCACTCAGGTAAAATAGTTCGAATCCTACATGCTTTTTGTATAGGTATGTATGGATACATACGTAAATGCAACCAAATCTAGGTAACTTCATGCCGGTATCAACATACCAATATACCTATACTATAATGTTACAGAAAATAACAGCAAGCTGGAGGAAGCTAGGAGGAAACGGGAGGAACGAAAATTAGCACGCCAGCGTCAGATGGAAGCTAAACGAGCAGCCAAGGCAAGATTCAACGGGCCTGGAAAAAAGATTTAATACCATTGACTAAATGGGGAAAATCGGGGAACAATCTTACTGTAATCATACTATAGATACAAGGGTTTTATTAATTATTAGATATCGTTACACGTCTTGCTACATCAAATATAGTCAGCTACCACTTTAATGCACCGCACCGCACCGCATTATTACCTATTACCTAAACTGCAAGGAAAGTTGAATATCGCGGCGTGGTAAATTGAAAATAAGTGCCGTGTGAATGGATATAGTTAGTTTTATTTACAGAACGTGAATAATACTTCAACCAGTCACTCGCAATCGGCATAATAAATTATTACTAGGTATTGACTCGGGCGCGATCTGGAATCACGACTTTATTAAAACTATTCAAGTCGTGTGAATAAGTGTAATATGTAGGAGTCGAGTAATTTGTAGTTGATCTGAGTGTTGTTGGAAAATAAGTATGTTTCCTATGTCGGAGCGCATTCATACTCTGTTTCACAACGTCAATTACATAGCTGAATAATCTAGTGTAAGTTATATGTACTCGCAATATTTCCTACCTATAAATATACATTCAATAATCAAAAAATATGTATTGTACTACCAATAACGATATACAAACGAACGTTTGATTCCTTCCAGAATTCTGACAAAAGAATTTGTACTTTAAAATTAAATAGAAGAAATATATAATTGTAGTCAACAATATTTTGAATACTTGGCAATGTTTCGTTATGAAAATGCGAAAAAATAATTTTTCTCAGTTCGTTGCGTTGACGCTACCGGCTTCAACCGCATCCCAATAAGGGATTGATTGGATCAGCGATCAGAATTGAAAATTTGAAACGTGTCCGACTGATGTAAGGATCGCCATACAACGTTAGATTTAACCATTCGCCCGCAAATCAACGAACCAAGACCTTTAAGTGATATTTTCATGTACGCGACAACGATGAGAGTCGTAGAGTCGACCAATCATGTGCATTCCATTTATTAAGTCGTGTGCATGCATGGGGTCCATCTCGGTTGGCTGGGTGTACCCAGGTGGCGTTTTGAAACGTTACGACACGATAATCGTACGCATAGAACTTATACTTCTATGATCGTACAAAACATAACCAACGAAACGTCGCCTACCATAACCTAACCCTAACACTAACCCAATCTAACCTAATTCCACTAACTGAATTGACATTTTATAATAACCTAGAGTATCTGTAAGGCTGAAGCGATTAATGTCTAAAATCTGCGGATGATTCTTCAATTTTCAGCATAATAATACAATAGTAGGTCGGGACAACGATACAGACACGCAGTGATAAATGTACCGAGCATGAGCCAGTTTGTGTTATTGAGAAGTAGGTACTGCCTGGCAGTATCTGAGCGATGCCTTTTCAAAAGATATATAAAAGTATGGGGGCAAAGGATATATCACGGTGACACGGAGAATCACAATACGGACAATCATGTATCAGCGAAGCAACGACCGCTGTCAGGAAAAATATTGCGGGACCGTTTGATACGTGACATTCGTCAGACCAAAGAACGAATGGAAGAAGTTATAGAGAGAGAAAATATTTGGACTGTACCGAATTTCCTTTGTATAGGCCGTATATTAACTTCGCCATATCTGGGATATCTGATTATATCCCAAGACTACCAGGTAATGTATTTTTAATTATATATTCATGGGCAAAATTAACGACGCACTCGGTACTCCACGAAAAATGCCCGTCTTTAAAATGCTGTAACTCGTTGGGAAACAAGCGAAAACAATCATTTCAAAAAGCATTTTGATGATTGAAATTTCATCTTTGAGATGGTTCTTTTTGAATTTTATCTACGGTCATTTCTGATCTCGTGGCGTAGGTTCGAGTGCAGAGTTGCAAAACGTAGAGAAAATCAAGTTTTTCAAAGTTCTCTGTAGAGCCTTGAAAAAAATCGCAGAGCATTCTGGAGGTAGTCATTTTATAGTCTGAAATCTCCTTTTCAAAATGGTTTTTTTAAACTTCTTCACGCGATTTGTTTTCACGGAGTTATTCAGCTTTGAGTCAAGTCACGAATAGGTACCATGCACCCCGTGTGTACACACACACGCACACGCATGACTGGACTTAAAATTGAATAAATATGTAATAAAAAATCGCCTAAAAAAGTTCAAAAAGCCATTATAAAGAGGAGATTTCAGGCTACATAATGGCTATCTCGAACATTCTGTGCGATATTTTCAACGGCCCACCAAGGACTTTGAAAAACTTGGTCTTCTCTGCGTTTCACAACTGCACTCAAACCTGCACTACGAGGTCAGAAATGATTGTAGACAAAATTCAAGAAGAACCATCTGGAAGATGACATTTCAACCTTCACAATGCTCCCTGAAATGATTTCTTTCATTTTTTTTTTTATCGAGTTACAACATTTTGAAGATGAGCATTCTTTCACGGAGTACCAGAGTGCGTTGTTAATTTAGCCCTTGAGTGTTTTATACGTTTGTTAATTTATTCAGTTACCACTACTAATCTCAGTTATTTTTTTCTCTTGGCTGGTTGTCATCTCTTAGGTTGCGCTTTGGCTGCTGGGACTAGCCGGAATTACAGATTTAGCTGATGGTTGGATAGCTCGTACTTGGTCGTCGCAGGCTTCCAAGTTGGGAAGTTTCCTGGACCCAATAGCAGACAAATTACTCGTTGGGACGCTCTTTTTGTCTCTCACCTGGTCAGGACTTATTCCAGTACAATTGACATTTCTAGTCGTCGCCAGAGATGTAGCCCTAGTAATTGGAGCTTCCTACATCAGATATCGATCGCTGCCAATACCCGTAAGTCAGCGTATATTCTGTGAACTTACACATGCAGAGATATATCTTGTTTGCAATAATCATAGAAGAGAATATCAATTATTTTTAACCAATCGATAAGATGTCTTGACAAAAGTTGACGAGGATGTTTAAAGTATTCGTTTGACTTCACACTTTCACTTTGCTTCTAGAGAACGATGATGAAATACTTTGACCCAACGTATGCATCGGTGCAGCTGGCACCGACATTTGCCAGCAAGCTGAATACTGGGGTACAACTTTGTTTAGTGGCTAGTACCCTAGCTGCCCCTGTATTTCATTTCGTTGATCATCCGCTTTTACAAGGCCTGTGCTATCTGACAGCGGCAACAACAATAGCTGGTGGTCTCAGTTACCTGGTGTCAAAAGATACCTACAAGTTCCTTCGCAAACGAAAAGTCAGCCCTCGATCTCCGCCTCAGTCATGACCCTGACAGTTGACTGCAATAAAGATGATTCAGGAAGTTGTCATTTATGTTGCTCTGATTTAGCATACCTACCGATTAAAACTGACCTGATGGGCAATCTAATAGTCAATCATCGTCACCTTACTTGAACAGCTAGCCGAGGTACCTACTATTCTATGGGAAATCGAGATCGAGGAAAGTCATTGAACTTATGGCTTTTCATGTATTTCAAACAAAGCTTCTGCTATTAGTTCGACAATTGAAAGTACATACGTACACAAAGTTGAAAGGGGTGTCGATTTTTACATTAATAGAAGGATTAATGTTAAAGTGATTTAAAGACCGAATCACAGTCGTGAAATTGAATTGAATCTTTATATCGCGTAAGAGTAGGGTGTATTCGGACATAGCTTTGGTCGTGGGTAAGCCGTGCAATGTTTGAATAGCCCTTGTGATAAAAAAGTGAATAGTTGTTACCATCTTTTGTTGAATGAAACCATGAGGAAGATTGTACTCCTGAAAGTGGTTGTTTTATATTAGAGGGTAGAAATACAAAATAATACTTTGATCACTATTACCTGTCTGAGATTTATTAGTGTAGTACATGTATACGTCTATATACCTGTCTTCTATATTAATATAATGTCTGTGTACAATTTGTTTTATCTAACTAACTAAGAAGTAATATAGCTTGTCACAAGAAATTGCATCAATGGGCAGCGATGTAGTCATCAGTTTTATACATTTCATAAGCAAACTCTTCAGTATGATTTGGATCGTATATCAATCCTACGTAATCAATTTCCAAGCTGAACTGCCCTGTGACCTTGTCAGCTGCTGTAATACTGAAGTTCACAATGCTCTCTAAAGATATCGGCTCCTGCATGTCCTGGACCCTTCCTTTGCTGGACATGAAGAATTTTGAGAAAGGTATTTTTACATACTGCCAATAAGGTCCGCCTCTCGTGTAGAGCACATAGTGGTAGACATCATTCCAAGTTATATCCCAATAACCCGCTGTAGATAGATTCAACATGTAAGATCTGCCGTCGCCTCTTACTCGCATAACCAGGTGGTTGTAGGCTGACCAGTCGTGACTAGTTTCTCGTTTAAAAGACTTGCGAGCACGTATCGTTTTTATGTTGCAGTATCCCGCCTTCTTGACAATCCCTGTTTTTGGTGTACGTTTGTCTAGGTATCCAGAAAACAGTCCCCTTCCGCTCTTTGTCAACTGCAGACTTGGCGGAGGGAATGAACAAACAAATTGAACGACAGAATTACACACGTTACGATATTAAAAATATACAATCATTTGTGGTTCAGAAATATTCTCGAAATTCTAATCTTTCCTTTCAGGTACGAAATTATTATCAGCTGTACAGTAACGGATTGTAGTTGAATCACAGTTATTAAAGTATGAGAAATTCACCTGCAATTCGAATAGCCTTCCCCATAGTCACTGTCGGCAGACGTTATCCATTCGTCAAGAGATTTCTTGTTCCCGTCAAATCGCCAGACAACGTCTATTTCGTGCTTTCGAAATATCATCACGGGATCATTTTCGAAGCGTTCTATTACTTCCTGCTTAAACAGCTTTAACTCGTCTCCTAACAAACGTAAACCATTACGAATATGCCAGAACTCTGAGGGTTTTTCGGGAGTATCTCCAGACGGTATTGACGGGTAACCTCCTTTGCGATATTGTTCCCAAAAGCTGCGTACTTGCGACACATTGTATCTATTTCTGAGGGTTGTTACGATCGTTCGCGGTATCCTGACATACATCACTGCTAGTGCATCACTTGATACGAATCTGTTATGGGACCCGTGCTGGTTGTCGCTCCTGCTATCCGGGAATCTACCTGTCCACTTCTTCACAGCATCCTCCGCTGTGTACGACGTGCAATGACGCACTGATGAAAATAGACTTTTGAACGGGTGCGATAAGCAGTTGACCGAGTGTCATTCAATCATTCTCATTCATATGCCGGCAAATCTGACTAGTGAATAATCAAACTGCATTGTATTGTAGTAAATCGGGACTAATTATCTACCTTTCGAAACCTATTGTATGTCCGATGCATGAGCCCCTGTATACCTATACATGCCTAACTCATACACAGTATGTATGCATGTATGTAGGATCACGTATTGTATTATCAGTCGATAAAATCAGTATTTTCCACTGTTATTTATCGACATACAATGTCGACAAAATTCACAATTTTTGCGCCGAAATTAATTCGTGCATTCAACCGTGAGATGGCAATACCAGTCGAAACCTGGCGGGGTGAGCCACCGACCTTGAGCTTGAGTAGCGGCACCTGCAGTCGTAGGGTCGGTGGCCCGCAGTGGCCCTCGTGTCGCGTCGTATAGTTAATTCTTCCTCAAAAGTTCAAAGAATACATAACCAATAAGGAAAAGAAGAAGAAAGCTGTTATTTTGTGCTAAACCTAATAATCAAAAAATTGAACAGTTATTTTGTGCTAATAACGATAACTAAAAAGTGAATTGCAAGTGATGCTACAAAAACCGTGTATAATTATCTCGACTGAGGTTGTGTTTTTTTACGTCTGATTTACGGCTGCCACGGATTTGTCAACTATTAGTAGTGGACGCGGATGAGTTTTAAATATGATAAGAGTTTCCAATGGCTATTTTAACATCGATAATTAAATTTAGAAAACTGTTGCAACTTTGACAATTATCAAAGCTTGTTTTGATCATAAGAAATATCTTTTGAACAATCAGCCGGAACGAAAATCAAAACGTTCGGCACTACGTACGACGTTACGGTGAGTCGAGATTTTTCCATTTTTCTGTATTAGATCGGTAAAATGTTTGAAAAATAACGAAAATCTTGAATTTCTTGTTGAAATAAATTTTTTGGACAGATTTTACACGTCGGGTACTTCAACACTTACGTTGATCAATCAACAATAACAATTCGATTGCTACGAGCGGACTTTGATTGCAATCGGAGGAATTGTTTATTTTCAAGGATATTCTGTCTGTACCCGCGAATAACTGTGTGAAAAGCTAATTTCCCTGTGAACCTAACCTCTCGTGCCTCTTTCGAATATACGTACGGTTACATTTAATAAACTTGTATGTCAGTGAAAAAACTTGCAACAGATATCATCTTGTCGACTAATAATAATAATACAACTACCGTCAATTTGACAAGGTAATTCCAAGTTTCTCGTACCTTAGCATTATTTGCTTTATTGCCGGTTCTGCAACTCACCAAGGTGAACCTAATTTGTCGAATTTAATGAATTTGAGTTGATAAAATCTTTCCGGGAGAATACTTGTTCCCTAGTTTAACCTTTTATTTAAGTTTTCAACAGCATTATTGTTCAGCGTACAGCTGAACAGCTGAAATCTAGGAAAGACGAAATGCTTAATTCCTTGAAACATAAGTAACTTCTTTCGTTTTAATGATACAAGTCGAGTGCAATCGACAATAGTGAGAGATTATGAATAAATCTCACGTAAATATATATTAAATTGATTCTATTTGATTGATATGTATATCTGCCTTGTAGGGAAGAATTTAAATAATGAGAGTAAGAACTCCGAGGGCTGCAAATGAATTCAAATGTAGATACTACTATTGAATTGATTAGGCATCACATTTTTTTTTCTTGAAGTAGAATACAATTTAATATTGGTAATAAACTGATTTCGAATCTCAGGTACTGATCATAGCAATTGATGGGATTGAAAAGGTTGATCATTTATGCAGTGTATTCATACTAATACACTATAGTTTTTTAAAAACGGTTATTACAGTATTACAAAATTAATCATAAGGTACCTTATAATAGATTCGATTAACGAAACGATAATGTTACTGACAACGATTAGATGTATAAAAAGAGACAGTTCGAAAATCTTTGGTTCCTAGTCAAGAGTAGTTGCATGACTAACACGTTGAGCTTATTTATCCAATGTATTTCATGTTCAACTAATTTTCATATTCGCAGGCATTCTTCAACAAGGCAAACAAGCTTCTGTCCATCTTCAACAAACCTGCTTCGAAATTCTACAGAACAACGATTCTCATCAGGGACTGGAGCAGTCGAAGCGTCAGGGGAACAGCTGCTAGAGAACTTTGTACTGCGAAGTGTAATAGAACTAGTATAAGCGTATAGGTTTCAGCCGCGTTGCATCTAGTCCGTAATTACAGTTTACTTACTTAAAATCAATTTCAATAAAATTTCGCATCCAATCTAATCATTAGTTTCGTTAAAAACGTCATGTAGAGTATAAGCTGAGCTAGTATCAACAATTTTCAGTGAGCAAACTTTATAACATAGCATATGACTGATAAATTTTGAAACATAATTTTGTTATCTGTGACTAGTAATAACCACAGGCTTTCTTATCATAGCGCCTGCTGCTCCCTCTGTGTAAGACTAAAAAATTATTACTTTTGCCGCAACCCATTCGAGACATATAAAATAATTTTGTAAATTGTCATACAAACAACGAGACAAAGACACGAGGCTGGTGTCACAAAATTGTTACATTTACTCAAGTAGACTCAATATAATGAACCAAACAACACGTTTGTATGATTGAGTTTGTTCTTTTGATTAATAATACCTCGAAAAATTTGAAAAACAAATACAATGCGGCATTGTGGTGAAATAAATGTTGTAATACAAATTATTTGTAGCACCTATAGGTAGCAATATGCAAACTCGTTATTGTACCATAGGACACTGTAGCTGAGTCGTTCACATGGTAATATTATAATGGGACGACGAAAAGACTTTCATTATTACAGGGTTGATGAGAATTTGTAATAATATAATATGAAAAATATATTATATTGTCTATTGGCACTGGGCGCTGATCTGAAAGTTAGAACTTTTCTAATTACCTCCGGCAAAAATTTTCCTATCTGTTGAGACTCCTTCTATTTATGAAAAAAATAGTCTGATTAGATACAATAATCATATCACTGCATTCTCACATATACATTGTTTCAGTTTCTTTCTGATAAATTTTTTGCTATTGTTAAGCAACTTTAATTGAAGAGGTAAAAGATTGAATAATTTAATTGCAACTAAGTAACTACTGTATTTATATGAAGTTTTCGTAAATTTAGATAACTGAATAGATCTGTGTCTTGTTTTACTCAATGAGCTCCAAAATTTGTTACTTTGCTCGTCACATTGATAACATAATTATTTGAGAGAGAAAACCTGCTCTATACTTGAAGGATAATTTGTTGTGATAAAACTTCTCCTACTTAAAATTTTTAGTAGCTTGATTTGCACAGCCTTTGAAGAGAATAGAGTGTACTACTATAAGCTCCACCCCAAGCTGTAATACCATAATTCATTACACCATAGAAATTAGCATAATATACCAATAACATTAGCCTGGTTTGAGCAAACTTGGCCAACTTGTAAAAGATAAATATTAAGTATTTAGTTTTATTAACAATTAAGATTACAATTAACAATCAACAAACTTTCAACCATACAAAAATATTCATTCATATTTTTAGCTATGTCTTCATTGTTTTCAACTTTTATATTATTATTATCAACAATATAATCAATGTGATTATTATTTGTTCCCTTTTTACCAAATTTATTATTTATAATATACCACAATTTCTTGAGGTTTCTGCAATTATTATCAAGTAGTTTTTCTTCAAATTTAAACTTATAACTTTAATAACTCTATCCAATATTTTTGTTTATTGTTTGTATTCATTCTCAAGTTCAGTATTTATTGGCTGCAGTTTGCATAAATTATACAACTGTTCTTTAGTATTGCACGAAACAACTATAGCTTTAGTAATCCATCTTTTCCTAAGCATATTTTTAGATTTCATTCTATTCAATTTATTATTCATTTTCGACATATTTATGCAAATTTTTATTTCGCCAATAATTAAGCCAGTAGCCAAATTAGGATCCAGAAATAACAATTCATTCCATTTAACATTACCAGCAATCTTTTCCAACTTACTATAGTTAATGTAATTATTATATTCATAATTAAACTAAAGCATGACAAAAATTGTAGACTTGAAGTATCTAAATCCAGTTAGTTAATATTGTAATCACCTATGGTCAAGTGATTACGTCTTCCTATTTCATTGCCTAAAAATTAAAATAATAAAAATACCATTTGGCCCTCGTACTCGTCTCTGCACGCGGTGCTGAATGGTATCGCCATCTCGCGGTCGAACTACTTTTGTAGTAAAATCATTGCGCCACTGGAAAAGAATCACTGACCTACGGTATGCACCTGTCGTGGGTTCAGTAGCATTCGTGGCGTCAAAGAGTTAACATAGGGGTTCCGTGACGACTTTGATAGACATCTCATTAGAAATATTCCGAACGAGGGGAAGTTGTCGCGTCTTGGACATATGGTTAGATGTTGAATAAGCAGTACATGAATTTTCGACATTGGGTTATTTTTGTCTGGCAATCGAACCACTGACTGCCAGGCAAGAATCAAGTGAAAAATCTCTGTCCGGCAAAATGTTGATGATACCAGAGGACCTTGTACAGCAATAAGCAAATAGAGACATCCTTAGTAATTTGCAATGTGTATATGCATATTTATTTATAAGAAATAATTGCAAATTATACATAATATGACATAACGTTGACCATGAGAAATATTTTATCTATGCCGCAGCAATAAATTCCCAGACATACCTATAATTCATTACTTCGTTATTTTCCACTCTCACCTTCCTGCCACTCTTTATTTCAGGTATTGAATTAGGTAAGTGAATTTTAATAATCGTAAAAACTCCATACAACTTAAACAAATGAGTCATGCATATCTCGTAAAAACTCGTCATAATCGTAAAAACTCCATACAACTTAAACAAATGCATAGAGATACATCTATATGAATGCATGCTTACTGAGATAGACGCTCCTGATTATTCCCGCCAAAAATTTTAGCACACTTCCTCGGCTCAGATGTTCTCCTGATACCAGCAGCAATATTTCGACTTAAAATTTTAAAAACTTTGATTTTCATAAACGAATGAGATATGTACGCAAAGACACATCCATACGAATGCATGCCTGCTTAGTCATATGCACCTGATTTTTCCCGCCAAAAATTTCAGCACACCTCCTCGGCTCACATGTTCTCCTGATACCAGGAGCAATATTTCGACTTAAAATTTCAAAAACTTTGATTTTCATAAACGAATGAGATATGCACGCAGAGACACATCTATACGAATGCATGCCTGCTTAGACATATGCTCCTGATTTTTCCCGCCAAAAATTTCAGCACACCTCCTCGGCTCAGATGTTCTCCTGATACCAGGAGCAATTTTCGACTTAAAATTTTAAAAACTTAGATTTTCATAAACGAATGAGATATGCACGCAGAGACACATCTATACGAATGCATGCTTGCTGAGATATACGCTCCTGATTTTTCCCGCCAAAAATTTCAGCACACCTCCTCGGCTCACATGTTCTCCTGATACCAGGAGCAATATTTCGACTTAAAATTTCAAAAACTTTGATTTTCATAAACGAATGAGATATGCACGCAGAGACACATCTATACGAATGCATGCCTGCTTAGACATATGCTCCTGATTTTTCCCGCCAAAAATTTCAGCACACCTCCTCGGCTCAGATGTTCTCCTGATACCAGGAGCAATTTTCGACTTAAAATTTTAAAAACTTAGATTTTCATAAACGAATGAGATATGCACGCAGAGACACATCTATACGAATGCATGCTTGCTGAGATATACGCTCCTGATTTTTCCCGCCAAAAATTTCAGCACACCTCCTCGGCTCAGATGTTCTCCTGATACCAGGAGCAATATTTCGACTTAAAATTCCAAAAACTCTAAATTTAGTAAGCTAATGAGATATGCACGCAGAGACACATCTATACGAATGCATGCCTGCTTAGACATATGCTCCTGATTTTTCCCGCTAAAAATTTCAGCACACCTCCTCGGCTCACATGTTCTCCTGATACCAGGAGCAATATTTCGACTTTAAATTTCAAACTCCAAATTTCCTAAGCGATTGAGACATGCACAGAGACACATCTATATGAATGCATGCTTACTGAGATATATGTTCCTGATTTTTCCTGCCAAGAATTTCCGAGCGAATTGGGAAAGTACGGTCGAATAGGACTGGGAGAAATACGAAAAAAGGCAACTTGTAAATATTCCTCAAAAATAAATATGTACCTATTGTGATTGATCGAGTCTCTTTATTTACTTCTTGGGATACAAGTCATCTCAAAATATATCACATTTGTATTACATTCTACAATAATATTCTACTTAATGTCACTATTCTAAAAATGTATGTATGTTTACGCACTTGAATAAAGATTATTATTATTATTATTATTATTATTATATAAAAAATATCAAAATTACAATTTATAAATTAATTATTCAAAATTATATAAGAAAAATCGGTGGGCAAGAATAATGCCATTAAAACACCGCAAAATAATATTTTTTATAATTTATAATATTGTTGTATTAAGTGGACGGACTGCGTATAGATGCTGTGCATCTCTGCAGAATATAGTATTATTTTATACTGTTACTATGTAATTTGGTTTAAATAAAAAAATACCTAAATAATTAAATGTCTGTTCGGAGTATTCATATTGAATATCGTTAACATAACCCCCATATGAACTCTTCGACGCCACGAGGGCCACTGACCGCGTGAGAGAAAATCCCACTATTCAAGTTCAAGGTCGTCACTTTCTCCGCCAACGGGGTTTGAAATGGTATCGCCATCTCGCGGTCGCGGTCTAAGTGACGAACTACTTTTACCGGTAATCGCAACAGATACCGGACCTACCGATAAAACATACGTATGTATGTACAGATCACCAATATGGGCGCGAGAGCGTCAAAAAATGTAATCCACCTAACCTCAATCTAACACCAATTATTAATTATCCAAAAAAAGAAACTTAGCACGCCGGGACGCACGTGTGACGTGACGAGGGGTGAATATGCAGACATTACCCGATTCGTTGCGATTTCCACTTTATCCGGCTGGATTAATGATACAAAATATCATATAGACCCCGAGTAAAAAAATCTAATCGTAACGTGTCTGTCATTATACGCGCAATAATTGGCATAATTACATGATCTCGTAATTGTAGATCGAAGCAGGGAAAAATAAAGTGCTACGGACCGATTATGGGCTATCTATTCTGGACTTGGGGATTGGCGATGCACTTAACCATTCTTTGGGGTGTTTTGGATGTCAATTTTCATTCACCTGTACTGAAAGATCTGCCGTCGATACCCTCGCCTGCGGGGGCGCCGACGAAAAGATTATTGCTATTTGTGGCGGATGGTCTGAGATTTCGCACGTTCCTTGAGGATCCTCCGCCATACTTGACGTAAATACATTAATAACTTTAACTCAATCCTACTGACGGTTAATTGTCAAATAGGCATATAGAAGAACAATGCAACAACTTTTACGGTCATTCTATTTAATATACACATAAAAAAATCATAACGCAGTAGAGTTATGAATGAACGAGGTACATGGGGAGTATCACATACCCGAATGCCCACTGAGTCGAGGCCTGGGCACGTAGCTCTTACTGCTGGTCTGTACGAGGATCCCAGCGCCCTTTTCAAAGGTTGGAAGGAAAATCCTGTGGACTTTGACTCTGTATTCAATCAGAGCCGCCTGACTTGGGCCTGGGGTAGCCCTGACATTATTCCCATGTTTGTCAAAGGTACAGATGTCAGACTTTCAGAACTTTGACAAATTTTGATCCCCTAATTGAAGTAATATCTTCTTCTAACCAACAGGCAGCAGGGATAGAGTCCAGGGTAGAAGCTATCCAACTGACTGGCAAGATTTCGATGGAAATCCAGAAACCATAACTCGCCTTGATTCCTGGGTATTTCAACAATTTCACAAATGGTTAGCAGATGTCGAACCCGAAGTGAAAGATTTGGATCGTATTATTTTATTTCTACATCTTCTTGGCTGTGACACTGCTGGGCACGCAAGAAAACCGCGCTCTAGGTGGGAATCCATTATTGATCATTTAAAACTCGCACGATTTATTATTATGGTATAAAGGTCTGAGGTTTCTAGAATGAACCATTTGATATAATCCGAATATAGACAGGGTATGAGGCTAGTTTATACCTCAAATTAACGAATAACGATCATACCACATTTAACATTGTGAACCAAAAATATATACAATGTTATGTTGTCTGAATTTCAGGGAGTATCGCGAATGCATGACCTTTGTAGATCGTGAAATCGGGAAGGTTGTGAGAAAGGTCGAAGAATACTTTGGTGACAATGATACAGCATATGTGTTTACGTCAGATCACGGAATGACAGACTGGGGCTCCCACGGCAGCGGATCACCAGATGAGACTGAAACACCCCTGGTCGCCTGGGGATCTGGTGTGAATTCTTTCAGAGCGCGGGTAGACGTGGAACAAGCTGATATCGCTCCATTAATATCGTCCCTCCTTGGGATTTCAATTCCCGTTAATAACGAGGTCGTCCCAAATCATATTTCTACCTTCTAGATATAAAGATACAAATAGATTTCATTTCGCAATAGAAAATAGAAGTCATACAAAGTTTAGCATAAGACTCTAGAAATGTAAACATCAAATAGCAGATGCAATATTTCTTTGTATACCTCTGTCAACAGAAGCGCGAATGAGCTGATGTATAAATTTGAATTCTTTCTGCAGGGTGTATTGCCTAGAAAGTATTTGAAAGATGGAGACAATGAGTACGGAGCCAGGGCTCTTGTCTGCAATCTGAAACAGCTCGAGCTTCAGGTGAGAGGAAGTAGGTTGCTTAGTCATGGATCCGGCAGCGAGCGACACCTTAGAGAAATAACATTATCGGAGGGAATCCACGGGGTAGAATATTTGTTGACATTGGGCAGGATCGCCGAAGCCATAGATAAAGGGGAAGACCTAATATCGTTTGCCAAAATTTCACTAACTTATTTTCGAGAATATCATCGAGATCGTTTAATGTTCTACTTGACAGTTTCGTGGCTGGGATGGATTACCCTGTTATTTCTTAAAATGACGGGCAGCCTGCAAGGCAAGAGACGTGCCACATTGCTCCTGCTGTGCGACGTTTTCTTTGTCTGTGCGACTCTTCTTCTCTGTGTCCTACACAGGGGTAAGTGACCTTCGGATATCGGCAACATCAGTTGATAATTTCTACCCCTACGCTATCTCTATATACAACAAAAAAAAACAGAAAGAAAAACAAACAAATCCTTGCAATCTTATCTTTCAAAAGATTAAGCATAGGACGCTGAATAGAAATGTGATTCTTACAGTTATTGTGAAACTGAAGACACTAACAAGACAAACGTTTCAGGTACGAGTGGATGGCGGTTACAGGGATACGCATTTTTGGCATTGCTTTCTTCATGGTTGGTTGCTCGAAGTTTCGGTACTTACCTTCATCCCTCGCTACGTGGCGGATGGTATTGGATGGGTTGTACGATCCTACTGACGACAATGATGTCATTCGGATTAACCATCAGATGGGTGTTTGGGGTGGCGACTTTGTGCTCCTGTGCAATGCAAAGGGTTTTATTTGAGAATGCTGATCGCTTTCTTACCCGAACAGGATTGATCCTCGCCGTGTTTCCTATACTGCCTGTAGTGGGCCCCCAGCCCCAAATATATCTCGTGTAAGACTTTACCACGTCCATCCCTTCGCATTAAATTCTATCCATTTTCATATCAAACAGTACAAACATTACTGACAGTAATACACAACGAGAATATAATAATATATCAATATAGAATCAAGAGACTCTGTAAAGTCTCGCCCCAAGTACATTAGAAGAAAATACTTAATTGATAAAAATATATGTCTGCATGCAGTAATACACTATTTTATTTAAGATTTACACAAAAACTCATTCCTTTGTTTTTCAGGCTACTGGGACTGCTTATTGGAGGAACGACTATGATAGCCATCAACAATCGTGGTATAAATAATACTCTCAAAGTTGTCGAAGGCTTCAGACTAGCTATGGCAGCCCTAGTATGTTCAGGACTTGTAGACGGTCGCAGTTTTATATCGTGGGTGGTCTTAGGCAGTACACCCTTATGCATTTGTGCATATCCTGTCAGTCCTAAGGAAAGAATATTCGGGGTTGCACTTGCGTTTCTTCCTGTTCTTGCCCTGCTGTCCGCATCCTACGAGCCGCTATTTCTTATCGCCTTGACAAGTCACCTATTATGTTGGCCTGTACCCGCAGATAAAAATGTCAAAACACCGCCATGGGAGAGGGGAATAGTATTGAGCATAGAAGACTTTACCAAAGCTGGGTTCTTTGTATCCTTTTAAATTTGATCATAATGAGAAACATAGTTAGAAAAATAATCATAACAGACGCATACTCGTGCGTGATAAATTGACACAAATTTAGAACCCTTTGAGTTTCTCATCTGCTCCTAGTCTAATATTTTGTGACTGATATACCGAAGTAATACATATATTTTATATCGATTCCTTACATATGGCAATTGTTATTCAGATGTTGTACGCACTATTAGGATTCTTTGGTACTGGTAATGTGGCCAGTCTCAGTTCATTCGACCCAACATGGACTCGTCACTTCCTTACTATATTCTCGCCGTTTACTATGTGCACCCTGATTGTCCTAAAGACTAGCATTCCCTTGTTGGTAGTTGGTTGTGGGATTCGAACCCTTGCCCCATCAAATCTTTTTATGGCAACAATTCTCCTCGGCGACTGTCTGTCGGTGCCAGTTATGCATGCAGTCACACCCCATGGTAGCTGGATGGATATCGGCAGCGCTGTAAGTCGACTGGTAATCGCAATCACCTTGCCCTGTCTGATGCTACTTCTCCATCATATTTCGTATCCACTGATCACTTACAGCGTTCGTAAAATCAGCCATCATCGTGAATCGAAGCAACGTGTATAGTATTAAATACAGTATGTACATACATATATACTTGTATATAGTATATGTATATTAAGATGTATCTTTACCGCATCACCAGTACGTACGCATAAATCATGTATACCTATTATTTATTCCTACCCTAAGGTCTCCATTTCAATGCGAAATCATTTGCGAGACATATTTGTATAAGATGTGGCATTTTTATTCCTGATTCCCATTCATTTGTCATTGTTTGTTTGTTTATTAGGATCTATGTATGGTTGACTTAACTTGTCACAGAATGTACCGAAGTAAATAATTTTTACTATTTAATATTACTATGTACTTTATTTTGTTATTTTATTATACTCCTTTGCCTTTGTTTTAATAGTGTTAATATACTGTGTACGTCGCTACCTACCTCAGCTTGTATCTCTAATCGGTGGCAAATATAAAGTTACGGGGGGAGGGGGGCAACAATTGCCAAGACGGTAAAATAAGTGGACAAAATCGATATTATAATTCACATACTTCAACACATAATAAGACGTGGTTCCGAAATTAATAAAAGAAATACATTACAGACACTTGTAGAATATAATTTTCGACATGCCAATGCCTGGCAAAGTGAAAATTAGAACTTGAACTCCTTGTACTTCTTCGAGGATTTGGTATCTTGATTTTGCTGACGCTTTCGCTTGCTCTGCAACAGAATGGCACATAAATAAAAATTTTTTTTTCCCAAGAAAATACACTCAGGGACAAAATTGATGGCGCACTCGGTACTCCGCAGAAAAATGCCCATATTCAAAATGTTGTAACTCGATGAGAAAAAGTCGAGAAAAATCATTTTAGGAAGCATTTTGAATGTTGAAATTTCATCTTCAAGATGGTTTTTTGTTTTTTGAATTTTATCTACGGTCATTTCTTACCTCGTGGCATAGATTCGAACAAAGAGTTGCGAAACGCTGAGAAACCCAAGTTTTTCAAAGTTCTCTGTGGGGAGCCTTGAAAAAATCGCAGAGAATTTTCGAGCTAGCTATTTTGTAGCCTGAAATCTACTCTTCAAAATGGTTTTTTTTTTTTAACTTCTTTGCGATTTTTTTTTTCACGGAGTTATTCAGCTTTGAGTCAAGTCATACGTATAGGCGCCATGCACCCCGGGTGTACGCACACCACGCGCATGACTTGATTCAAAGTTGAATAACTCCGTGAAAAAAAATTGCGTAATAATGTTAAAAAAAAATTTTTGAAGAGAAGATTTCAGGCTATAAAATGGCTATCTCGAAAATTCTCTGCGATTTTTTCAACGCTCCGCAAAAAACTTTGAAAAACTTTGTTTCCTCTACGTTTTGCAACTCTGCGCTTGAACCTACGCTACGAGGTCAGAAATGACCGTACAAAAAATTCAAAAAAACTCACTTTGAAGATGAAATTTCAACCTTCAAGATGCATTGTGAAATGATTTTTTTCGACTCTTTTTCATCGAGTTACAGCATTTTGAAGATGGGAATTTTTTCGCGGAGTACCAAGTGCGCCGTTAATTTTGTCCGCGAGTGTGTGTAGACCATTCTATTGCACATAAAATGGATAAGATCATAGGCGTGTGTGTCTGAAATTCAGATTATGCCATAAGTACCTTTTGCCGTTGTACGTGGTCCTGAAGCATGTCAGATAGATCTTCGCGTCGAAGGTGGGCCTGGCGGGATCGCATTGTCTCCTCATAGCGCGAAGCCATTGCCTCTGAATCCAAGTCAAGCTCGCTGGGGTCGAGTGCCAGTTCAACGGCGCCGTCCCTATCACCCTTACCATCCCCGGATGTACCTCCTCCGACTCCCGTTGTTCCTAAGGTACCCACGCCTGTACCAGACGCAGCTGCCCCTCCAGCTCCAGATCTACGAGCAGCAGCGATAACAGACGGAGGCGCTTGACCTCCGGCTGCCCCCGTCATATCGTATACGTGGGTACTTCCCATCATACTAGCGCCGAGTCCCTCAGCACGGCGCTCCTGCAATACTTGGTAAAGAGCTGGTGTATCGCCTCCTTCCATCTCGCTTTCGATTTTCTTCTTTCTGAGTTCAATAGTTTCCGGTGTCTCCAATCCCGCGGGTATAGAAGCGATTCCGCTTGGAGTTACGAGACCTTCGGCACCTGGTGTAACTAAACCGCTAGCGTCGGTTCCGTCCCCGTCCTTGCCCTCGGCTCCCTCACCTTCTTCACCATCCTCACCGTCGTCGTCGTCCTCGTCCTCACCAGACGATTCTGACTCCGGCTCACCCCACATACCCCGGTCTACTTCCTCGTCCATCGCATCGACCCCAGGCGCCCTAGCTACACCAAATACGTCCCCATACAGTGGACGTCCAGTCTCGTCCACCGGTGGCTTTCCCCATCCACCAGCGTGGTAACCAAACGCACATCCCTCGGGTATCGGCGCGTTTAAGCCGGGAATCTTTAGGTTTGGATAGCTTGGAGGAGGACCGTATCGCTGCATGGCAATCAACCAAGGCGGTGGTACTTTGTGACAATTCGGGCCTACGGGCATGCCTAATGCGGTACGTAGTTCGTCAGACAATTCTCCAGGTTTTTTCTCCTTCAGTCGAGTTTCGAATTCCTTGCCCTCATAATATAGGTCACCATGTATTGTCATACGGGGTTTCGTCTGCCACTTAAAAAACGCGTCGTGGAGCTTCTGATAGTCTATGTCAATTTTACCGAGCTTAGGCCTCGCCCGTTCTCGCATCTTTGCCTTGAGGGTACGTGTATCGTCGCGCTCTTGGAGGCTTGCCCGCATCTCTGTTATACCCGTCCGTTTTATAAAATCTGGTAAATCAAAGGGTGGCTTCTCGATACCGCGTTTACCCTGCAGGTACTTCCGCTTGAAACACCAATGCCGGGGGACGGGTACAGTGTTACGGTGGGCCTTAAGCTGCACTAACAACTTAGGATCCCGCGCTGTTACATCGTGCATCTCAACGACATCAGGACGTCCAACGAGCTGCTTAAGTTCAGCAACACTCAAACGCGTTAGTCTTTTCAGTTTACGTTTAGAAAGACGCGGCGTACCCCCCTCGCCGACGCCGTGTCCACCGATCCCGTGTTGCTGGTGGTGACTGAGCTGGGATGGATCATCGTCGAAGTCATCGATCGGCGGGGCTTTGCTGGGTGGTCCAGTTACCGACGCATTTACTACAGGTGGATATTGTCCAATAGGCTCGATCTTGTCATTGCCTACACCTCCACCTATAGCACCCCGAACTTCAGGCTCGGATAATTTGAAGGCATCGAATACTCGAGCAAACTGACGATACATCGGCTCCAGATCGTTTATACTTGGAATTTCTTGAATGTACTCGACTTCGGGCTCGTCGTCGGTATTTCTGAATCGTGTCTCAGGCGAGAGGTGGCGACCTGTTGGTTTCCTAATCCCATTTGCCTCGTCCCTCTTATCGTCGGCACTTTTCTTCTTGCGTTTCTTTTTCTTCTTCCTACTTTTGTTCGCCTTTGCGTCATATTTGGCTCGGGGAATGTCCGGTTCCGGTAGCATCTCATCCAGTAGAAGAGCTGCGTCTGTTATCAGACTATCGCGTATGTCAGAATTGTCGATCATAGATTGTGCTTCTGGTGGTGGTGGATCACTATCGCCGTCGTCGTCGTCATTATCGTTAGGATCGCCACCCAGTTGCTTAGCTCTTTCAGTTTTCAGGGCGAGGGCCTGCTCTAGGGCAACGGGGAGCTTTGTCGTGCCGATAATGTCAATTCCATCTCCTCTTCCTCCACCATTTCGATCACTTTCAACGTCCGCATCATTTCCACCGCCTACATCTGCGTCGGCATCCATCTCAATGTTTACTGGGTGCTGCATCTCAATGGGAGGCGCGACCTTCAAACTAAGGAGGCTAGGTAGCTGTGTTTGGGGCAATTCTATCGCGACCGGTGGTGGTATTCCCATTGTTGCCAATGTCGGTATCACTGAATGTGGATGATGCACGGAGGAAGGAACGCTTGCTAGTTGTTTTTGTATTTCTTGCTGTTCAATTTGTCTCAATTGACGAGGGTCCAGCATCATTTGCGGTGGCTGTGCCTGTAAATAATTTTGAAACTATTATACACTCGACGAAAGCTCTGAAGGAACACCTCATTTTTCTTAAAAAAAAAATAAATAAACTAAAATGACCAAATTCGAAAGCTGATATCTTTGTCGAAAAAGCACCCGGCGTTTTTACAAAAATACCGAGATGCTTGTTTTAAAATTCCTTTATCTAATTTTTTCTTTGAGTATAAAGATCCCATTAAAGCAATCCGTTGCCAAACTTCAAGGAACATGTTTGCGAATTTCACCCGATTGCTTTAATGGAATCTGATTTAAAGAAAAAGTTAGAGACATTTCAGCACAAGTATCTCAAAGTAGACACTCAGATTTCTAATATGATATTTTTGTCAAGACTCTGTGTGCTTTTTTGACGAAGAAACAAGGTTTTGGATTTGGTCATTTTTTGTTAAGAAAAATGAAGGTGTTCCTTCAGAACTTTTCAGGAGTATACATACAATATTATCGCCAAAGAATAACATTAACAGCGAAAGTTCGAATTACAGTTCATCAGTACTCGGGAAAACATAACTAAGTGATGGAAAAACGAAATTTGAATCGAAAAAATGGGCTAAGTAAAAGTGTAGAAAATAACGTAACACTACATAATTCATTAGGTCAGAGGAGAAAAATTAATATGATCTAAATGTAAGTGTAAACGTAGATAAAATTGATAACAAACTATTTGAAAAATAGAAAGTAATCAGTGAAATTCAATGATCTAAAAAGTGAGTTTTTGAATATTAATATAGGGGTACCACAAGGAACTATTTTGTGTCCACTATTATTTATTATTTATATAAAAAATCTATTAGAGAAGAGTGACAAGGAATGTTGCATTATTTCATACGCCGATGATATCGCAATCCTTTGCTCGGATATTGGATGATTGAGGTAAAGTCGAAATTAAACGAGAAGGACAACCATCAAAAATTGGCTAGATTAAAAGATACTATCCTTGAATGTGAGCAAGACAGATTGAATGATTTTTGGTAGTTACATAGATAGTATTACGGAGGAATAATTAAGCGTGTCTTTTCAACCAAATATTTGGGTGTTTTCGTTGATTATCATTTCAGAAGGGATGTGAAGATCAAAAAGAAAGTAAACGGAACAAAATATCCCATATATTATGTACGTATTATCAAGATTAAGCAAAATTCTTGCACCTAGCAATTAGCAATTGATTGTTTATGGTTTATGTCATAGTGTTGCTACGTACGGGATAATAGCTTGGGGATCAACCAATAAAGCAATAATTGGCTTAATTGACAACGTATGTATGTATGTACTACATAATACTAGAATTTGAAAATTGCTACATTGTTCATCTACAGAAAAAAACACCTCTACAACAAATTTATAAGAAATATATTCTCAAAACAACTTCACATCGTTATGAAAATCGTAGACAAGCATATCTAAATAATGCATCAACTACTAGAAATAGAATGTTTTAATTACCTAAACTAGAAAAAGAAGTTGGAGGGAGAAATCATAAATATATTGCTATGCTGATGCAAAATACAAAAATTAAAAATTGTAAACTAGCTATCCGAAATTATATGAGAAAAAATCGATGTGCAATAACAATGCCATCAAAACACCTCAAAATAATTTAATTTGTAATCTCCATTTTTTTAGGTTAGAATTAAGTGACCGGACTGCGTACAGGTGCTTCTGCAGGATACAGCTTTATATTGTATTGTTACTATGTAACCTGCTTTAAATAAAAAAATAAATAAATAAATAAATGTAACTTAATTGGTTAATTGAAATATGTGTAAGGGCGTAGGAAATTTTTATAAATCGCGACATAGATCGTGCACAGTTGTTGGAAGTTTTGAGAGGGTTTTTTTCAACAACAATTATTGTAAAAGCCGGGGACAAATGTTGGTCGTCGTCAAAGGTAAATAGAGAAATGAAGAATAGAAAATAGAAAGGCGTGGCAAGAAGACCAAGCTACGATTTATCGTTAGCCAAATACATACTCAACGTAAATACTAACCTCATTTCCCAGTGGACCGTCCATCGTTAGATTATATTTTTGGGACCTTGGCTTTTGCGGTCAGCAGAATTATGCTATCGCGTTTACGCGATAAACATTCAAATTTGATATAGCATCGATCTGAAGTCACCCCGGGGATTTATTTCTCGAATTAATATTGGCACTTGCAACTCTTCCCTCGAAATCCAGCTTTCCGTGAAATACTACCGACGATGCCACGGTCACAATTTTCTGTACGAAATTATGAAAATCTGTAAAGCAAGGGCTGGGATGAACGGTACGCGTACCCTCGACACTCTACGATTTTACTATTGTAAATAATGTCAAATATCCGTTGAAATTAAAAACACTAAATTATCATTACCGTATATACAACTTTTTTGAGAACCGCATACGCCACATGCCGCGGTATACCTAAACGCTAAGAGCCCCCCTAGTGCATGCAGTCGACTGTCGTACATCAGCGCCAGATGGCACGAGGCTACCCTCGCCCCCGTCAACATAATGCACGCTAAACTCAACAGATGTCTCTACGCGTACTGAATTCTCATCAAGAAACGCTTGCTTCACGATTCGTGACTGATTTGTGGTGTACCTGTTGTATCGAGGGCTGGCAGCGTGGAAGCGTTTGACTTTTGATAAAATCTTCGAAAACTTAGGTTATGTACTTGTGAAACTCGGCAGATCGTAGAATTACGTACCGAAAATGGCTAGACGAAAGAAGAACGAGGAGATCGACGTGCCTGTGAAATTGGAGGAACCTCTAACCAGTGACTCGTGTTGCAAATTAATATCAGAGCTCGTTAAATATTTGTTGTATCAAAAGCAACAGATCCCGGTTACTTACGAGTATCTACTCAGAATGGGGACTTCGTCGGCAGGAGCTAGTGACAGGTGTCTGGCCACGGCTAGAACGACTTTAGCATGCTTACAGAATATTTCGGACCATTTGAATAAGGAGTTGTCCCGCGGTAGCGCCGTCGTTAAAGAAATCGCGATATCCATGGGCGCAACATTACTATCACCAAAACTCTGCGTAAGGGTCAGTCTACCCCCAGGAATACTCAGCGGACGATCTCACCACAGCCAGCACCACCCCACTCGCAAGCCTCTACTGAGCCTGATGAGGTATGTTGTACGTAACGATTGCTTATGGGTCACCGGTTCATGAATAATCTCAGACTTCATAATAACGATTATTTGATGAATATTAGGTCGATAACTGAGAGCCAAGTGTTTCAAGATGCAATGACAACGCCGTTGGTGCTTACCAATACATTCGTCCTGGTACAAAAAAGCGATTGTAACAGAGTGTCAGAATTCTTTCTGCCAAAACCACGGTACGCCTTACCTACTGGGACAGCGGGGAGCCGTTTTCACATAAGACTGGGCCATCAGGATCAAGATGCTTGGGATTGTAACTGTGCAAATACAGTTAGAGTTTATCAAGATCAAGATTCTTCCCATTCAGATCTCGCGACAAGCCTAAGTATAACAGAACTGAAGAGTCCCGAAGCTCAAATTGGATGGTTCGATGACTCTACATATCAATGGTACCAGTCCAGAGACATACTCAAAGGGTTCAAGTTCACTCGGTGATCCAGGCATAGCCTCGGATCACCGATGAACAGTGTTTAAATTCAACTTGAACAATAGGTAAAAACTTTTTACCTCAGTAACATTAGATTCAAGTCAATTAATCTAGACGAACTGGTAAAAATGCTTGTTGGTTTAGCAGTACATGAATTTACAAGCAATGCAATTAGCGATTAAGACGGAGATGTGATTTACTTAAAGACACATGTTAACGATAAAATGAATTTTATGTAATGTTGCCTTCGCACCTGGCCATTGAACTGACAATGTCGAGCTATACTAATCTGTTCTTATTGTTACAATTCTAAGGGAAAGTGATTCGCTTTTCCTATGAGCAGAGAAGTTTGTTGGGAAACTTTAAGCTTGGGTCCATCCAGATGTCATAATAAAAAATACTTATTTACCTACCGAGATTCGTAAGCATCTGGGTGCATACAAAATATAAAACAACCATAGTAAAAGATTCTTGGGCGTTAGATTTATCTTACTACATATTAAATTAGATAGATTATTTTATACGGTTGAATATTAAAAACAGCGACTTTTCATACCAGTTTGAACAGTTTATAAAAATGTTATTCATAATATATTTCTCCTTACCATTGATTATACCCATCAGCTGTATACATATACTTGCGTATGATATTGACCCTCTTAAATAAAACATGTCAGGTGGTGAAATTGAAAACAAAAAAAACTAGAGATTTTATTCTCCCTTTCCTGTTCTCATTCACGTTCCTAAATAAATCAAGAAAGTCATTCGGTATTTTTTAATCGGGTTCAAGAAGTAGGGTCTGCAACTGTCCTTATGCGTATTTTTGTACTTCTACTTTTATATCATTCGAACATTTTCGACAATTTTAGTAAACAGTCACTAGAGTGCAAAGTGTAAGCTAATTAGAACAAGTTCAAAAAATTGGTGGCGGGAGAGGGATTGTTGGACGGCGCAGGACAAATTAGACGGGAATTTTTGAATTAATGATAAACATAGCTACGAATTTGGTTTTTACTAAATGCACAGACCCTACGGAAATACATCTGTAAGGCATATGTAAAACACGCAGGTGATGGTTAAATAAAGCAGCGTGTACAAAATTCATTGATTTTAAAATATCTTATCGACGCTATTTGTACAGAAGATATAAAGTTTGTCAAAAATTTTACTTTACAGATGTGAACGAAATTTAGAAATTTTGGCGTCAAAATACTAGATTGTATACGACACACGAATGGCTTCCCCAAATTGGAAAAACGTATCGCTCTTGCAGCTCTTTATCCTTAGTATATGTGTGTCTTTTACTGTTGTATACAGTATCCTAAGCTACATACTAAAATAATTTCTATCGTGGGATCGAAATAATCGCCCGCTATGCAATAAATATAACCCCTAAACCCACGTTCATACGAGTGGACGCATATTGGTGGTTTACAGTTTACTGCACTGAATCAAAACACCATCGTTACCGGCTAGCCGGCCGCTGGTGCATAGTCGCACGTGCGCGTTCATCGGAAGCGGGAGTTCGCAATCGTTCAAGCCTGTGACACCTTGCTCGCCGTGGGTGTTTCACCGGGTATCGGGTATATGTATATTGACGGGACTCCGTTATTGTTTATTATGTATTTCGAATATAATTGTTATTTCTAACTGTGAGAATGTTCAGATGAGGGTATAGTCGTAGTGAAAAGAACTACTTTTCTGTTATGCAACTGATGGCGCGTCGCGGTCGCGTGCGGGATTGACTGCAGTTTCAGGCGATCACATAAGGCAACGCCATACATAATAAATAAGTAAGAAACAAATGGTTACATAAAAACGTGCATACATTTTTCGACTTTCGTATAGTGAAATAACGCGTGACAGACTATGTGTAAATTTCAATGAACGTCGTGCCTTATTATTTCCACTGCAATACCTACAGCACACTGGAGGAATAGAAATTTGATTGAAGGTCAAGTTTGTTTACTGCCGCTTGGGTGCTTTCCGGTGCTTTCTGTGTCGTAATTCGGTGAAGCTGCAACCCCGCGCGAAATTATCTTATTCTAAATAATATATTATTCCGTAATTATGTTACGTATGTATAGTGCATAGATACTCCCGTGATATATAGGTATAAATTCTTTCTTGACTAACGATATCGTGTACGTACATACATACATTTTTCATTTTTGAACAGTATAGTAGAAATCAAGAAATAGAAATAGTTTTATTTAATGTTCAACAAATTCTTTCATTTTTAATTATCCGGAAAAAATTCAATTGTTTTTCAAATAATTAATACTTGTTGAATGAAATCATTACTTGCATTTCCATGGTCGGACAATTTTTCCAACACTGTATTACCGTGAAAGAGTGCACATCAGAATGCGGAATGTGATATACCCTGCAGTGTCCGTATAGCGAGTGAGTGTTCTCCAATATCTACCCCCATATGTGGAATATGTATTGTTTCATGACAGTGTATATGTGCGGGTATATTTTTATCTAAAATCTATCTCCTGCAATGTCGGATATACCTATAATATAATATCTTCCCATCGTTTCGCAATTAAAGTGCAATATTCTCTAATTATAAATTGTACTCACTGTATATGGAATACATACATATAATATTCGTAGTGAAGTGCAGTTCTCGATTCGATACCCACAATACTAAATATTTGTAGTACAGGTATGCGGTAAATACTAATATCTATATTATAGCAGTGTACTTTAGGTTCTTCAAGTTCTCATCGCGAAAGGATTATTTTTGGATACATTTTCATGATTGCCGGTGTTTTCCGAGATCAACACTGGTAAGTTTCGCATGCGATCATATTCTTCGGCTCATCCGCGGCTCCATGCTATGATTATTTTGTGAATTGTCGTTAACACTGGCAGAATAGTCTGTAATTTAATAGATATACTAACTGTCACTCAGCTCACTCACTCATAAAATTGACTATACACATATCATACAATAATATGTGACACTCTTCTTGCTGCTTGTAGCTCGCGCTCATTTTATAACTCGTTAATTAATTTCATTCCATTCAGAAATTTCCCTGTAATTCATACTATATACATATACATAATTATACCGATATATTCGTAATCGAATAGGACGCATCATCAGTTAACTCATAATTATTTCCTCATTCGACGCCGTGGGCTTGGGATTAAGACGACAGGCAGGCAGGAAGCGATTATAAGAATTTAAGACCACCGCATTATTGCTTCACGTATTCCACAGCGTCAATTGAAGCCAATTTTGCACTATTATACCCTTAACAAAAATTGATCTTATAATATAATCTCGAAAATGGAGTGACTGTTATTCTTCATAGTTGTGTACTTGTACATATATGTATTGTGTATGAATAACAGCGTGCATACTAATTCACTCAGCGGTGCCAAACATTAAATCATCTGGATAGACAAAACTTTTCACTGCACTTCTGTGCTTACGTGCAGCACAGCTAGGTCAGAGAAATATGCTGCGCTCGAAGAGGACGCCGACCGTTACGTTATATACCAAAAACTATCTGCTTTATATATGTCTTTCATATTTCCTATTTTCTCTGCATATTTCGTTTCGATCACATGAATCCAACTATACCTATGTATACACGCATATAACAACTATACTGCTGTTGTTGATACACGAGTGCCTATACATGGATAATGTTGAGATATAGGTACATACTACATATAGAGATGTTGTGCATAGAGATGTTGTTTGATACAGGTATGTACATATAGGATTGTCAATTAATTGATCTGCAGTGCGACAGATTTCTTACGATATATTTAGGAATGGACGTACAATTTTCTGGTCTACTGAATATGCCAACGTCAGAGGCATTTACTAATTTATAGGCTGCACATAAGTTCCTCGTACCTTGACCGTTCAGATATCTCGTATAACAAAACAATAGATAACATTTTTGAGCCAACGGTCCCTCGCCTGCC
Organism: Macrophya annulata; assembly: GCA_963924015.1. Taxonomy (NCBI): domain Eukaryota; kingdom Metazoa; phylum Arthropoda; class Insecta; order Hymenoptera; family Tenthredinidae; genus Macrophya; species Macrophya annulata. Next base: position 24,302,030 of record OZ001259.1, on the reverse strand, counting down.
CTACAGGCTATACGTATATACAGTACTGTAGTAGTAGAACTCCGATGAACAGTTTTTTCTTTTTTCATATACGAAAAGGATTAACTTTCGGACACATATGGTTGCTGGCAATTTTTAAAGGATAAATCGTAAAAAATTTGCTTCCAAGTTTTCTACTTGGCATACCTATATAAGTATATATGTATGTACATATATTGGGGAGAGCGGGGCAAAGTGACCAGCTCGGCTGAAAATCTGACGAAATTTTTTTTTTCTGGAAAACGACTTTTAACAGTTTCCCGACGTTCTTAAGACTAAAAAGTTTTAAACAAAAAAATTGCATTAAAAATAAAAATTATTGATTTTTTGTTTTTAAATGAATTATTTTTACTGATTTTCCGAACTTTTTGGTCCGAGGAACGTCGATAAACTGTGAAAAATCATTTTCTAGAAAAAAAAAATTTCGCCGATTTTCAGCCGTGGCCACTTTGCCCCACTCGCCCCTATATTTTTTTAATGAACTATTTTCACTGATTTGTCGCACTTTTTAGTCTTAAGAACGTCGATAAACTGTAAAAAGTCATTTTCCAGAAAAAAACAAAAAATTTCGCCCGATTTTCAGTCGAGGTTGCCACTTTGCCCCGCTCTCCCCTATATGTATATATATATATATACATATACATATACGGAGATATATACTATGTCTGGTAAATGATTAACTCAAATGTAAATAATCATTCCGCGATATATGTATATCTGAACAGTGATTGGTGATAACAGCTGCAACACGTCACTCGGAAAACAATGTTGTATAAATGCGCTCGTTGAACGAGAACTACCTCCCACGTCCGTGGTCCCAGCCGGACGCTACAAACGACCCGCGATGCGAATGTATGCATTATTACATATACAGACATGATCGCAACGTGTAACATGTATGTACATATACTTATAAATCCGTGTATACGTACACGTTATCCGATATCTTATACTGCGGGCTTAGGTCAGCTGACTATATGAGGGGGATCGTGCGACGATGGTCGGCAGTCGCGCATACGCCAGCCAGTTACACGGTCGTGGTATATAATTATAAGGTCGCGAACTAATATATGCATACACTATAATATACCGTTGCATAATCCATTAGATATTGGTGAATTATACTTGTAATATTTCCCTTGGCGTGATTCGTGAATTGGTCTTATTAATACACGGCCGATACTATGAGGCACAGGTTTTCGAACTCGCTGCGTCACCCGCAGCCAGTCATGATGGCACTGATCTTGATGCTTGGAATAATAACAACAGTTGATTGTGGGTCTGGGTCGGACGTAGCTGAAGACGAAGGGTCATCGACATGCCAGAAAAACGATGAGGATTGCTCCGGGATAAAGTTGGCTAAAGATTTCAATCAATACGTGGATTGGAAGAGCGCCAATTCGATGTACGACTTCAGTGCTAAGGATATCCACGGAAATGATGTACCGCTTTCAATCTACAAGGGATTCGTTTGCATCGTCGTTAACGTTGCCAGTCAGTGTGGGCTGACCGACACTAATTACGCTCAGCTCGAAGAGCTTTATGAAAAGTATCGAGATAAACTAAAGATATTGGCCTTTCCTTGCGATCAGTTCAACAACCAGGAGCCCGGGTCGTCTAAGGACATATTGAATTTTACAAAAAAGTACAACGTGCAGTTCGACATGTATGAAAAAGTCAAAGTTAACGGGGCGGACGCTCATCCATTGTGGAAATGGCTGAAGGAGAAACAGGGCGGATTCTTGGGAAATGCGATCAAGTGGAACTTTACCAAGTTTATCATTGACAAAAATGGACAACCGGTGGATCGGTTCTCGCCAACAACACCACCCAATGATCTTGAGGCAACTCTACAGAAATACTTTTAATAATACCCGATCGTCCTTGTCACAAGGCTTTTTTTATTCTTAAATTTTCTCCGACAGATCAAAAGGTTGTCACTTGAAATTACCAAAATCTTGTTAGAAAATTTTTTTTATATCCTTAACAGTTAATAATCGTTAATGACAGTTTAAAATAAAACATCTGCAGTTGCTAGAAATTGAGAGAAACGGGGCTGCATGGTGTGGTTTGAATTAAATGTGCAATAGATTTATTCGTTTTTAATTTTTAATTTAATTTTTTTTTTTTACACGCAACCTTCAATTGATTTTTACTTGTACATACATCTCGTGTAATGAAATTCTACAAGTGTGTATACATATATATTATATATACAATTAATAGTTTTATATATGATATACAATAAACATGCGGTATAGGCATATAATATAGGTATGTGCAGTCATTGTCCCGGGCTCCTTCGACACATCAATTTACACACGATCTCTATACTATAATAAGTATATATATATGTATATGAACAATTGATATCAAAACGGCTATTTCTTCCATCGACACGTCGATCGTACAATAAATAAATATGGGTTAATAATTTAACAATAATTCAAAACTCGAGGGGGTATTTCAAGCGGGCTCCTTGGCGTGATTATCTTCGTTGCATGGAGTTATTACAGATACGATCTTCTCTCCGTTGGAGCTAGTCATCGTCGTCGACACGTTCTCACAAGTCTGAAGTAAAAGTTTAAGAATTATATACATATGTATACATATATTATAAATATTTAAAATTGAGCATAGAATTCGAATATTTAAATACGAATAATATTTTATATAGCTATGTACGGGCTGATATATTGAAATCTAATCACGATACGGAAAAATACTTCAGATGAAACTTTTATATGCAGAATTTGATGTTCTTTCAGATTCCGTGGAGAAAAATATACTTTTTGATTTAAAAAAACCAAGTTGACCTTCCCCTGGCCTTGGCATCTTCACCTACTATAAACATTGCTGCAACATGTTCTTTCTCCGTCGTTATCTTGCAAGTTTTATCCAAAGTATTCTTTCGTATCGTGATTAGTTTTCTAGATATCGGCCTGGGGAATTTGAAAAAACAAAAAACCACCCTGTATATAAACTATGTGAAAGTATTGGGAGCATGGTATAGATAGATACATACTATATAAATTAAAATCAAATCATTACCCATAGTTTCTTGTTGTATTTCTACCTTGTAGGAGGGATTGTCATAGGCAGCGGTTGTTTTCCTTGGTGAAATGTCTGCTTTGCTACTGCTTCGTCTTTTCATAAGCATCATTAGCAAAATGAGGGTTGATAGAATAGCTAGAGACGCAACGATCGCGACAATGACCAGGGGCCCGTAATAGTCACCTTCATGCAACGGCACTTGCGCAGCCAACTTTCCTGCAACCAAGACGGTAGCAGCATATTGTTACTCTTATACCTCTACTTTACCTATTTTCATATTATACACATGTACAGCTATGTACTTATAAAAACTGTATAATATGTACGTATATATATTTCGAACCTTGTTGTAGGGCGCCGCCCGATGTCGGTACCCCGGGTTTGGTAACAAAGTCTTGTACGTTGCTCTTTTTTGTTCTACCGTTAGTGAGATATACTTCGATCCACAGGCGATAACGTGTCCCAGGTTTGAGTTCACCAATCATAGTCCTAGCCGGTGAGTCTCGTTTCGCGATCTTGAAGGTACTCGTGTCTTCTTTACCGGTGTCGCTCTGATATATCGCCCGGTATATGTTAACGTATTTGTCCTCCGGGTAAGGCACACCCTTCCAAGCAACTTCTACCTCTGTTGACTTTATTCCCTTTATCTCGACTTTAATGTCGAATGAGTATGGATCCGGTTCGGCACTCGTCGTAAAGTTGATCTGCGTATAAATTATAGCATTATAGGTATGTATTATACAGATTTTATTAATCTTCTAAACAATACGATAGATATAATAATATCTTTAATAATAACTAAGAGATAAATAAAAGTAGTATTAACTTGTCTTCTCACACACCGGTTTCTCGCTGATAAGTTCTGTAGTTTGGCCAGGGAACGGTATGAAGTATATTCCAACTTCATAGGTCACGGCGGGCTTCAAATTTTCTATAACATAGCTGGTCACTGCGCGGTGTATCAGCGGTGTGGCCGCGTACACCTTGCCTTCGGTTTCCTTGTACCTTAGCTGAACACCGTCGATGAACTGTAGCTCGTATTCGGTAAATTTTTTCCACACAAGGTTAGCCCACGTAGAGTTTACTTCGGCAACGGTCAATTCAGCTTCGGTCGGTATCTGGGGTGGTAAAGTGACGATGTCGGTGATCTGTGCCTCCAACGTAGTAACTTTGTATATCTTGCTGGTAGGGCTGTTTGACAAGTCCCGCAGCTTTACTGTAACCATCACTTTATACTCCGTCGATGGTGCGAGGTCGCCCAACTCGAATTCCAGTTGAGGTGTTGCTATCAGGTCGTCGGGTGGTGCGAATATTTGAGACTTCCACCTCGCCGGGTCAACATTTCTTCATTTCGGGCATCGAGAGATTATATATTTTTTGTAAGTTATGTATACGGTGTATGATAATCCCGCCGATAATGTTTATAGGTATATATGTATAGTACGTGTTAATATACTTACGACATTTCGCTCGTGTATCGTACTTCAACCCGTCCGTGTAGTCCCACTAACACATGAGGAACCGTAAATACGAGCCTGACTCGATTTTCAGTTATCGCTTCTAGTTTTTGAACGGTGACTTGGTCGGACGGGGACTGGCCTCCTTGTACGTCGTGAATGGTGAATCTTGGTGGCAGGCCGTGATCTGGTCCTGAAATTATAAGCAAAAATAGGCTCGTATACCTGTATACGTATTTAAACATGTAGGTATATTGTTATACTTAGGTGTAGTATACGAGTATGATCCTGCATATAATGTGAATACTGCTGCAGGCTTCGAGTACACTATACATATATACACCTATGCCTAATATACGTTGTCAAAGACACTCAGATAAGGATGGCTATAGATATATGTTGTAACATGATCCCCCGTACCCCTCGATTTTATATGCAGACGTTTATAGAATAATTGTATAAGAATAGGGTGCAGTACAGGTATAGCTGCAGGGCAAAAGTGTGTATATAATATGTATATGTCAAACAGGCGTCAAAAATATTGTGCGGATATGTATATGTATACAGATGTGTGTACCGTGAATTTGTTTTTTTTTTTTTTATACCAGGACGAACCTGACAGTGAGTGCATGTCGTGAATCATGGTCGTACCGGCGAGAGGATGATTCAAGCGCGTAGGTCGTCCCGAATTCTGGGGCACATTGGGCATTATAACGCGCGGTGGACCGATTATCGGCGGTTTGTTACCGGTCGGTTCTTGGCCACCGGGGTAACGTTGGAACGGTCCGATATTTGGATCCTTTTCCCCAACGCGCAGCAACAATTCTTCGATTTGTTGACGAGCTCCGCCGGGTAACGGAGGGCCACGGTGTACGTGATAGCTGTTAGCATCTCCTCCGTAGTCTTCTCCCGTCGTCTCGGTATATATCTGAGGATTGAAGTACTGCAACGAACCCGGTTGATGCAGGCCGTCAACCTGTCCGTTTACCTCGTGCTCAGTTCCCCCTTGACCTGGGTGTACAGGCCTATAAAGACCCGGGTGTCCTTCGGGTGGATGTTCGTTCAAGCGGATAAGGCCGGGATGCTGGAGGTTGATCAAGTGATACAGTTCCTCGGGTAAGTCTTGATCGTTTGGATCTTCACCTGCGCTTTGGGTAGGTCGGCCATGCACAGGGCTGAAATCGGGTCGCGAATTCCCATGGTATATTGGCAATTGAGATGCCGACTCGCGATCGCGGTTGAAAGTAGTAATAGCCGGCTCTCGCGTGCCGAGGTTATTGTTCTGATGATGGCCGGGTACGATGGCGTTAGGCTCCTCGAGTCTGGTGGTGGATGGGTCAGGTGATGTGCCCCCATATCGTACTGGCCCCGGTACTGCGGTGGGGCCATCGAATTCGCGATGGAATGGAAAGTAAGGCACTATACTCTCGCCGTTGTTGTGGGGTGGGAAAATTTTGTAATCATTCCGCAGAGGCTGGGTCAATGATGAAGAGTAATTCTTTTGATAGGGAGGCGGAAAAGGCGTTTTTTCTAACGTTATTTGTACCCCAGGATTTGAAGACGGAGCGGATGACGTCGTAATTTTATTCTTATTCAGTGTCGATGGGTTAAGGTGCGACATAGGATTGGTTATCTTGTCCGCGATAACATCTGTGGGAGTGAAATTCGTCTCCCCCGCGACTGACGTATCTTTGACTGACTTGGCAGGTTCTATAGGTTTCTTTGATTCTGTCTTTGACTTTGGCTTGTCCTTTGGGGCCTGAAATTGGTTTGTCTTAACGTGAGTACGCGGTGTCAACCGGAAGACGTCCTCTACGGAGGGTTGCGTTGGTCTGAAGTCTGGGTTATATGGTCCCTGGTAGGGTGGCGGCGGTGGTACTACCGTGGTTGTCGTAGTCGTCGTTGTCGTCATCGTCGGGTGACCCGGGTCCATCGGGTAATGGATTTGTCCGCGATCGTCGGTTAGGTCGGATTGATTACTAGAGTCGAGGTCTGAACTCTCGTGATATTTTCGTCTGGGTACCGTAGCGTAACGATCCGTTAATTCCTGCATAGCGGTCCATTGTTGCGGATTGCCCGATCCGCCTATACCCGCGGGTATAATCTTTCTATCGTCAATCGACTGCAGCTGATTGATATTGTCTGTAGCTAAGGGGCCGGAATATGGTGACGTACCGTTCCTTCCTGCAATAAGCAAAGTCCACAATTGTCACAGAGGAGCTGTCGGGGTTATCGCGGTCATAGTTGGTGGTCAGAATTTACGTTTCTTAAATATACCTTATAGGTATACACATATAGTATACGTATATATGTATATGGTTGGGTACGCGAGTCAGGAAGGCGTGTAGTTTATTTGAGCGGAAATCGTATACCTATACATGTATACTATATAGGTATGTTATAGAGCGGTATAGGATAGTGGGCATAGGTAAATGAAAACTGCAAAGAGCATATATACCTATACCTACTTGTACCTATATACAGCGCGATATTCGCGGATGAATAATATATGTATAATACATACATACATATACGCAACTAAACGTGACGACGACTGTGACTTACCGAACTGCGTTGGCAAAGAGCCTGTAGTGGACGAGTCGCCGCATACCCAATGTAAACAGCACTCGTCCTCGGGTAGATGCATTAGAGACGCGTGACTCGGTGGACAATTAAGATTAGCCGGTGGCAGAGCCGTAACAGGGGGACAGGCTGGATGGCATGATACATTTCCCAATTCGCAGTAGCATCGCTTCTCGCATCCGGTTACGTTCGACGGTATAGTACTCCAATTGTTGTACAATTTATCCTCGTAAAGGCAAGAACCGTTGTTACGACATCGTACTTCCTGGGAACAGCATTGGGGTGGTATCGGGACAAAGTCTGCCGGTACAGATTCCCAATCGAGACAATTTGGGTCCAATACTTCGAGCCCGAAGTCCGTCGGGCATTCGATCGTCGCGCATTCCGATTTCGGAGTGTTTCCAAACAAGGTGCATGTGCAAAACGATATGCACTCGTCGTACCACTCGGCACCGACTTTGTACACTTGTCCACGATGATTGCAGACACCGATCTCGCCATTAACGTGCGCCAATGACGTGTCATTGCTGTTATTTCCCATCGGTATAGTATTATAAGGTCTTGTGGATGACTCCGCTGGTAGAACAACATGCAAGGCCTCCCCCGGTCGATAACCCGCCTCGTCGTTCATAACTCGTACGTAGTAGGTGCGAGATGGTTGTAAATTTCCGATGATTCCATCTGTGAATGAATGAATATTCGATATATAAGTACATCCATACATACCATGTATATATACTGCAGAAATGGATATGATTTTTGCTAGAAGAGAATATGATAGTTGCGCAAAACTAATATGTATATACCTATATAACGTATAGCAGATTTTATGGCAAACATTCGCTCAGAATTTCACTATCCTTCGCTCCTCTTTATTATTATATTTTTCTTACCTTCCTTGAGTTTCTGATCCCTCCAAAGAAGATGGTCCGTCGATAATTCAATTGTTGTGTGTTCCGGTGTCCGGTTGTTCGAAAATACTAATTTTATTGCTGTTGAATTGAGCGCCACCACCTTGGTGAGGTTTACGACCGCCTCGACTGGGGCGAAGTCTGGCTTGTACTGATCAAGATCACCCAAGGTTACGTCGCACAGAGTAATTGTGCAACAGGAGTCTCTGGGGTCAGGTACGGGGACACACTTGTCGCGTTGGTTCGCGCTCGACGCGGCCATACTCGTAGCGGTGGAGTTTGACTGGGGACACCTCGGGCGACATTTCAGCATCCCTTGGGCCTCGCATACGCAGACCTTTGAGCATCCATCCTCCACCGTATCACCCCGTGCCACGGTCCTGTTGCCAAAATAACAGGATTCCTCGGGCTCCGGTTCTAAACATTTATTGAATAAGGTTGTTATGTAAATATCAGGAAGAAGACTGTATCGTAGGTATTCCACGCGAGATATGCATGCAGTAGATATACACGTGAGATATAGGTATGTGTATATGTAATTGAATTGATTTTTGCTTTAAAAAAAAAACGTGAAAGTTAATATATGTATAATAATAATAATAATAATAGTGGATACCCGAATCTTGGGCGCATATCAGTAGAGCGCAGCATGGCTTGTCGGGTGTTAATTTCTCTTGACAAAGTGAGTCTCGAATTCCTCTACCGGCACGGATGAACGGGGTGACGCAAACGGGTTGGCAATTACCTAGACTTCCATCCTCACCGCAAACGCATTTATCATCGCAATTTCTGGTAATCATCATGCCCGGCGCGTACGTCTCGTTGCCATAGATGCACCGGGTTCCTGTGCCCGGAAGTACAGATACAAATGCTGGCGCCCCCACATTTGTACCGGATACGTTTCTACTTGTTGCCACATACTCCCCGCCTTCGATATCTTTGTAATCGTAGTCCATGCTGACGTCACTTAGATCCGTAATATTACCGTGCAATGAATTCCTCGTATCCAATTTCTCGTCGGCGACAGTTACGGCAAGGTCTTTACCGTGCAAGAAACGAGCCCCCGTTCCCAAAGACTCTGCAGTCTTATTCTCTGGAATTAATTGGCCCGGGATTATTACGGGGGATGATGTTAATGTGGAAGTCTCCTGACTCTCATCGCCGGTATTTGTTGGTCGGGTTAGAGGAATAGCTTCGATCGACGACTCTCCTTTACTTAGTTCCGTCAAGGTTGGATCTTTGGCGTGTTTACCATCATATTTTATCTTACCATTTGTAGAAAGCTTTTTATTCTCGCCTAAAGGTATAAACGGACGTTTGGAAACATCATCCCCGATAGTCGTGGTAGGAATTTCTTCTTTCGATGACCCAGAACTCGATATCGAAACGCCTAACGGTTCGACACCCGGCACTTCTTTCTCACCTGAAGAAAAAATTTATTAAAATTAGAATACGTTCGCATATACATATATGTATAATACATTTTAATGTATTTTTTAAATCATCGTCATGCACCTAAATATACCTAAATGCAGTTATAAAAAATGAGTAGTTACACATTCATACATTATACGTGCAGTATGGATGTAGGTACGTGTAGAAAGCCGCATACCTATACCGATGCTGGCGAAAGTTTCCACCCGATACTAAGCAGATATTGTGTACCTATATATAGTGAGGACTCAATGATGAGTATGTGCATACACATACCTATACGTGGGAAAACGGTAATCTGTATGTATGTATTGTACGTATATACCTATAATATATGTATACATACGTAGCGAATGATAATCTCATAAATGCTGCATACACGTATAATATTATAGGTATCGAAGAGTTACTATACCGACATATAATTATACCTGCAGCATCTCCTTGACGAAAAATATGGTCACTTCATATATACCTACTATACCACATGCCATACGGTATACGGATACGGTAGTGGAATGAATCTCGTTCAAGTTCGACCTTGGACGCGAAAAATGTAGGTCGTCGTTGCGTCGTTCCGATACTCTGCCGGATATCTTGCCACGAATGAGGTGGGGAGGATGAGCAATGATGGTCGCCGTTTTCATGTGCCGAAATCTTCCACAATCAGGATATCAAAATTTAACCAGCTGACCTTCGGTATATTACATTACGGCAATTGCTACTTTTACAAAACCTTCCAAAATCATACGAATTAAGATATTTAAATATACTTATAATACAATGCCTATAAATATGCATATATATCATCAACCGGGGAGATATTTTGTGTTCAATAAAATCTTTAAACTTTAGATTTTTTATAATCCTAGGCGAAGCGTATATAGAGATTGGCCTGACCACGTAGGTATACGTATAGCTATATATGTTATACACAGCTGTTAACTCGTTGGTAGATCGAGAATCGAAATTTTACACCCGCGCAAGTTGATATTATATATGTAAATAGGTATAGAGTTCTCGGCTAATCGCTCCTTATAGTATTGAAGAATATAAATTTCGATGATTTCACCAATTGACTATAATATATCCTGAGTAAATAATAATTATATTTCAACGTGTTGTCTTGAAACTCTCTTCTCGTTTTGATGCGAGGTATATGCTACAGCAGCTAGATCATCATGGCGAGTAATGTCCGGTCGTGTGATTTTACGGCTATAGGCGTTTGTATATATTTATGAGATATCGTTTTCTACGCAGAAACCGCATTCTTTTAGATCTGGTTGGAGTTCAGGCGCAACGGATGTATCAGCAGGTATAAATATGAGCTGTTCTGCAGGTATATATATAAGGGGACGCCGAATATAAACAAGCATATACGTAGTCGATTTCTACATACATAAAATACATACATATTAAATATACGTATACCATACAAAACTGTAGGGAGAATACGGTAAGATGTATAAAGTCGATCATAATCAAATTGAGATTGGATATAGGTAGGTATAGGTATATGAGGCCTGCCATCCCATAACGTTATGTAGATGCTATTTTTTCTTTGAAATTCGTTTTTTTATTTTATTTGCTGAAATGGGTTATAAATGCAATCCTGAACCAGTTTCGGTCGATTTTTGAATTTTTTTTTTCCAAATGGCACTTAGATCGTTATGAAATGATTGACCTTTATATGTATATGCGTATATACCAATTTTCTTCGACCTGTACTTGAATGCTCCTATACTCCGGGTATAATATACATGTACAGTAATATAATATATACTGTATATGAATCGTGATTTTAAATACCTCGGTGCACATTGCCCGAATCAAGGTTACCTCAAAATAGTTTGCTTCCGCGTCAGAGAGACAGCTATAAGAATTACCTCCCAATATACCTAACGGTATAACCGCACGGCGGTACCTATTATATTATACCTCGTCGTGACTCGCGCGAGTGACGGGTCCTTGGTAGTAGTATACGTGCTTACCTGAGGCTCTGTATAATCTATATACGTACACGTATGGGTGTTGTGTGTATAGGTATATGTAATATGGCCGTACGTTAGTGACGTTCCTCGGGACAGGAGAAAATTCCGAACGTACGCCTGCGATGATCGCAACCCGTAACACGTTGCCGTAAGGGTACCATAGTGTGTACGCGTTATACCAGTACACAGATATATATGATATAAAATAACACACGGATGTAGCAGCGTGTATATGTATATATATATATATATATATATATATATATATATATATATATATATATATATATATATATATATATATATATATATATATATATATATATATATATTTTCTGTAGGCGCAGGCGTACTGCAACGAATACCTGTACGGTACATGACCTCATCCGCGACGATAACGACGATGCTCCTATATGAGCGAGCTTGTTTATACGCGCGGTTGTAGCGTTGAACTCACCGGGAGAATATATCCATCCGTTGTTTAATGCTGTTTTTTCCGATTCCGGAGTATTCGGAGTAGCTAGGATACCGCCCAGGATGGCTGATCCGGTTACCAACAGCAATATCCACCGTCTGCAGGTCGTCATGGTTAACAACATCCTAGACGCATTATTGGTCCCACAGTTTTAGCACGCCGTAGCAACGAGATACTCTTCTGCACCGTTGAATTATAATTCTTCTACACTTTAATTTTTATTCAAAAATTATAGTATGTGCATATGCGTTCCAGTACCGCGATCCACGGTTATTCATCTAGGACTTGTTACTTTCGTATATCTATACAAGCACTTTATATTCTATAAAACTTTTTGTATGTATTTCATTGGGTATTTTATTTTTTATTTATTTTTAAATATAATTTTACACGCGTGTCCAATGTGCACCACGTCTGTATTATAAACGGGTAAAATTGATTATAAACTATATGCGATTTACAGTGCACGTATATACTATAACGGAAACAACAGGAACAGGAGCGTCCTCCTCCGCAGAAAGTCTTGTAGACGTATAAAGACGTGTTGTCCCGGTGAACGGCGAACGGTGGACCTGCGCCCAGTCTGCCTCGTCTTACCTCGCCCTCCTTGCCTTGCCTTGCCTTGCCTTGCCTCCTTCCTTGGCTCTTTATGCCTCCATTATACCGCAACACCATCGTCGCCACCTTCTTGTCCTCTATACCTTTCGTTTCCCCAGGGCGGTGAGAGGCGAGAGGCGAGAGCCACGGAAGAGGGGATGAAAGAGGAACAGTTTTGAATCTTCCTATATCACAGGTATAAGTATTGGTACAATTTTCATCGATGAAACATCGTTCCGTAGATACCTACGAACGTTATACAGTGTCCTGGACCTCGTGCGGCTAGTGATGAATATGACACACGTATTATACATATAAATATATACATATGTAAATGTATAAATTGTATACATGTATATACATACATTATATACCCGAGCATCTTTATAACTGCGAGATTCCGCGTAGACTGTACCGCGCTGTTTGCGGACTATTCGGTGGTAGGTATAATACAGTCGGTGAAAGTGGAATACGAAATAGAAACAACCGCGAAAGAATTTGTGCGTGTACAAAATACTGCGATATATTTGTTGTAAGTACACATATACCTATGTAGGTATATAGGTGAATGCTAAATCGGCTATCATATACCAATACCTATACTCGTATATTATAGCCGCATGGCGCATGACTAATAGCACGGTTTCAAAATTCGTCTAACGTCACACGTACGAAACCAACATCCGGGAATTCTGACAGCAGTTTATTAGTCAACCTCTACACCTATATGTATATCCGTATGTAGTTATAGGGATACTTATTGTGAGACGAATAGCTTAATTGTTGCAGAAACCAGATCAGGGTCCCTGGGATAAATTCAGATGAGTGCTATATTTCAAGAATACAATCCAACTATTCATACGTCTATATAATATGTATCTCACATTTATGTTTCATATTATATTCGTCAGCCCAATAATATGAGAACGATAAAATATGTATAGCGAATTATTATTCGATACGAATAGTTCTTATATCGGATGTATAATCATGATACATCTCAAGAATTTTCAGATTACAATTTTTCTCAGATTTCTCAGTTCTTCGGAATAGGCTTAATTATCACATACGATTTTTATTTCTTTTACATTCATATATAATCTATCAATTTTATTTGTACATACATACATACATATGTGCCATTATTTCTCGGTATCCATGTAATATATTTGGATCTGAATCACAAATTTCTACGTAGTATATACACCGATATTATACGAAACATGTTATTATATAGGTTATATGTACAGCATATATCTTGAATACAGGTACAATGTCAGGCATTATACAATAGATATGTCGGAGCATGTCCTGAATGTCTCTTGGGGACCGCATCCAAGGGCCCCATATTTCTGCTGTCCGTTCTCGGTGCACACACCCCAACTATTACCCGTTGTCCAGTGCCACCTTAGTACGCATCGGTCGCATGTCAATGAATCAGGCAATTTTACGGTTATCGTAAAAGGACCAACTTCCGGACTGGTAAGAGCATATGAATCCGATCCGTCTGCCAGACGCAGAGGATACTCGTTGAAACAATCTTCCGTCTCGATTTCGTTCGGATTACCTGCTGCCAGTCGGCAAATACTGAATTGAAAGTACCCTTTGTGATTCGCGGTAATCAACACGGTCAAGTTCAGCAACGATCCCTCCTCGTATCTGGAATATAAAATTAATGGAATAAAATTCATTTTGACCGGGAAAAATCTATAATATATGAACACATATTTATATTATAGTGGTGTACATACACACATCCGTATGTACGTACGTACTCACAATACGTTTATCTAAGTAGTAAGCTTGATCTATATATAGGTATAAGGAATCATATTCTGATACTCATTGTTTTCAAGAATCATATATCTTGGATTAAACCGAACAATGCGATGAATACATTTCACAATTATTAAGAAAATACGATTACTCAAAGTATAAGAATAAAGAAATCATACAAAAATAGCAATATAACTGCTGATGAAAGCTGCAGTCTACAAATAGAGCGTATCATCGTCAGTATCAGTTAATCAGCTGTACAACTGCAGCTCATAACAACTACGCGTGCATCGTAAGCCATACATATACATATATACCTATATGTATACTACGTATAAATATTATAGATCATGGACAATAATATATTTTATTTTTAAATTGACGCATGTCCCATATATCGGCGTTACAATTACGTGTTTGCGCTACACCCGAATGCGCAATTCTTTTCGATTAGAAAATCTGCTTCGTAGCCTATAATAACTTCTTGTTTATATGTTTTCTGCGGATTGTTATTTGCAACACTTCTTCGAATATACAAGCAATAAAACATAAGTATACCATAATATATATAGATAGTGAATCAGTGCCGCGTATACTGTATGATGATAACTGATAAGAGCTTCAACGAGTTTGATGAAATCTTATCGATTAACTCTGATCGAGTATGTATATACATCTGTTTAGTCTGTACCGATGTAGTGCATACCCTAGCCAGAAAAAAAGAAAAATTGAGTATTGAGTGAGATTATGTATTCATTTCCGTGATATTTTGAAAATAATCTGCAAATACGTTTTATATTCAAATTTTGTGAATCCCAGTTGTAGATAGGAGAAAAAAATCAATCTGCGGTTAAAATATATGTTCATCGTATAATTGAAGCCTCACAGCGATTCAGACTGCCCGCGATTGCTCGGAAAAAATTCAACGTGCTAATTGAATAGGATTAATTGAGACTCAATGCACGCGACCTCTTAGTATATTAATCGGATGAAGTCCAAGTATTTACAGGATCATTATCGAGTCAAATACTCACGGTTAAAGTTGTTTCAGACGAAATAAAAAATTAATTTTTGTTTTTCTGGCTAGGTTTAATACATATAAATGTAAGTACTTGTATCTACATAACTCTCGTCTATGCGATCTATAAAGATACATAACGATCATGTTTTTCATATATCTATGCAAAACTTACGTGTCAACGGTAATACCAGTCCCGTAGGTTCCAGTGTTTTCATTCGGCCGCGGTTGTTTCAAAGAATAATCATCTCCGCACACCCCGCATTGTCCGTTGTTTACTTCCCATTGTTTCTATACATATACAACCAATTTTTAAAAAAATTATTATTTTATAGAGTAGTAGGAGTGGTGCCATGTTGAGATCTATTTAGATTAAAGAGTTCGAAGTTTGATTGATAGGAAAAATATTTAAGAAATATTGTATAGGTAAAATTTGCAGATATAGGTATATTGTAGTCGGGACATTGGTGTCACCCATATATTGCAATACGTACCGCGTATCCTCCGCAAAAGTTTCCCATGTCGTCGTAGTTTATCGGAGTCTTATATCCCTCCCGCCACATACTACCCCTATTAACAGGTGCGACTAGCATACCGTGGCCGAGAATCTCATCTACGTTTAGTACGAGGAGCCACGACGATGCAATAATTGAATACCAAATAGTAGCGCGCATATTTTTATATAATTTTTATTTTATTATATCCGTTTAACGTTATAATTTTGTACTATTGCGGTACGGTACGGATCGGGAGACTTTGCTGGGTTATTACTGTTATATTAGGTTTCCTGTAGATAATGATGATCTGCAGATACTCCAATCGAATGAAACCCAACGTTTGATTGAATGAATTGTTCTAACTTTTTTGAAGTAAAATATCTAAAGGTATAGCCCTACGATCGTTTTTTGTTATCCGTATAACTATCAATGATTTTGCAAATACCGTAACAATGAATTATAATTATAGTAGCGGGCTCCGCGTTTTTTTCGCGATTAAACAATTATTTGCAAATTTTCTAAAGCTCGCACTTTGCGTTCACAATGTACATATATTATAGTTTCGTATGACTTGATGCGATGATGTATCGTTTAGTCTTTTACCAACTGACAGAATCAGATTCCGACAAGCCTATCCGTCCTCTGATAAACGTCTCCCTTTATATACCCTGTTTACCGCATAGCTCGATTGCGATAAGGAATATTGTACAGATATAATTTGTCATCCGTATGTATGCGTTATACTCGATTCTACTAAAATAGTGTACACCTATGCAATATGTGTCACGCCCGCGTGTACATGAACAATTTACGTATACGTGCATAACATACACACCCTCCCTCACACCCAACAATTAAAATATCTATAGAATCCATATCGGTAATCATATCTGACAATCCGCGTTGACAGCTTTTTTCCGAGTATGAAACACTGTTTGAACTATGATATAAACTATAATATAATGGATGAGGTCAAGTCAATCACTTAAGTATTGTCTTATCCATTTTTTTGCGATCGCGGGATAGTAACGCGGGTACCAAAATACCATGCATGGTATAGGTTTAGTATATAGGTAGGTATATAATGCATTCTGCGCGTGGTATTTACTCTCATCATTCAACAACTTCAGGTGCATTTTATTTCCTTATAAAGTTACCGGTTCCGCAGACTTTTGATTATCGCTAATTCTTCAATAAAGGGGAGTTTTATCGTTTACTACTATACGTGATTCTAATTAAAGACTATCAATAAAAATGACCACGAGGATATTATTTTATTTTTACGCCTACATCTGCTGAATACCTATATTTGTTTTGAACACGCGGTACACGGCTGTATATCAGGCTGCCAAGTACTAGGCGTGCGCACGCGTGCTGCCATTCTACACACCTAGGTATACCGCATGTTTGTATGCTGTAGTGTTGGCAGCCGACATATTCTGGAATACACCTCGTGCTGGAGGTATACTTGGGTATATGTGTATTACTTGCTTTTGCATCCATCGCAGTATGCAGGCATAATTGATCGTAATATCTTCATTATCTCTCGGTTGAGGGTGGTGGTTAGTTTCTGATTTTTTATTGTATTTGTGCGTTGACACCTTGCGATAATAATAGTAATGACAACGGCGATAATGATAATAACAGCGATAAACATGTGCCAAATTTAGGGATGAACGGTGGCATATATTTAAAACGATTGACAGCCGTTGGACGAGGTGCACTTATGACTCTTAAGATTATTCGAGTGTCCATATAAGACGTCGACGATGGAAGTCGAGCAAAATCGCAACCGTATATCCGAAGCGATATATTACTACCTGAGACAGGACATTCGTGGTACTCAGGTATAACGTGTGCATAACTATATAATATACTTATGAATACAGTCGATCCGTACGTGTACCTATATTGTTACAATATCAAGAATAACGTAGCGGATTTACGATGTTTCAGATATTTCTTTACGGAGTCGCGGGTACAGGTCTTCTCATAGCATTACGACGTGTCAGACCCGTACGTGTACCATACAATCTATACTTGCTCTTATATTAATGTGACAGTGTGTTCAATATATTATCTATTAATAATCGTATTCCATGGTTCCACAGTTTGCCAAATTTGTCAAGCCATCAGACATACCTGACCATTTTATAAAATCAAAGGTCCGTGTAGGCGCAAATGTTGCACGGGTAGAGCCAAGCAAGGAGGGACCTGTACTTATGGTAGAAACAAAACCTATTGTACCGCTGCCACGTTTTGGGAAAAGCCAACACTTGCCGATAAAAATTGCAAATGTTAATGTCACGGCAAACGGTAAATGAAACTTTATTGAATATCATTTATTTCTTGAGTTCAGGATTTTAGATTCAATTACTTGGGATTGTTCTAGTCTAAAGATTAATCACTCTATTCTAGGTACTAGTTGGCTACAGAGTGTAGCGAGCGGTCAGAAAATCGTATTTGTGCCACTGGTGAAAAATAAAGATAATGTCGAATGCAGGATCTCATTGGTTCAACCAAACGAGGTAAAAAATTCGTTTCGAAATCATCTCACGATATCTTATTGAAAATTTCTTTATTAAATTACATAGCTATTCAATATTTTAGTCACAATTTACCTTTCTTACACTATGCCCATCTATGCCCTTCTTGCACATAAATAAATGTAGGTGCCTAACCACTGCACGCCTCTAATTTCAGAGCAGCCTAGAAATTGGCAAAGAATTGGTCCGATTAGGATTTGGAGTGGTACGTGAGATAGATCCGATCAAAGGTCTGTCTAAAGACAAGCAAACCTTAACGTATTATCAGTCGCTGCTTGCTGCACAAAAATGGGCAAAACGTCAAAGAAACGGAGACTGGCACTTCACAATACGACCTACACTTTTATGGAAACTAAAAAATGCCCTATCCAGCAAAGCAAAATCTGTACTCCCCACATTTTTCACTAGGCAACTGAATGTTTGAAATTAGCAGAGGCTAGTTTTTATATTGTAGATTTTATTTTTATATAATACAGCAAAGCTTGAAGTACTAAAAAATGTAGCGGGAGCATATCGAACGAGTCGATTCTTCTAATTGTATCATTAATTTTTGCGATCAGGTAGATTCCAGTGAAGAAAGTGTAATTTTATCCGAAATAATATTATTTGTAACAAGTCAATGTTTTTGTCTATAAATCCTTTCCCATTTAGAAGATTACATCAGCGCAGTGCCAATACAACAGAAACACTATGCTTATATTCAAATTACCTCTTATAAACGGCTATTATTGCGTACATGATATATTTAATACTTTAAGTAGTTTTTTTTTCACATGAAGTAAATATTCTGAAAATTTTAAAGATGTATTGTCATTATTGATTCTTTGTTCCGCATAATGGCCATTATTTTAATTAAGAGAACAGTGTGCTAGACTGTTTTCTGTTCCGCATTCTATATAACAATGTGATATTTTGTTTGTTGAGCTGTGTTAGGGGGTGTAGTTGTGGGATGCAGTCGCAGTGGCAAATCCCAGACCATAGTTTCTATATCAAGGGTCCCGGGTCCTCGCCAATCACTAGTTTTCTCATCAGGCATCTCAACTGGCTTCGCAGTGGTGACAAATTCAAAGTGCAGCCTCCACTTGAGAGTGACTAGATTAGTCGTAAAGTCGGGAGTGACGTGAAGAGGAATGGGCAGGACCAGCTGCGAGTATTTCAGTCCTAGGCACACTTCGTGATGTTTGTTGTAACTGACGAGTGCAGGCGATGATCGTGCTCGTCTGTAATCTTCAGAAACGTGTTCTTCGGACTGTAGAGCAACAGATACCTGAGCGCAAGATACAGTAGCTCTTGAAAAATCAAACGTGCCGACAACATCCTCTCCTAGTTTGTACGAATTTTTGAACAAACAAAATCTGACCACCCGGCCACGGCCGTTTGTTATATTGTAGAAATTAGGACTGCGACGGGCTGTGATATTCTGTAGAATACAAAAAATAGTGCAGGTCTTAGAAATCAATCAAACTCTGACAGTAAGGTACAATAATAGTCAAAATATTAAGGATTCCAACCTGCAGTGTCTGCATAGCAATATCCAACGGTGTATCTCTTTGCCGTGTTTCCATAAACGGATTATTGGGGCTTAGGTCAACACTGTCGTTACATGGCGCAACATCTGGCAGTTCTAGAATTTGACATAGTGCGGATTTAGGTGGTTTAACCTCGAGCTTGATTGCCAAGTTTTGGATTAGTTAAAACAATAACTTTCGATGCCAATGACCATAAGCAATTTCATACATCTTAACAGTAGTGTATTCTTAATAACTCAACAAACCACTTAATGATAACACCCTGAACGGCACTCGTAGTAGTTTTATGGCAGAGTTCACTCTCTGGGTGCCGATTGTTATCTTGTAAGAATATTTAACAGCCTGGCCTCTGTAGGATGGCGGGGCGTCGCTCGGTATCCTTTCCCTGTAGACATCTGAAAAATAGAACTAGGAAATAGAAATTGATCAGAATAGAATGGTGATTGATCCTGAACAGAGCTCTTAGGATCGATTAATAGTTTAGTAAAATAATAATCAAGGTATTTTTGAGAGATACACTGCCGGCTAAAAGTTTGGGTACATCCCATCGTTTTCGAGTTGCGCCGCATTTTTCGAAACCTATATTTTTTTTACAAAAAACTAAATATCTCTGTGAAAAAAAATCGCAGAATTTTTTCTCGAAAACCAAATTGGGGCTTCGGATCTCCGTTTTGATGTCTTTTAACCAAAAAGTCATTTTACTATATTTCAAAAGCCCAGCATCCAATTATATAGAGTGAGAAAATCGCAAGAAAACAGCCATTTTCAAACTTGCGTACCAGGTGCAAAAAAAATCAGATAAATTTGAAACAAAATACCAAAATGAAGCTAGATTTATCCATTTCAAAACGCCGTTTGCTAAATTGATTTATGATTGTTTTCGATTGAGATATTCGACTTTCTGTCCGGGTAGAAAACTCGATTGGTGTACCTAAACTTTTGGCCAGCAGTGTATCCTATAAACTGTGGGGATACGTACAAGTTTCACTTTCTCCTGGTGACAGTCGCAAATCACAGAACAGTATCTTTGGTTTCGTATTTAAAACAACATGACCATTGTCCTGCTGCCAAGGAGCAAATGTTGTGTCTGAAAGAATGAATTTGATTTTTAAATATTTTCTGTAAGATTTGCATCCATATCTCCCTTGAGCTACCTGCATTTATAGCTGCTGATTGAGCGGAATTTAATTTTTCTGACAGGACAGCTTTGCCATTGGTAGAACACTGGCAGTGTACCTGCGCACTGGCCCAGGCAAGACTTTCGAACACATCACTATAAAGAGAACAAACATCAATCATGGTATAGTGACACTAGAGCAGGTACAACACTTGTCAGACAAAACAACGTCAAAATTGTGGGATATTTGGGATATTTTGAAACGTAAGGGCCGGGGGAGGGGGGGAGGAAGAGTGAGCGTCGTGCATTATTCCTGTACATGTACAAAACCTGTGGCTCTGAGATATTTGATGATTCGGATTTGTTGGGTTGCCAAAGGTGATACAGCACTCGATCATTTCACCAGAAAAATATGTAGGTCCTCGGACCAATTTGGCTGTGATTTCGATCATTCTGCTCCAGTTGAAGATGTCGAGAGAGTTTAACGTCCTCCGACAAGTTCCTCCCTTGCTAAGTGTTACAACAGCTGACAGATTGACGTTTCTAGTTGCGGAATATTTGTAGGTTAAGTTAGGTTAACCTGTCGTATTGTAGATTCGCGCTGTCTATGTCGCCCTCGTACGTTGGTTTCGTAAATTGTATGCAAGTGTATCCTCAGTTGGCAAGTGTATCGTGTATATCAGCACAGAATCATAACCTATACCTATAAAGTTAGACGGCGACTTTATTATTTTTCCAGTCTAGTTTTCGAGAAAAATGGACAAAACGAAATCGGGATTTTGTATACGGTAGAATGGCGGCCAAATTCAAATCTATATTTTAACCAAACAGATGGAGATACGTGGTTCCGTACGTTATTATTCTCCGTCAAAAGTTCAAAGAGTACATAACAATAAAAAGAATATAAACACAAGTGAGCGGGTCACACAGAGCGAATGTTGTCCACATTTGGACAAAATTCGATAATAATCAGGCTACGGTTATTTGCTTATAATCAACGATTTGACTGAACTTCTAATATACCGCGATATTTTATTGATAAAAAAATAATTCGATTACAGAGACAAACTGCAGCAGGTCGTAAGTGCAGATCTCAGGCAATTTAAACAGATAAAATCTCACTTTATTATTCGAGTCTATTTTCATATTTGAAATCAGATTTATTCGTATTTCAGTATTTTTCTTTACATTTTGCAGATGTGTGTGACTGTGAAAATTATAAATTGTTGCAGAGGCAAACCTTAGAGGAATGGCATTACGACGCAACTTTTCTCATTCTCGTGTCCTGTGGAAAACAAATTAAGCAAATATGGATCTACGAGTCAACATGAGAAGTACAAAGCACACATCTTGATTGCAGACACTTGTACTCGTCAGTTGACCAAAGTTGCAAATTGATGGGATCAAAAGTAAAGACATTATTTTAATTAGATGATTTCTAATCATGTCAGACGTTTTATTCAATTATCATTTAATTTTAATTTGTTGATTCGAATTATTCCACCTATTTTTGTTGAATTTTCATTTCCAACCATCTAGCCAACCTGTAAAAAATTATATTATCATAGAATTTTTAGGACTAATTCTGTCCGTTGAGATTATTTGCTAATTTGTTGTAGTGTGATTAAAGACATCATTGCTCTTGCTTTCGATCGCTGAATGACATTAAAATTAATATGAATTGATTCGCTTAAAAAATACAGGATCATTGGTTTACTTTTGATTAATAAATTCATATGGTACACATATGGTCTCTATAGTGATACAGGTCGTTTCCTGTTCTGGAATTTGAAAAGCTTTGAAAAAGATACGACTGATTAAATCGTAGATATACAATATACGTTGTAGAAGTCTGATCGACAATAATGTAACTTATGGAAATTCAATCTCACTGACAATTTTAATATAAGGTAAACGGTATTTTCAATTCTGTCTCCTTTTATCCCCAAAATTCATCATCTCGTTCCTTCATTATTAAAATCCATCACCGAGTTTTCATCATGCAAAAATAGTTTCGCTAGGAATTACGATAATGAGTGTTCAATTAATGAAACTGTTCCCCAATTTTTTTATATTTCGGTTACAATGTAATGAATGAAACGTGGACCAATATTATGAGGCGAAGGGAGCTAAGGTCCTAATCACTTTTTTGTTTTTGAAATCTTAAGCCGAAAAATTGCTCCTGGTATCAGGAGAGCTTCTGAGCCGAGGAGCTGTGCTGAAATTTTTGGCGGGAAAAATCAAGAGCATATGTCTAAGCAGACATGCATTCGTATAGATGTGTCTCTCTGCATCTCTCATTATCTTACGAAATTTAGAATTTCCGGAATTTTAAGTCGAAAAATTGCTCCTGGTATCAGGTGAACATCTGAGCTGAGCCTCAGTTCAGTCAGTCGCCTCAGCTGCTGAGGAGGTGTGCTGAAATTTTTGGCGGGAAAAATCAGGAGCGTATACCTCAGCAAGCATGCATTCATATAGATGTGTCCCTATGCATGTCTTATTTGTTTAACTTGTATGGAGTTTTTACGATTATTAAAATACACTTACCTAATTCAATACCTGAAACAAAGAGTGGCGGGAAGGTGAAAGTGGAAAATAACGAAGTAATGAATTATAGGTATGTCTGGGAATTTATTGCTGCGGCATAGGTACAATATTTCTCAGTGTCAACGTTATGTCATGTTATGTACAATTTGCAATTATTTCTTATAAATAAATATGCATATACGCATCACAAATTACTAAGGATGTCTCTATTTGCTTACTGCTGTTCAAGGTCCTCTGGTATAATTAACATTTTATCGAACAGAGATTTTTCTCTGGATTCTTGTCTGGCAGTCGCACCAGTGGTTCGATTGCCAGACAAAAATAACCCAATTTCGAAAATTCACGTACTGCTTAGTCAACATCTAACCATATGTGTGATACGCGACAACTTCCCCGCGTTCGGAATATTTCTACTGAGATATCTATCAAAGTCGTCACGGAACCCCCATGTTAACTCTTTGACGCCACGAATGCTACTGAACCCACGACAGGTGCATATCGTAGGTCAGTGAGCTTTCTTCAACGGTGCACTTATGTTGCTGCAAAATAACTCGGCATCGGACCGTGAGATAGCGATACCATATGGCACCCCGTGCAAAGGCATGCGGAGACGAGTAGCGAGGGCCAAATATTATTTTCGTGACTTTAACTTCTAGGCAATGAAAGAGGAAAGTATGGTCACGAGTTCTCGTCGGATGTCTAATAAAGAATACAACGGTTTATTATAATAATGCATGTTCATTGGATCAACAATTTCAATACACGATTATTTCATGTAAATATAGCTTCAAGTGCGATAGTAATATAATCATGTAATATTTGGCATTTTTATAACATCTACATCATATACAAATTATTTTTCAATAAAAGTATAACTAGGCTACAATAAAACTATAAATTATAATTTCAACTAATCCCTGTCACGATGAATTATACAAGGTATAATTACTAAGTAGATTATTTGCACATTGATCTGATTTCGAAAAGTGGGCTGATTATTTCAATTTTTCACACCGAAATTCTGACAGGATAAAATGATTATTTTCAATATAATTTTCGTTGACAATAATAATCAAATAATGTCATTTCTCCGCGTGAATAGTCGAATAATTTGTTGCTGTATAAAATACATGTTGCTTAAATATAATAATGAGGCTCTTCAGTTCATGGATCACTACATAATCTACTCTCTATTCCTTGCGGATAATTACAAGTTAGTGGAGTACTACCACGTGTATTCATATCATAAATGTATAAGTTATGCCCTATTATTTGAATTATTTCAATCTTACATATTCAGTCATGTTGGATCTGCCTCAAAGTTTAAATGAACTATTCTTTTATAAATACAATGAGTTTCCATAAATACGAAAACGATATTGGCCAAGGTAATCAGAACTGTTCCAACTTTTGGGTCAACGCCCAGTTGTAGAATACAATACAATAGATATATTTTTCATCATGTATTATTACGAATTCTAATATATTCTGGAAAATTGAAAGTCTTTTCGTTGTAGGATTCGTCTATGGTAGGATTATAATATTACCATTTAAACTATTCGCCAATTTGTGCGATTCCTTCTCCTTCTTTCGAATTAGGCTTATCCCGTCATCGGATGTAGCCAGTCTGCGATTCCTGTAACTACCTAATCTGATGTATCATCACGGAAACTGTATATTCCAGTCGGTAATCGCAACACATATCTAGCGAATTTCAATATTTCTTACTCAGTTGCTCAATGCGCCACCGGAGTTACTGACGGGGCGCTGGCTCGCGACGAATTTTAGTCGGCTCTCGAAGGTCCATAAGGTGAAGAGAAATTCACAATTGACAAGGAACAATTTTTGAATGATATTTTCAGCATTTAT
Organism: Macrophya annulata; assembly: GCA_963924015.1. Lineage (NCBI taxonomy): Eukaryota > Metazoa > Arthropoda > Insecta > Hymenoptera > Tenthredinidae > Macrophya > Macrophya annulata. The sequence continues at coordinate 24,276,611 of OZ001259.1, read as the reverse complement.
CGTCAATATAATCTATACAGTAGTGAAATTTGAAATGAGCTGTTACTCGTAAGAGGTTATGTCGGCTGTACTAGTTCTAATTATTCAATTATTAAAAGATAGATTTGAATTTGGCCGCCATTCTACCATAGAAAATCCCGATTTCGTTTTTTACATTTTTCTCGAAAACTAAACCGTAGCAATTAATAAAATTAGTGGAGCTATTGAGAGCAATTAAGGAGCAATTGGTTGGTATATAAAAAATTGAAAAGTAATAAAGTCGCCGGCTAACTTTATATAGGTAGAATCATAACCTAGAGAATTATTCTGTGGTATCAGTATCAATTCCCAAATGCGTTGACTATTCTATGCTTAGACCATTCTATGTGTATATGTATGACGAAAGAATCTGATTACAGAACACTTAAAGATTCATAATTTTAATCTTATTCTATTTGTTTTTCTTCTACCTCGATCACAGTAACAACGTGTTTCGAGGTAACCTGCACAGTATCGCGGTATTTATTTATGTCGCCCGTGTCACCCGAGGAAGTTGAGGCGCGTCGTTACGGGGGTGTCAACGGGAACGACATAACCCTCACCGAGAAGAGGACTCGGGCAAACAATAAGGTTATAGAGTTTGAGCTGCGTAACGACAGCCTATACAGGATACAACTCAACTTGCTCTTCTTCTGCTTGACGTTGTTTCTCGGGAATCTCACCGACAGTTTAACTCTTGTCACTCTGTCCGCCGTTGCCCTAGCGCTGCACTGCAAATCCATCACCACATCCATTGATTTTGGTTAGTCAAATATGCCCACCTTGATTCTTATCCGTTGTCCATTTGATTTGATCCATTATTGTGAAGAATGTGTTTTCAGCAATCAACAAACATCTACTTTACTTCCTTTACAGATACTCTACTGGTTGTCAAATCTGTTGGTATACAAATAAGTAGCAAGAAAATATTTTCTGGATTTAATTCCAGTCAATTTCTACCGTGGACCACTGTCGAGGACGTCTTTGTAAATGAGGTTATAGCTGGGGTAGGTTGCTTTTAGCTTCATAGGCTGTTTGAAAACTAGAACCATTCTCTGATAGAAGATTAAAGTGAAATAATCCCACTAGTGGAATTTTTTTTAATTTCAATAAATATTCTACTTTAGCAAAGGGTGTTGTATTTCCTAACATTCCTCGTCAAAGAATTTGTCAACGGTGAAGAGCGGACGAGATTAGTTCCATTGTTTAGAGAACTAAAACCGTCCAAAGAATGCCTGGAGTATATGTACGGGGTATTGGCAAGTCTGATAGGACCGGAACACGGGAGGCCCAACAGCCTACTTTGAATGTCCCTGGCTCTTACTGGCTCTCCCACAAGCAAAACATATACAAGTTTGCCTTCAAATATCACGAGTCTACAAGGTAGTTGGATATTCTTTTAATATGCTCTCTGGGTGGTGGTCAAGATTCTCATCAAATCATACATACCCGAATTATAAATGAATAAAAATAATATTACTCCTATTTAATATTATTAGTAATTATTAGGCAGATATGGATGTATTAAATATTTATAGTAGAAGATAGACAAAAAAAAACTGAAAAATTTGTACTAGAACATTTAGGTATACTTATATGACTGGTCGAAAAGAAGATATTTATTTATTGTTGAATATGTACATGACTCTACTCGTTAGCGTTCTTATTCCATACGTGAAAAGCTCCGCATTGATATTATCAGTTGAACTGTTAGATTCGTAACAATACTTTACATATTACAGGGATACCAAAGAATTTCTGTACAAGGATGAGCTGATGAAAGTTATAAAACGTATCATAAAATGTCAACCCAATCAAGGTCGTCTGAGCACAGTCCATCTTTCGATTACTTACAGTATCCTTTTTGATCACTACTAACTTTGCAGCTGAATTTAACAAGTGTGTAAAAATATGCACCACATTTATTAACAACAATTGAAACACTGTGTCTTTCTTATTTCCGTGGTCAATTGTTATTCAATTATAGAATTGTTGGCCTTAACTTTATATACTACGATTATTAGAGCACACGTTTTGGACTAGGCAGGACAAAATGTTTGCAAAGTTGAAATTTCATAACAGCCAAGATGCCGTGGTTTTTCCCCAAGCATTCATTCTCACCATTTCTTTTGTCAACAATCCAGAGAGTCAAATTAATACCGTAGTAATCAAGAGTGACCCAAACTTGAGTTTCGGAGCTAGCAGTACCGTACAACTTCTGCAAAATTCTGCTGATCTTACTAGTGCAGAAGAGTTGAATGAAAACGACCCTCGACAGACTCAGGATAATAAAAATTTCCACAGAAATCTGAATCGTTCATATCCGTCAAATGAGTCTAATGACCCAACCACAGTGACTGTTGATACTATTGTTTATCAGCAAAGTTTTACAAGTACTAATTCTGATGGGCTTTTGAATATTTCACCATCATTGGAAAGTCCAACGACAAGTTGGACAAAGAATAGGAGAAGAAACAAAAGCCGAGATACTTGGACAAGTACCAGTCAGTGGAATCCCACAGAACGATATAATGATTCGAAACTAGGTGATAACTCGACAAATATAATTGTTAGCAACAGCCAAAACGCTTCCTTGCAAGATTTGAGGGCCGAACCTTATTCCACTTGTCACAAGATATTGAAGAGCCAGATCACTGTCGACGAAAACAAAGATACAGAGAAACGTAAGTTGGGAGAAATGCGATTATGCTCGGAGCCTATTACCCCACGTTCATCAAACATTACCAATCAAGTCATGGAGGGTTTGATGTTCACTATCAAGCAAGTTGAAGACAACGTCAAGGTGGTAGAACAGAAGACCAAGATGGAATTGGACGAGGTTTTGGAAAACTCTGAGAAAGTTGAAACAAAGGAGGGGGAAAGGTGTTTGGTTAATTCTAGTCTCCTCAGATTAGAGAACCTTGTGACTAAAATTGAAATGCCTGGCAAACAACTAAAGGATCCAAAGATAACTGACGTTGCTCCTACAATTGATAGTTTACCTTTACACAATGGCTTATCTACCACAGGATGCCTCCCAAATCAACCAGTAGTTAAGGAACAGGCAAGCATTCCTATTCGCTACACTAGTCGATCTCCATTTAGAAGCAGTTTAAAATTGAATTGGAACAATCACATAGGAGATGAATCAAACAAATTATCCACATCAACAGATGAATTAGTACCAATTAAATTAACGGATTCAAAGCTGGTAGATAAAGAAGAAAGTATTACCAAAGAATTTCATAACAATTTAATTGGACAAAGAAAGAGAAAATACATTTCTCACGGAATCCATGCAGAAGAATCGAAGGATCCTGCTGCAATTGAGAATAGTATTATAGAGAATTTCAATGGCAGTAGTATTGGTAGCGAAAATTATGATGATAATGATAATGATAAAAATAATAACAATAATAAAAATAATGATAGCCACAATATTACAAACCAGGAAGTTCAGATAGACATGTGGAAATTACTTCAAGATATCACGCGAGGTGCTAAAGTAATGATTGAGCGTATCAGCGAAATTGATATAAGAAATGCAACGCGACCGTCGTCGATATCGGTACAGAGAGCTAAAATTGTGGGTCGTCGCAAATTATCGAGAAGAAGAAATAACGAGGCTTAGAATTATTGTACAATAATTGTTACAGCCCAACTAATCGAAATTCATGTAGAATTTATGTATAATATTGTTATCGCGACTAGAATATTTTACCTATAAGAAATAAGAATTAATCACAATGCTACTGGCGAGGGTGCACAAATTCTGATTGAACTTCAGTTGTGGTGAACTCTGGGATATATGAACAGGTATTTGAATATCATGGTATATGAATTTTGTCAGATATGTGAAGGATCTAGGTATATGAATGTACTATACTATAATTGGATTATATACTATAATTAGATAATAGCAAAGCCAATCTCCCAGTTTCTTGGATGAAGTAGATATACATATGAGTGTAGTTGTTTCTATTAAATTGTCGGCAATAATCTGTTTTGGTATTGTTTTATTCCTGTTTTACCATGGTACATTATTAAGTAGACGTATATTACACTGTAATCGGAATGGGTTAAATTTTGTATAGAATAATCTCGTAATTTATTTCAATAGGTGCTTTGAGTCAAAATCTCTATTATCCTCCAATTGTTTCAGCACTACCTTCAGTTCTTGAACTTTATTTATCATACTTTGTAACTGTTCTGCTTTGTTCTCAAAATTATGTGTGTTACTATCCTTCTCTGAAGTTCCATGTTCTTGTATATCCAGCAATGCAGGAATTTCAAAGATCTGTGGTGATGGCTTAAGGACAACAGGTTCCATCTGAAAGAATTGACTAAATAATTACATTGTCGGTTTATAACAAAAGCAAGGAAACCCAATATACTTCCACAGAACCTACAGCAATGTTATTTTTAATGGTCAAGTATTTGCCAAGCTCTTCAGCACATCGTTTAGGATAGCGTTCTCTCGTGACGCAGACTTCAAAAACTGCGTTGTCGCATTGTTCGTTTATATCTTCTGGGTCTGGATCTAGATAGAAATAATAAAACAAAAAATATATGGTATAACAATGCGTATAATATCTAGCATGTTGAATAGGGCTTGTTTTGTTGCCACTTTCACATTGATGACAATTACCTTGAATTTCATCTTGAGAATTATTCATCATTAACCTAGAACGAGTGCCTAATTGATATAATTATTTCTAAGAGTTTCAAACTGATCCAATAACATTCGAATTGATGCAATACCTTTCTCGTAAACATTGATTACCCGTTAATATGTTTGGTTACGTCGAGACAGAACAACATCGGAGTAATAAGAACCTCCATCACATGACGGCTACGAAATTTGACCGGTAAGGCAGTGCTATCGCCACGGCTGGTATTGAACGGATTTACTCGCTTGATACAGCAGCTTTCAACTTTTGGTCTTGATCGGCTAGCCACCAGTTGGAGTGAGTTGGCAGCTACGACGGTGTCAAACAGTGTCAACGAACTCTGCGATTTCGACCGTGAATCTCGATCGTGTTCACCGCACGTCCTAACCTGATAATTGCTGTTATTTGAGGCTTTCCATCTTTACGCGGATTTTAAGTTCCATCCGAATTACGTGTCACGTATACATGTATACGTCGCTGTACGCGTGGCAACGCTAAATAAATAATACCGAGTCTACCGGCTCACGAGGCGCTACTGTTGATGCTACCGTTTATGACGCGGCAACTTGCAGGCGTTTAGTATCCAATCATTCCAGGCTTCTCGGGGATCGGCAACTTGATAGACATCCTCATTCCGTACGTATTCATTTATTATTTCGTATTTTTGTAGACCATTTCATTCTTTCGCGATCACTTTCGCGCCGTTTTTCGATTGTATCATTCATCACAGGGATATAAGTATGTACATTTTCTATTATTCGTTGATCGGATTCAGCAAAAGAGGTACCTATCTACCATCACGCGTACATTACTCAGGTATTTGTGTCCCACAGGCTTGACCGTTATCCCCAACGCGCCTGAGGCATATTCAAGGTCAAAAATAATTATCAATTCTTTGTCCTTGCTGAAGATTGTGCGAATTAATTTTGCAAATTATACACCGTATCATAAATGTCAGGAGTTACTAATAATTAATTCACCTGTTTACTTGTATCTAGATATAATTTAAATATGATTAAATATGGAAATGTATGCTTGTGTCTCTGCGTCAGGTCATCATAATGGGATACTTGAAGTCCACTGGTACTGTATTCATCTATATTGGACTATTTCTCGCCCTCGTCGCGTTTTTACCTGGCATTCCACCTGATGCTCAATTTTCCGAATATAGGTGAGTTGGTATGGCGGTAACAAGTAGAATCATTTCGAATTCCAAAATAATTTTCCCATCTCTCTCTAAGCTAATTAGTATATTCAATAACTATAATACCCATTTACAATCGGCACTGACCTTTAGAGCCTTTTTGTTGTTTTATGCTTGAATTTTCATTGAACGATATTTTCTGGTTGGTCTTTGAATTTCAATTAAACCTGTAATTTTTACATTGAATGCGTATTCAAAAACATGTATTCGTATAACGCTGAATAAGCTAGGTGGAAAACTTAGAATGAGATTAATGTTATCCTATGTCATAAATTGAAACCCATTTCAGCGTATTACCGTTGCAGTCGGTATTGACAAATGATCCAAAACTGAATAAGAGGCTTGACAATGCGGAAATCTTGTTTGAAGGAGAAATCAAGGGTCCTGAATCCTTTGCCTCGTACAACGGAGAGTTGTATACCAGCATACATGGAGGAGATGTTGTTAAGATAGTTGGAAAGCATATAGTACCTATTGTCAAGTTTGGTAAACCGTGCGGTGAGTTTTTCACATTTTTTGAGAATTTTCAGTATGTTCTTGCTAGTCTGCGGGTAAAGAGTTGTCACTATTCCGTTATTTTAAAATTCTTCGATTTCATTCTCTAGACGTATTCTCTTGAGACAACATTCGAAATTATTATGGTGCTTATATGCTGGTTAGATATAATATTTTGCATTCTTTTGTCAAATAGATGGATTCTGGATGGAAAAGAAATGCGGTAGACCATTGGGACTTCATTTCGATAAGAATGGAATATTGTATGCAGCCGATCCTTACAATGGTATCTTCAAGGTAGACGTTACCTCTGGAAAGTATGAGAAGATTGTTGATATTTCTAAACCAATTGAAGGTGTAGTGCCCAAGCTGGCAAACAGCTTGGACATCGCTTCAAACGGAGACATTTACTGGTCTGACTCTTCCACCGAGTTTACTCTACAGGATGGGGTATACACGTGCCTGGCAAATCCGTCCGGAAGGTAAGATACTTATCGCTTATTAATTTGCGATAATCTTGCGAATATTATTAACCTGGTTAATTCATGAGGCACTGTATAATGAATGAAATATATGGGTGTAAATAAATATTGGAATACATTTTCTGATGGATCAATTGATCTATTTTTCAGACTGATTAGATATGATGCAGCAACAAAAAGAAATATCGTACTAATTGGCAACCTTGGCTTTGCAAACGGGGTTAAACTAAGCAGGGACGAGAGCTTTGTGATAGTAGCAGAAACCATGGTTTCTCGTCTGACAAAGTTTCACCTTAAAGGAGATAAGGCCGGCAGAGCCGAACCATTCGTTGAAGGGATTCCCGGCCTTCCCGATAATATCCACACAGACGGAGAGGATGGATTTTTGGTCAGCCTAGTAGTGATTGCGGATGCTGAGCACCCCATCATTGTCCATTCTCTGACACCCCACCCTTACATAAGAAAGATGCTGGCTAGGCTTCTCTACTTGCTCGAAGCTCCGTTCAAACTCATTGAAGATGTATATCCAAATTATTATTCTAAACGAGCGGCGCACTGGATTGGACACTTTGAAAGCCTTCAATCTCTGCACAGTGAGAGCGCTGGTGTACTCAGGATAAATGCTAGAGGTCAAATCATAGATGCAGCTTTCAGCTTCGATGGTAAAATCAGCGGAATAAGTTCCGCGTTTGTATTCAAAGATCATATCTATCTGGGTTCGCCGTACAACGAATATTTGGCTAGAGTGCCATTGAGCCAAGCCTTTCCCACGATAAAAGTAAAAACTGAGAATACAGTACGCGAGAAAGTAATTAAAAAACGCGAGGCTGAAGAGCCAGCCAAACCTGTTGTTCAGGCTATACCGACTACCCCACCAACCACAACTACTACACCAAAGCCCAAACCTCCAACAACAACAACAACAACAACCCCAAAACCAGCCCCTGAAACTACTCAGCGACCTACAACCACCGCCCCAACAACAACTACTCAGCGACCTACAACTGCTGTTCCAACAACTACTCAGAAGCCTTCTACTGTGGCCCCGGCAAGTACTACAACACCGCCACCTCCACAGCAACAGCAGCAGAAAGAAACGCCAAAGCCATCAAATGAAGCAAGTTCTAAACCAGTGGTACAAGTACCAGCGTCATCCCCGCCCCCGCCTCCACCAACGAAGAAGGAACCAGTCAAAACAGGAAGTCCTACTGAACGGGGAGAAAAGAAACAAACTGTTACGGAAGAAAGTCCGAAAACGGGTCAGCAAGCAAGCCCCCAACCACCTTCTAAGCCAACATCGACTGAACAGGCAGCAAAAAATGTTAAACAGACCGTTGAGGCTACCAAAAAATCTGAGCAAAATCCTAGTAATGCCCAAAAGCCACCCCCTCCCAGTAATGCTCAAAAGCCATCTAAACCTGAGCCGGTGACTGGTCGAAATATTAAAGACACGGAATCCAAGAAACGGGATGAAACAGTTAAGCCACAGGTGGCCACTCCTTTGCCACCAAGAAACTAATATTCTTCCAAGATGCCAGGTGTCTTTTAAAGTATTGAAGAAAATCAGTGGTCACGATATTATCGCGACAATTTTCTCTTACTTAATCGGACAATTAATAATAATAAGTCCATTTTCTACCCGAATACGTATACTTGTGTAATTTAGTTTTAACGGTGATTTGAATTTATGAAGTAGAACAATATTATGACGCGGGTTGTACGATTTTTGAACCGTTATCAACTCGTTTATTTACCTAGGTCTCTACAATTCAACTATCGTGACGTTCAACTGGAAAAACATGTGTACAAGATGACAAAATAATCGCGGTCTTGTTTTTTGTCACCCTGCCTGTTTAGAGAGGCCATGAAGAGTAAAGAGTTTGAAATTTTCGAAATCTATTATGTATGTACAATCTGAATAATTCTGCTTGTTTCAGGATTGCGTCATTATTATTTTCATTATTATTACTGTAATATTATCATTATTATCGTTGCTGTGATCGCCGGTGTATACGAGAATGCGAACTTTATTGACTCCCGTGTCGTTTCTCCGGCGAGAAATAGTTGTGAGGAAGTTTCGACCTGTGCAGATCGATCCTCTACTCCTGTTAAATGATATATTTCCTCATAGATTTGTCATAATATACATACTCTACATTCATAAGTACCTACTTACCAATCTTTATGCTCGAATATCATTCCAAGATTAATTTTATTCGCCTGTCACTCGTACGCCAATATACATATAGGTGATAATAATAACCGTGTCATACATTTCTCGACAATTCGAACTACATTCCGATATTCAACAAATCAGAGCCAATGTGAAATTTATTGGATAGACCTCGTAATTGTATTAAAAATTACCAACCACTGCAGATCTTGTTTAACTCTTCCTATTATTATATTCTTTTTAATTTACGGATTCTACATGCATACTTAACAAGTTTCGAGACTAATCAGTGGAATAATATTTTATAAATCGGGAAGTAGAGTCACGGAAAAAATTTGGACGTGTGCCAAACATTACCATGTGTATGTATACGCATACGTATACCTATACATTAGAGTGGGCCAAATAAACCGACTATTTTTATTTTTTTTTTCAAAAGGCCCTTTCAAAAACTTGTTCTTTATACTTAAATAACAAGCCTCAATAAATCTGAGCTTTTAATTTTAATATTTAGAGGCTGCTCATCGCGATTTTCTATTTCCCATTTAAATAACGTGGGAAATGTTCTTGTGGCACACTTCGATTTTCATATCTCAAGTACTAATCTACTCTGAAATATTATGCATAGCTAGTTTTGTTCAAAATTGAACGTTCTACAAAAACGGTCTCTTGATCTTTTTCGATAAATCTAGCCGTTTCCAAGTTGGTTATTGGTTATTAATGGTAATTAACGATGACTAACTTGGAAACGGTTAGATTCATCAAAAAATTCCAAGAGATCTTTTTTGTAGAGTGTTCGATTTTGGACGAAAATAGCCATGTAGAATCTTTCTGCGTAAATTAGTACTTGAGATATAAAAATCGAAGTGTGCCACAATATCATTTCCCATGTATTATTTAAATGGTAAATAGAAAATCGCGATGAGCGACCTTTGAATATTAAAATTAAGAGCTAAGGTTTTTCGAGGCTTGTTATTTGATCATAAAGAACAAATTTATGAAAGAGCCTCTTGAAATAGAAAATAGTCGGTTTATTCGGCCCACCCTGCTATACATACATATGTATATGCAATTTGCGTATCTACTTGTAATATTGTTTCATTCTCTTCTCGATTCCCGACTGTTGTTATTTTTGTTATCGTTACCATTATAATTATTGTTATTATTATTATTATTACTATTATTATTATTATTATTATTATTATTATTACTATTATTATTACTATTATAATTATTATTATGATTATTATTGGTAGATGTTACAACATATGTCGATACAGACATAGGTATTATGCACAAGGGTTTGGGCACAATATCATTTTCAAGGTATTGAAACAAGGTTGTTATTAGTTACATGTATACATACATATACATATTATAATGTTAACTATACGGTTATATGTATATGTAAAGCAATATATTACGATGTCGCGGAAATGGATAGGTCAAGATCGGCTGGCTCATCCTGCCTGATCTTTAGTTCAGTAGCTAACAACGAAGTGATTCGTTTCACGTTGTAATATACATATAACGGTGTATAAGAGAGATCGTAGTATTTTAATTTATAACGATATGCTTCCGCAATTCTTCTTTGATATAGAATATATTTCGTTTAGAATTTACGTTTACTATTATAATTAATATGTTGGCTGAACTCGATCATTCGTATAATATGTATATGAATATAATTGTATCGTTTTTGTGGTGGGTGAGCATGTGGGAATAAAATCAAGATAAATTTTTCAAATCTTTTCCCGTTTATAGCCAATTTCTTAATCCGTTGACCGAATCATGATCCAACCTATTAAAAAATTGTAATTCCAGCGGTAAAAATTGACCAATTTTTTTTTTTTTTTTTTTTTTTTTTTTTTTTTTTTTTTTTACGTACAAACTTGGTGCAAATTGATAAAAACTTCGTCTACATCCGTGTACGTACATTAAGGTGCGTCATTTAACAGAGCAACATTCTTTTTCAATCTACATACAGATTCTATACTTGCTGTAAGGTGAAACAACAAGCCTGTTAAAACTTGAGTCCCTAATATTAATATTAAGAGGTCCCTCATCGCGATTTTTTCCCCATTCATCGAACATGGGAAAAACAAAATTTCACTTTTGGGAATTTTATAATTCCGACACGTTTCACAGAAACATTCTGTGATACAGTTTTGTCGAAAATTGAACGCCCTACAAAACAGATCTCCAGCACTTTTTTCCTAAACATAATTCAAATGATATTCGAGTTCAAAGTTCAAAATACACGCATACATTTTGAACTATGTTTATAGAAAGAGTGCACGAGATCTTTTTTATAAAGCGTTCAATTCTCAATTCTTTATATAAAAGTATCAAACTACTCTGTGAGATGTGTCATTATTGAGTAATAAAATTTCAAAAGTGAAGAAAAGTTTTCTCCCTATATACATGTTAGATAAATAGAAACTAGAAAATCGCGACGAGGGATCTTTAAATATTAATATCAAGGGCTCAAATTTCAACATGCTTCTTGTTTCACCTTACTGCAAGTGTAGATCTGTTTGTAGATTGAAAAAAAAAATTTTTTTGTTTTTTTATTCCGTTAAATGACACACCCGAATGTAATACATACATATATATTATATTGTCAAAACATCCAGGACCAATATATACCGTGTCACATTTACTTACAGTCCTTAATCCCCCGTGGTCGTTCTGGAGGCCCTATACTCTCTTATCCTCTCTCGATTCGTCACTCTTGCTATGTGCACATAGGTGTACATAATATACATAATTCCCTTTTGAATATACCTATACGCGTGTATTTTACATACATGTACATGTATATACGTCGTACGTGAGCCCACCGATATCATATGATACCGTGCCGTAGCCATGGTCTGATATGGATATGTGTGCTGCTGCGGTATATGATATTATTATAGGTGTAACATCGGTATAATGGTACTAATTTCTATTGACACAACGATGAGCACCTCTGTCGGAACACCTGAATACTTAATAAACGGATGAAATTAACATTAATAACAACTGTCGCATCCACATTTTTTCTTACGGTGTGTATGAGAACAAGAGGACAAGAGAACGAGTAGATAAATATATATTATAGTCCTGTTAGTCGCCCGCGACAACTCCGACCCAGAAGAAGGTCCCCGAATATATATTACCTATAATATTTAATAAATTTTCAGTACACCTATATATCAAGTTATAGATTATACATATACCTACCTGCGCGGATTAATATATACCCTAAATCGTATATACATTAATTGCGATTGTCGACGTAGTGTATTGCGTTTTCTCTTAAGAGAAAGAGAAGAAAATGAAACAAAGATAAAATAAAATTCCTCTTTGTAAGTCAAATTTTTTTTCGCCCTCCTGCAATCGACTCGAGTACATACGATCGTTTCTTACACGGGGCGCGTGTCGGGGGTGCGCCTGTACGTATATAGATACCAATTAATTGCACACATATGGACGTTATAGGATATATACGTCGCGTTTTACTTTGTGTAAGAAGAATAATTTTCGGTTATTATACATACGTATAAATCTTTACGTCTATACGAGATATGATGGAAGTTGTAAACGACTCTTCGAATCCTCCAAGAATTGAGGTACATATTGCTATTAATTGTTATTCATTTTTATTCCTCATATATCCGTACGTACACGTATACATAATAGGTATATGTTAGTATCCACTGATCAAATTCTACCGTGTTACACGATCATTATTATTATAATACCGTATACGTATATACAAGTACAATATACATATAAATATACCTGTATGATAGAGTGTGCCAATTATGTTTGCTTAAATTTTTATTCCGAACACCCGATTAAATTGTATACGTGTAATCTGTTTTTGGCGTAAGACAATTAGGGGCGACAAAGACGTACTCTACGGGTGTAATGCTTTGGTTTTTTTTTTTTTTATACTATCTACTGACAGACGACTGATGATACAACCAATGAGAGTAGCTTGAAATCACCGATTCTCTTGGATCTTGATGAGAATAAAAAACAGCAGCAACGGCAACAACAGCGTCGGCATCAGCAACACCAACGACGATCGACGACAATCGTTGGACAATCCTATGCACCTACGGCAGTAATTGTTGAAACTGGTAGGTATATTAGTTGCGTATCGTACATGCAACTGAGCCTGTTATATACGTATATACATAAGTTTATATCTTATTATCTCGTCTCAGGAGCAGCACGTGGTTCGGTACCGTCGACTGCACGTCGTCAGCCGTTGAGAAAACGGTGGCATCATGAAGCGCTGTATTTTGATCATCGAGGCGGTCCTGCGGGCGAATGTGGTGACGATGGTGACAGGGAAGACGAGGGAGAGTCGAGTGACGGAAAAGTGATTATGATTCGTGTACCAGAACCAGAAGTTGTCGGTCCCCATCCACATTTAGAACTACTTCATCAAGCTCATATCAGACCGGTGCACAGAGAGTCATCCCAAAGTGAAAAGGGTTAGTTGCTTTTTTGGTTGGTGGTATAGAACAGCCTGCAGGTTGTTCAAAAAAATGATCATAACATTCTCTCATTGTTAACTCTTCATGCACTTGAAGAGGGAGAGACAAAGGCTGTCATCCGCAATGCATTCTCCGACTTTTCCACAACTGTAGATGTAAACCTTGTCTGCATCGTGATTCGATCATTAACCAATCGGTGAAACTTAATCCCACTGTGGGAATTCGCTGTGCGGAATGTTTCTTCTTTACGAAACTCCGCTCCGTCACAGTATCCGTGCATGTAGGTACCCGCGTAAGTGCAGATCAGGCCTTCTCTGATCGACTCCGATACTCATGAGCTGAATTCTGTTCGCTAAATATTACCGTCATTACCGCGAATCTCGGTACGGCGACAAATATGACGATCGTTTATCTTCCTCTCATAATTAGGAATCCTTCGATAGAGAGTTTTTATCCTCTTTGCATCCGACGCCCGTTCGCTACCACCACCACCCGTCCAGATCATCGGAGATGAAATATCGTTAGGGTTTTTTTTATTAGCAAGGAAAATATCGAATAATTCTAAAGCCATTCGCTTCAATTTACTCCTTCTACTGGTACTTGCCGCGGGCTGTACGTCTTTTGCGGCTGCCTTCGCGACGTTGCAGCTTCTGTTGCTGTTAGCGATTTCGTCATCCAAGAACGTATTGATTCCAGCAGCTGTTCCCCGAACGAGCAACTCGACTTTTGAAGGAAATTGACCAGACCTTGAATTTAAGATAACCTCGTTAAAAAATAGCGATCTACGCCACTCGATTTTTTCGACCGTGTTATCTCCACTCATTCGCATTTTATCACACGGTCGGTTATACCTTGAGTTCGACCCGCCTTTCGACCCAATCATCGATTCCCAGTGCTGCAAAACTGGACAAATTATGTTGCTCCTGCCACCGGGATTTCGTTTTGGTAGTGCTGCAGGCACCGGGGGCTTAATGGTAATATAATCACGGTGATCATGACCATCATCTTTATTATCTTTCAATTTCTCTGTGTATTCGTTTGAATGCTGGTTTACTACGGAGATTATGGAGTCATTTTTGAGGTAGCGAATAATTTCGGCACCCTTGCCCTTTTCTCGTACGTTATTAATTCCTTTTTTTATTAAAGTTCGTTCCAAACCGATTTTTATTGTCAGCTCGTTGCCGTCCGGTTTCTCGCGTTTCGCACAGCTGCGATCATTTTTAGTTAATTTCAAAAAATCGTCGTTCTTCTCCTCGTAACCACATACGAATTTTTCCCCCGGTTCTTTAGCCCTTAGTGATTGTGATCTTGCTTGTAATCTCCTCGCGATGATGTCGTGAGTCTCAGTAACCTGGATCTTGTCTTGAAGTCCGGATATCTTCGATAGGACGCACATGGCTGTCATGCGATCACGGAGATGCGGCAAGGGCTGCTTGAAGTTATGACGGTCATTTAGTCTTGTGCCTAAATAACGCGCAGACATACATATATGTACCTCGATAGATTTCCCAGACTTATACGTTTACTAAATGTGTATCAATTTTTTTTTAGAGATATAACCTTTACGACTTGCTTTCATAACATGCAGTCGATTTGCTTTCCGGATTAAACTCGATCTTGGGCAGAGAAATTGACTGCGCGCTCTAGCATGTCGTTGCCTGGTATTTTCCGTTCTATTTTTATGGCTAGATTCTCACGTCCGAGAACCTTGTTTACCCATAGATTTAAAAAAAAAAAATTGTTCCTCCCACCAGCGTGTTATACTACATATTCATATACATATGTATGTATGTAGTATCATGCTTATATGATCTGAAGCGAGCCTATAGTTTCATCTTGATATTGAACAAATTACGATATGCAATTATTATTGCCTTAAAGTGTACATGTATATGTTCACATAATTAAGGTGGGTCAAATAAACCGACAATCTTTCTCGGTAGATCAGTATTTGAGATATAAAAATCGAAGTGTGCCACAAGAACATTTCCCATGTTATTTAAATGGTGAATAGAAAATCGCGACGAGCGATCTCTAAATATTAAAATTAAGAGCTTAAAATTTTTCGAGGCTTGTTATTTGATCATACAGGACAAGTTTTTGAAAGGATCTTTTGAAAGAAAAAATAGTCGCTTTATTTGGCCCACCCTACTTCACATATCTTATAGTATTGCATGTATGATTATCATAATATTACAGATTACAAAAAATCAGCATGTGACAGAGAACGGACACGGATGCGTGACATGAATCGCGCGTTTGAACTTTTGAGATCAAAACTTCCTGTTTGCAAGCCTCCCGGTAAAAAATTATCAAAGATAGAATCGCTGAGACATGCGATAACGTACATAAGGCACTTGCAAAGTCTCCTGGAGCCGACTTCGTACAGTCCTACCGTGGGTATACCGGCGAGATATTTTTACGGTGGCTTACACCATCACCATCAGGTACACCAGGATCAACCGCCAAGATGGGAACCGGTGGCTGGACCAACGTATGCTGATTTTTATCACCATCACGATTATCACCCGGGACCACCACCTCCGGCTCATTATTAACGGTAATCGCGCGGAATCGAGTACACGCTCACGAAATTACTGAATAGAAAACCGATTGGAATTTAAGAAGAGTGCTTAATTATACCTAGACTTTAAACACTATAATACGGATATATAATATACATATATTGTATTTTTATATTATAGCGGCCGTCTATATGACGATTGCATGATTTTCACATTATAGGTAGTATACACACTTATACATATTAATTATTAGGTAACATCATAATGTCGTAATTTACGGTGGAAATATAATAATGTATGTATACATATATGTATAATACGATTATATTATATGTATGTACACATAATTGATATGGCGTAGATATGCGGTTGTATTTTTATCGACCTGTGGCGTATATGTTTAATCGGTATTTTAATTCATCTACTCTGCTGGAATTTGGCTGTGGATCTGTGCTTCATTATAATATTAGCATGCCTCGACCAAACGCACGTATATACCTATACATACATATGTTTATACGATATTGAAAATATACCTAGGTACACATGTGTCTGTTTCATTTTTCTGAATCATCATTCCCGATTTATACATATATCTATCTTTATATTTGCAGCCGTGGATTATTCTCTCAAAATCTCTTCTCCGTAAGATTATATTTAGGAATAGTGAATATTAGGAAAATGATTAGATAAACAGAAAACTATTATATATCTCGTTTTATTTTTCGCTTAAAAGAAACAATATCGCGAGGGGCTATTCACTTCTGAAATCACTGTGTCACTCTGGAATGAAATCAGGCTTGAAATCACATGAAATCCCATGAAATCATTCGAAGTCGAGTGAAATCAATGAAATCCTGAGATTTTATTGATTTCAGATGATTTCGAAGGAAATCACATGCAATCGGTGGAATTATGAAATCAGTGAATGAATAGATAAGGTATATAGATGGAAAGAAATTTTTTTGGACGTATGACAGAAATGATAAATAACAGACACGCAATTTTCTCAAACCAAAAAGTTGAAATCACTTGAAATCACCTGAAATTTAACGGAAATCATTTGAAATCGTGAAATCACTTGAAAATTCCCATGAAATCACATGAAATCAACGACTTCAAGAAATCATTGAAATCATCCTGAAATCACGTGAAATCAGCAATCACTGTGTCACGAGATTTGGCAGTGAATAGCCCCTCGCAAAATCGTATATACGTATGCATATACATTATAAACTATCATCGAATTCTGTCACTAGGTTGCAGCTCCTTGTTCGAAGAATTACTAGATCTTCTTAGGATCGAATTCGCGTAACGAGACATTCTTGACGCGTATGATCTGACGGACGTACCGCTTGACGACGCGCTGCTACCGCAGCGCTTAATCTCGATCGCTGTTGGAATATGACAAAAACCCATTAAATCTGTATACATGTATGTATACATTTTCTTCATTATATTTATGACTTCTGAACCTTTAGTATATACAGGCACTGCATATGTAAATGAATTTTATACTTGCATTGGCGTCGGTTTTTGCGAGATAAACTCGAGTTTCTTCTTGAGGGACAAATGCGATTGATCAACGCCCGCGAGAGATCGCGATTCAACGTAAGGTATATCCAGGGATTGACACAACTGTTCAGGCTGCTCATCAAAGTGAGAATTGTGAAAGCGGCACCTGGAATATAATCCCCTTGGTTATGAATTATGCGATGATTATTACATGCCAGTGTACTACGTGACATAGTTTATAGTTATGCGGTAATTACCTGAAAAAAATGGCGAAGTTGCGGCATTTGGGTCCCAAGTTACCCATAACAAAGATGCGATGAAAGGGCTACTGGATACGGCGTAAAGACTGATAACGGCAATCATTTGTTTAACCGAATTAATTTTTGCACGTGATATGATGGTCCGTTGACGCAGTAGACCACCGTGCGTACCCCGAGCTTCCCCAACTATCCCAGTATTGTTCCATATCACGATACAGATCGACGTGTATGTGTAAACGAGAATTATCAACGGCAATATGAATACCGAAATGCTGTACCTACGGTAATAAGATTATGTATATCAATTGTTCACATTATCTATCCGTATTGTACAATTTTCTGCGTGAATTATGATGTTGATTTCGTACCATGTGACATAAGCCTGTTGCCCAGATGGTATTAGGTCGAAAGTAGCCCAGCAATCCCAAACGCCGTACGAGACTTCTTTGTAAGAAAACACAAGTATCTGTCAATGTGATAAAAAAGAAAAAAAGATAATGATGTTGTGCAGAGATGGTGCCCGCTTATGAATATGTATATAGTATATTCCCTTCACCCTCATCTACCTGCGGCACGCAGAGGAGCAAGGACAAACACCAGGCAAGGTAGACCATTATCTTGGACCTTCTGGATGTGACGCTACAGTATATTAGCGGATGACGAACCGCCTGGTATCTGTCCAATGCTGTGGCAGCCAAAACGTATGAGCTCAAGTACGGGCCGAGTGGTTGACCAAACTTTACGAATTTGCAGAGAATTGGTCCACCCCGGAACCTGCGACAAGTTCAATTTCAAACGCACACCCATAAGAAAGTATATTAGGCGTTCGCAATGCGGTGTTAACAGTTATACTCGTTTCTCAACATGAACGATATATAATACCTGAATGTAATCTCCCAAATTAGTTGCGGAAGTACGTTAAGGAGTGCCGTCAGAAGGTCAGCTATGCTAAGATGTAAAATATAGAAGTATATTCTCGCTAGCTTCTTCCTCGGGGCGTCGTATCGCCTGAAGTAAAGGGCCGTCACGACAAGAGAGTTTCCGGCGATAGCTACGACGAACATAATAGCGAGGGTCGCAACTTCCCAATATGCCAGATATTCGTCCCGCGAGTCATTGATTTCACTTGAAATATTTAAATTAAATTTGCTATCTACGTAGCTGCGGTTTTCAACAGCTAAATTTCTCATCGTAGGATATGTATCCTTAATATTCTCATTCGGTTTATATCAGCCGTAAATTAATATAATAACGATTACAATGATAATATATTAATAATAATATTGCCAACAGATGCGTGTGGGTGTATCCGTGTATGTGTATCTTCTCGAATCAAGGTTTGGCTGCAAAGCAACAGGTTTTGTTTTTTCCATGTATAGCATATATATTATATAAATTGATGGCCGTAACGGTTGTACACAAATGCGGGTAGCTGTGTCTATGGCTTATACTCAAAAAGCAATATTAGTATTGCGAGCTGTTCAATCGCAGAAACTTTATGAAACATTTGCGGTTTACTTATTTGAAAAAAATACTCTATTGTTTACACACATTTGAATTGCAAAGCTTCTATTTCAATTACATAGACAGTTTGACCCCTCGAGTTAATTATACATGTAAAAATACTCTTTCTTGCGCTACATATATCCAAGTGTAATATACGCATATACATAAATACGTATACGTTACAACGTATCATTTAACGATTATACTGGTGCTGGTCATCCCGGCAATGTCTCGAAATTCATCGTCATGCAAAACTATATAATTTTATGGAGTATTTGTGTGTGTGTGTATGTAATATATACACATATATACATACATACATACATGTGCCGATTTAGTTCCCTGCACTATGCAGGGTATGACGATCAGTTAATAATGACAATTAATTATGCCGAGTAAAATATAATAAACCTGCATTGCAGTACGTCACTATAAGTGAAGCATAGAAAATTCATTGCACTATCAAATTATCAGTCAATCAATGAGCTACACCTGTTGACATTAATCATATGAATTATATTTTATTTCACGTTTGCTGATATATCAATCATTGATTAAAAATTACCGCAGCAGCTTCAAGAAACATTCGACGTTAATCATAACACTGTTATTCGGTGAATGCAGTTTGAAAATTTCTTGTCATACACTCTGTTTAATTTAATTGTACGCTTAACTCGCTCACTGAAATTTTATTACGCGTATATAACTAACACGTGTGCCGCGTCATAAGAAAAATTAGGTGTCAAAATGTGTATATGAGATACAAATATCCATAATATATATTTATACTACTTGCTACCGTAGCAGCTAACAAAAAAAAAAATGAAAAAATTATTTTATTTTAATTCCAACTACGAGAAGCGCGAATTCGGTGTCGCGGGTAATTTAGAGTCGTATCACCTGCTACGATCGGCCTACTAATGTATGATTGTACAATTCGATCATGGTGCACGGAGGTAAAAGACGTAAACGTTCACAAAATTGGAGGGCGGGAGGGGATTCGCATGACTCCTACCATATAGGTAAGTAAAGGCCGGGCACGGATAGAAATGATTATAAAAACGAACGATGGGTATCATTATATTCAAGTTTAGAAGCAATATTATTATTTCCACAAACACATTTTTATAGATAAAGTGTGTATACGCTACACCGTACGTAGGTGAACACACTTAGATCCATAGCTTTATGTTATATGTTTATATCGATGAGGTATATCATGTATACGTATAATGGATACACTCCTATAGACGTGTAAGTGTATAGGTTACACAAATTTTAGTAAACTGAAGCGGTAATAATCTGTAAGAAATTTTAACTTTTATACATATTTTAACGATCGTTTGAAACCAATTATTTTGCATGGTGACTGGTTGCTCCAGGAATTGTATAGATTATGATGTATAATATTGAATACCATTTATATGAATATCATTAAATATAGGATTATTATTTGACATATTGGTAGTGCTGTTGCATATCATTGTCTTACATTCTTGAACAAATAATATCCTAAATTTCTATCTACCCGCAGCACTGCAAACACATAGAGAAATGCTGCTCATAAGAATATATATTACACATTATAGGGAAGATAAGACTGTTATGTATAGGCATATATACTCTAGATATTGTTATTTATTAATATTAAACTACAATTATCTGTTCGTGATCCACTGGATGTGTAAAATGCCTGAAATACTCTTCGAGTGCGATGTCATAAGTTTCGTAAATTTTAAATATTTTCCCGCCTCTAAGTCGAGAAGCCATGTTGGATCGAATCTCGAACTATCGAATTAAGTCGCATCTCGTTGTCACAAGATGGCGGCTGATTTCAGTTGCGGCTCGCGATCCTCGTGGTCAGTGCGCGGCAATGACGTTATGTGTTGTATGTGATTTACTAGTGTTGTTCACAGTGTTGACGTGCGTTGGATTCTGGCAGGTGTAAAATAAGAAAAAAATTATTTGGCATTGCAAAATGGAGAATCTAGCTGGTCCACCGTCTATAAAAACCAACAATCCAGCCCCAACGGTCGAACAAATCAACGCCGACAGAATAACTCAGGTAAAATATTTTCCTTTTCGAAAAACCCATTCTTCACATGACGAAGCGTAATGTCATCGCGTCCCGTGTATTCTGTTTAATTCTACTATGGCAAATCAATCAGAAAAATGTGTAACGGGCGATGAAATCAATGTCTTTTAATCCAGGCTCTAAAATGTTAGGTTATGTCTCGTTGTTTTGATAACAACGTACTACTTACGAACGAACGCATTCGTACCTTCCCCACGTTTCGTAATTATACTTTTAATTTTTAATTTATGTAAATATGTTAACGTTTTCAGTTGGCAAATAAATACTGGGCGCCCCATACGGCCGAGTCTCGTCTCGAATTTGATCCGCAAATTGTCGAAGACATATACATACAAGAGATATGCGCCTCAAAGTTTTCCATTCGTCGTATAATGATGTTGGAGTTCAGCCAGTACCTGGAGAATTACTTGTGGCCAAATTACAGTACAGGCAAGGCCTCGCACAGCCATATGATGTCCATAGTCGTAATGCTGAATGAAAAATTTCGTGAAAGAGTTCAAGTTTGGGAGGCATTTTCTAAAAGTCCTGAACACTTTCCTGGATTCTTTCAACAAGTTCTGGAGGCATGCCTGAACGAGAGCATGATGGATTTTGATCTGAAAGAACAGACTGCACTCATCGTATTTCTGAATCATTGTTTCAATTCTATGGAAGTTGCGCTGGTCAGGGACGAAGCAAAAAGGCTAGTTTCACTGTCCATGTGGGTATCCCTGCAGAAGGGTAGGCGAGAGTTTGAATTTAAAAAGTTTCCAAAATGGAGGAAATACTGGAAGATTATACAGAAGAAGGACAAGGCTGAACTAAGAGAGAAATTGGACTGGGAACGAAGATTTCTACAACGATTGATGGTCAAGTTTATGACGGTCCTGGAAACTGTGCCACTCGAGGGTGAGTGTGTCTTCAAATTTAATTTTATTAATAGACTTTATTCATTCACTTACTTTATTTTATTCTATTCTATTTCATTCTTTATTCTAACACTCTACTGCTTACCAAATTACAGGTATCGTATTCCCAGACAAGATACATTACTGCGAAAGGTTTTTGGAGCTCGTCATAGACTTGGAAGCTCTTTTACCTACCAGGCGTTTCTTTAATACCGTAATGGACGACAGTCATCTTGTAGTACGCTGTCAATTGTCAAATTTGGTGCGTCGACCTGAGGGAGGACTGTTCAATCAGGTAAGTAGCAGGATGAAATTTTATATTTGATCATTCTTGTAACTTATCTTGTTATATCACCCATGTAGACTAGGGTGTGCGTAAAAATTTTGTTTTAAGTAAAATTATCTTAGTTATTACGTAAAAAAAATCTTTTCTATAGTGAAATTCTCTTATTTTTTACTTAAAAAATTGTTTTTTTCAACAATGTCAAAATTTGTCCATTCAGAGACACTTTTTGAGGAAGAAAATTAACAATAATTCGATGCATAGCTGACAAATTGATCAAGAAAAAAAATAATTTCCAAAAAACGAAAAAATTTCATGTTAAATTAATAGGAAAAGCAAAGTGATTTTGGCACGGTTTAAAGGAATTGGAAATTTTTGATTTTTCGTATTTGATTTTAGTTTAAGGGTATAAATTTATGAGTTAGAGGGTGTTGAAAAGAAAAAAATTTTCTTTGGAAATAACGCCCAAGCAGGCCAAATCATTCCATCAAATACAGATTAAAAAACCTTTATTTATATTAGACTCAATAGATATGTATAACATGTATGTATATAAAAATCTGAGATCGCTGTGGCAGATGATGAAAAACCTCGGTGTGCGGCTTCTTATAATATAATATAAATAATTTTAATCACTCCGAAAGCAAAGGCACTGTTAAAGGCACAGAGTTACTTTTGGTTTGATCGAACCTAATACTAGTTGAGAAATTCAGTTTACTTAAAAATAGCTGCCTTATTTAGAATGTGAAAAGATATTTTTCCATTCTTTTTTCTTTTATCTCTTCTATTTTTTGCGTGCAAAAACTACTAAGAAAAAACTTTAAGTACATTGATACTGCAATCTTCTATCATAATTAGTTCACAACTTTACCGGGCTAGTTATAAAATTAATACACACAACAAATACTACAGTTCTGTCGTTTTAAATTCTCAGAGAATATTACTTGTATAATTACGGGCAATAAGATGATGCTGAATATTCACAAACGTCTATTTTTTTGGTTGTCATGCTTAGCATTCACCATGTCATGGGGTAAAAGACTTTCAAAACGGAATGTAAGTTTCTCATATTATTTGAAACGAAAATTAGTAGATGGTAGAGCCAAGTGCATAGCTATCCCACGTTCATAGCCGTCATTTCTTCCCCCCAGTCAAGGCCTTGCGATGTTTCACCCGGACTGCAAAAATTGCATGTCTTTCTTAACAAGAAGGTCACCCTTCTCTGACCGAATACACATATGTATAAAATTAAGAGAGCTTGGAGTAAATTAACAACGATATAGCAGTAAACAAGCTCGTGTCTCATCCAGGAGAGTAGAGTGAATACCCAGGCTACTCCCATTATAATAAAAAGAAACACATACATTCTAAAACTATACTTCATTTTATGGTGAATTCTGCCGTACGTGTTCATTCGTCTGATTGATTCCATAGTTGTTATAATAAACCATAAATTAATAACAATAGTATAAGCTACTGGTGTAAAAAATACAGCTACGCCAAGCCATCCTATGGTCTCCTGAGCCGGGTAGGATTCTATATCTACTGTTGGTTTGTTTGTATCCAATACAAAGTGGGCAAATATTGCCATTGCTCCTATAGCTGCCGTTGCAGACCATACATAGATCGAATAGTAGCAATATTTTCGTCCGTCGGTAACACGTAGGAAAATGTTACGTGATCTAAAAGTTCGCCATATGTAGTAGCCTAAACTGTTTAACCAGAAAAATGCAGAGAGGAGTGAAACGTACGTCACTGTGTCTGAAAACAATAGAAAATCATTGTTATAATTGTTGTGGTTATCCTTTTTTGAGCTATTATTTAAATATGATTCAACCACTACCATTATTCATTATAGTTGTATTTGGACCGCTAACATACCTGCAACCAAAAAGCTGACATGGCTGCTAAATTCGGTGAAAATTCTAACCATATCTGCACATTGACTAGCTACAAGGCACAAGGTCATGCTCGTTATTATATTGCCAATCAAGTTTCTCAACTGGGGTAAAACAAAGTAGACAATAGCAACGGTGAGGTAGCAGGCGATTGAGATTGCTCGAAATGCTGGGTCTATAACGCGTTTCATTAATTCGTCTGTTTGTTTATTTATAGGTAAACAAACGTGCGCATAATCCATTGGTTTGTCGTCTGAATTAGTCATTGTTAGTATTGTTTTATCCGCGCAGTATGTCCCGAAATCATAATCGTAGTGCATTTTGTGGTTGTTATTCTTGTAATCTAATTCACTTCCCATTTCCACAACCCCATCCAACTCGTCGAGATCACATTGTGTACAATGTCGTAGTTTACCGGAAGGGAGAATCATGAGTAAGTCCATGTCCGAGTTTGGAGTCTGGTAAATGTCCCATTCTTTTTCGCTAGTTTTACATTTCGGTCGGCCAATTTTTAATTCAAACTCCGGCTCGACGGTCAATGGGTGACCGTTCTCATCCGTGAATTCTGGCTTCCACGGTTTTGTTACGACGTTGGCTTCAGTTATCGGTGTACATCGACCATCTACCATTAATTCGTTAGATTCACAACATTTTCCGATCTTTATGGAACTCGTATTAACGTCGACAGACGACGACGACGACGATGACGAGTCTTGGTAAACCGCAAGACAGACGGTGAGGCGTGCTATTATCAAAGTAACACGGATGACCGGGACGTGCATCGTACTTGAGCAAATGAAATTTTTTTTTTTTATTACTTCCTTAACCGACGGTTGACGGGAACGCGTTTGTTTCAGGTTCAGGTTAGTCACTCGCCGTTAGCAATTGGCCTCGGTCGCCGCCTTCGGCCTCGGTTTGACCGTTTGTCAATCGTCCGGTACACGCTTTATACCCCTACCCCTACGACCACGGTTACCCGTATACCCTCCGAACCCTACCCGACCCGCAGCTTTCCCATTGATCGAATGGCTCGTGTCACGCTGCCACTCACAACGTACTTCTGAGGACGTCTAACATCTCTCCGCTTATAGTTAGCCGGATGTTGGATAATGGAATTTGTCCAAGAATTGCGTTAGTCCACCTCTCATGGCCGTACCGATTTCGAATATCATTTGCACTCGATTTTCACAGAGAAGAAAATTCGTTTATTCACGAAGCTGGCTGCATTTTCGTGTGGATTTTTATTCAAGCAAATTTTACTGCAATATATGACACAAACCATGCAGCGCGTATATCATCACGTTGATCGCTTCTCATCTCGATTCGGGATCGATTTATAATTTATTCTGTACTTTATATGGGCATGTGAAATCACATGATTATTCATACGTGAATATGAGTGTATGGATACAGAAATACCTTTACACGTGGGTGGGTGGGGATATTATAGGTAAATTATGTGTTTTTAACAACGACACAATTAAGTTGATAGTTTAGACACGTCTTTATGTAATAACAGAATATATGTATGTAGTTTGTATACACAATTTACAGAGATTCATTTAATATCTTATACTAACAGCAGCGATATGCTTATTCGTATACGGGTATAATACCAGGTACACACGTATATGTATATTTCACGTATGAAATTGGATTGAAAAATTAAATCAAATTACGTATATTCCTATATAAACACAGATCTCTACAGGTTATCGTTTTTTTGGTATATATATATAAGTATGTATATATATTTATAAAGTTATCGCAGGCAATGGGCACGTTTGAGAAATTTTCTGAAATTTTATATCCAGCGTTTCCAATTTTACATTGAAAGGAAACAATGCAATAGTATCAACCATTATCTATACGCCCTTTCGACTGTGAAGTGCTATCCATTTTTTCAACTTGCGTGGATGAACGGAGAATAAGGAAACCTATATAATTCATTTAAATGTATTCCTATATATGTATAGTTCAGTTCGTTGATAGGTATTATCACAAATACCTATATCTACATGTCGAAATATTTTTGTTGCATTCGATAAATCTTCCATTGCCTGTGATCTAACGACTTTTTAGGTATGTTATTATCAGTTGTTATATAATTATGTATTATCGCCGTGTGGTATATGTATATATATGGGGCATTCCAGCTATAACCGAGCGGCCATTGCCTCGACATTTTTTTTTGTGATGCCAATTTTTTCTCAGGTACTTTTCAACAAAAAAAGACATACGTATTTCTAACAAAAAATTATTCATCACCCGGTTCCAGTTTATGACCTTTCAAAGCAGAAACAAATTATTTTCGACTAGAGAGTAACCTCCGATTTTTTTCAAATAAATTCATTAAAAAGTACATTAAAAACTGCGTCTTTTGGTGGCTATCTCATCGTGGAGAAATGATTTTTCGATTTTTTCTATTTTACCGGGTGATGAATAATTTTTTTTTGAGAAAAACGTCTGTCTTTTTTTGTCGAAAAGTACCTGAAAAGAAATTGACATTACAAAAAAAAATGTCGAGGCAATGGCCGCTCGGTTATAGCTGGAATGCCCCATATATATATAAGCACAAGTGCGATTGGAGACCGAAACCTACGTAGACATTTTGCGTAGACATACAAAATATCTCCTCCGTCGCGGCGCAGAATCAGACTATTGTATTACTTCCGGTGTATGTGTGCAATTCTCGGGATCAGGTCCGCAATACAATTTCAGGTTTAGATTATATTGTTGACGTGTGAAGGGAACGCGGAGGATGTTGAACGCGAGGTCGGTGCACGCCTGCAATAGATTATGCAGCATATTTTCCTGGTCGAAACTAACCGGCTTGCGAAAGCTCCAACTCCTCATCCGGTACGACAACTTCTTCATCTTCCTCGTCGTCGCCAGCACTCCAACTTTTTGGGAATGTTATACCTAATGGTCTCCTCCTTGCCAAAAGTTTACGTACCCGTTTTCGCGTTGCGATTAGTAACACGAATATTATCAAACCTTGCAGGCTGTTCAGAGCATCCGTCAATAGCCTGAAAATTATTGAAAATTTATTAGTGAGCGTTTATACGATTGAATATTTATGGCTGTATATGAATATGCAAACATACAACAATTATATAACACCCGTGTAATATTATAACCCGTGTCTATACTCACCAGTAGTTTATCCATTTATTTCCGGTAGCGTATGATATTACTTCGAAGATCCAAGTTAGACCCATTACCAAAAGCAACTTTAAATAGAGCAAACACTTGAACCTCAGTATCCTTAATCTCGTTCCGCTAAAACCTCTGTATCTGTGCCAGAGCTCGTAGCTCGTAAGAGAAAAGTATACGATGTTAAGCGTCATCAGGCAAGCAATCGGTCCGTACAAGTAGACCCAGGTCTCGTGCTTTTCTGCAATATAACAAGCATATAGGTATGTAGATTTTTATTATACAAAAAGTGGAAGAAATAATCCGCGATTGAGGAAAATAAAAAATGTTATATCATATTTTTATAGATTTATTATACCGTGTACGAAACGTAGGTATATTCATTATATAAATATTATTTTCAACGCACCCGCAAACCAGCAGTTGTAGATGCCGAAACCGGGATCTAAGATGTTTCCAATACCGTTCGTACCTAATAGGGCGATTATCACAAAAATAATTGGCGAACCCCAACCGATGAAGTTGTATATCAAAAATAACGTCTCTTCCGTAATCAGCGTTCGATTAAACCTGTCGAATGATTATACATATACTTGTTATATCTCTTATTATTATTACCCGGTCAATGGTATTAGGTGAAATTAAAACCGATTTTATAATCGTATAATAAAACTTACCATACCGATCTCCAGACATTTGCGGCGACCAGGTTCGCCCAAAAGAATGCTGCCATCAAGCAATAATATAGAGAAAATGCTGAAACGAAAACGTAAAATTAATTATTACAACTGGTCATGCGAAGTTGAAACTCGATCATTGATCGCTCTGTCGTATTATATATTTCGTTCCATGCCAGGCAGATATAATTTATATGTATATGAGAACTCATTATTCAGGCGCTTGAAAATTCATTAAACAAACAGAGACTTCTGTATTCTCAACGCGTCAAATTGAAAGACTCTCATTCTTCTCGTATCTAATAAGCAAAGAAGAAGAAAAAAAAAAAAAAAAAACTATCGGAATTGCTCGACGCCATTAGCTTCTATCCGCATTTTAAAACCTGACCGGTTTCTTTATTTCTATGTTTTGACCACACTGTATGTATCCCATACATAGATATAGGTATAATATGTGCCTCGGCGTCGTATTATACCTAGAGTTATGTATTATATTATATACCTACACGTATATAACAGTTATTGACTATTGCGCAAAATATACGGGATAGAAAACAAGTCCGTCCGCATACTTACGCATGACGCGTATATACAGGATTGCTGATGATCATTATAAAATATCTCAGTCACACGTGTCTCTATATATATATATATTAGTTTTGTTATATACGTCTACATGCTTTTCATACCGATATTATATTATATACATATATCGATATTTCATCCGCTTATCCACATCCACGTATACACTTATACACATGTATATTCTTACGAAGTAAATATGAATTTTATTTTTGTATTATAGATAACGCATACTGTTTATACAGATAGTATACAGGTCAGAGCGCAAAACAAGATAGAGGATAGCAATTTGTATATAGAACTAATTGGGGATTATACGCATGTTATAATCAGATCAGATATTCATGACCTTTAAAAAAAAAAAAAGAAAAAGAAGACCGATATATATTTTTTAAACTCTGAATAACTACGGATATGGGGAGATCGGGGAAAAATGGGACGGTGGGGCAAAACGGGAAAGAAGATCGGGATGTATTAACGGGGAAAAATGGAACGTCCAAAAATCATTGCCCGTTCTCCCCTATACATATATTACGTGGTTAGCGAATTATACAGCTTGACGTATAATAATAATGTATAAAATGACCTTTTACCTAGTGTTTTGCACAAGGTGTTGTGATTTACGGTGAAGAATGCATTGAGCTGTGTCATAGCGAGTAGAACGTAGGCCCCGAGTAACGAGGACATTGCAGACATCATGATCTTTCCCTGTAGATCGCGTAGCTCTGGGAGTATGGCATATACGCTTAATGTAGCATAGAGAAACAACGCCGAAACGACGTATAGTATTCCGAATAGTATGGGTCGCCATATGCTTGGCTCATCGCCATCTTCATCAGGCTCAAAACACACTAAGGCTATTGGTGCACCATGTTCCGTAGTGAGACAAAATCTGCAGCAACGACGCAGGGTGTCAATTCCGGTAGACGGATCCGCGTTATTACGTAGATTATTTTTTACGTATATATGTATATTGTATATGTACTAACATATACGCATTGACATGCAACACAACATGCACCTGCAGCAGTCTATATTTTGTCAGGCATATATAAGAAACGAATAGCGAATATGGGTCGAGATCACTGCATGCTTGCAGGATCTCTGCAGGCAAAAACATAATTAGCCAATTATTTGTAGCATATCGCTTACCGATGTTCCTGCATGCGGTCAAGATTATCGACAATCTCTAACTCTTCCTTGACTAGGGTAAAGGTGTCAGTGACGGGTGAATTTTTCGGATCCAATTTGTACATCCCGTTCGGACAGTAGAGAAGGATTTTTGAATTTCCGGTACAGTTTGATCCAGCCACGTAGTCTGTGTGATCGGGACAACATTGTCTCAGCGATCGGCAATAATTTGCCTGCAGTAAGAGGATAGCGAGAACTGAAACAGTTTTAAAGGTTTTTGAATGACGACGTTTAAGGGATGAGAGGAGAAATCTCGCGGCGCTCTTCAAATTACATATATCAACAAATTATATATATTATAGGTATATATATTCAATTCTCGAATAACTACCAATGTCTATATGTATATCTATAAATATATAGATATACATATACTGTACGTTGAACCTAACAAAAAAAAAATGATTTTTTTCCTTCCTGCAACTATCGGTTGTATGAGATGAAGTATAGTGAGAATTACGTTTTTGGGATTTTGTACGGCGATTATCTCTGAAACTATTGAGGTTAACAAAAAATGTTAAGGATCTTTATTTGTAGTTCACAAAATTGTCTCTAAAAAAGCTTTCTTGTAAAATTACTCTAAACCTCTTCATTTCGGAGATATTTTGAAAATAATCCACAAATACGTTTTATATTCATATTTTTTAAAACCCAGTTGTAGGAAGGGAAAAAAAAATCAATCTGCGGTTAAAATATATTTTCATCATATAATTAAAACCTCTGCACAGCGATTCAGACCGCCCGTGATTGTCAAGGAAAAATTCAATGAGCACCATGAACGGTCAAAAGACAATTTTTACACGTTAATTGAATAGGTAAAGTGACCTCGACCTCTTAGAATTATTCGACGGGACCCAAGTTTTTACATAATCATTATTAGGTCGAATGGTCACATTTTGAGTTATTTCAGACTAAATAAAAAATAATTTTTTTTACTGGTTAGGCCTACTGTACATGTATGTAGTACATACATACATGCATGGGTATGTCAGGCGCCAGTCGTCTTACAAGAGAACAACAGTCGCGACTTGTATAGATTTATGAATTATGAATTAAAACGCGGCGCCAGACTAAATTATATCTCTAACGAAGTTTTATCCCGCTATTTGCGCACAACTATGTACATACATACATATACCTATGTATAATTATACACACGTAGGTATATCTTTCAGTTGCATTTTCATATACCTGCAGTATACTAAATATAATACCAGCGTATGGTATATATGTACATATAACTTGCGGTTTCTCTGTTTACCTTTTATTAGCCACATCTCAAACAGGACCACCTTTGCTACGGCAGAACCACTGTTGTGTATGTATGCAGAGTATATACGCTATTACTCGTGCGTATATACTATATATGCTTATCCAGACTTTGATAGATATATATACCTATCTAATATTCCATAGGCTTCCACATTTTTTACGCGTCTTTTTTTTTTATTACCAATCGACGTTTACTTTACACTTATTCGTATATTGATGTACACCTATAATAACGCTATATTATTTCACATGTATATATATTTATATATATACTTTTACGGAGGGGATTTGTAAACTTGTTTCGAATCTCCAGACAAGTTTGTTGAACGATCCCTCGTTTCTATTCTCGTACATTATACATATTCACAATAATCTGTAATTGCGAGATCGTGTAAGTTATTCTCACTTTGCCTGTGTATACATATAATATGTATTATATGCTGCAGCACCAAGTATCACCATTTAACGTATAGTGTATTCCTTTCACTTTTATTTTTCATCCAACGAAATTTAACCTTATCCCTGCTGCTGCGCATTAAAACCGTTCGACTAGTTAACGTTTTTACAATTTAATCTCATATATAGGTATATAACGTTTTCAGTCTCTCCCGGACAATAGAAGATATTTAGATTATTTTACGAACGTGCCGGATCACGATTCGATCTTCTTCTTTCTGCGCTAATATACACGCGTCTGTCGATCCATACATATAATATCCTCGCGCAGTTTTTCTTCCTTCCTTTTTATAGCACTTCTTTGTATATTCCCACTTCTCAAATACTGTCAGACGGTAGCATTTCAACGTTCGTGCGGTTCGTTTGACAGATTAAATTTATATACATGTATATGTATATATAAATAAATACGTGTATCGGTTGAATTTGAAGTTTCCAGGATCAATCACGATTTGAATTCTACTTTAAATACCCGATTTCGCGCGCTATATTTATAATTCGAGGTGTATACCTCAGAGGTGATGTGTAATATATCTTGAAATTCGTTTATATGTATGTATTGTATATGTACGCAAGCAAGCGTATATAACCGATACAATCGTTATATCTTCATACGATCGACGCGGTTGAATTATATCCCGCGTCCGAAATGGTCGAATAAAATTATTAACTATCCACAATATCTATACCTATATGCTATATAAGCACCACACGACAGAGGCAAAGAACACACTGAACTACTCGGCTCTTTTGCTAACGATAAAATACTCATATACCGCCTGAGGCGGGTGCGAAGTGACCGGTAATACTCGCGGGGGAGGGAATTCGATGACCGTGGCGGTGAGGTTATGGAGAAGGAGGAGGAGGAGGAGGAGAAGCAACAGCAGTAGCAATAACAGCGGGAGATAACCCTCGTATAGACTTACGACGCTATTAGATATACGATAATAAATAAATAATAATTATAATATCATGTGGCACAAGATCATTATATAGAGGTGCATTATGTGCATATATACATTTAGCTAAAGAAACTCATTTCGTATATCTTTCATGCATTAACTCCAATATTTATCAGTCGTTCATGTGAATTCCTATACAGTATACAGATTCTGAATACGATATATATATTTATGTACAGACGCGTATTATAGGTATTATATATATATGTATATATAAAAATAACCACGTGGGTTTTTCCCCGTGCCCGTGAGGCTATAATGAGTAGGTCTGCAGGGAGCTCTGTCCCCGTTGTGCTAATTCCTGTAAATACGTGAATATAAATATATAAATGTTATAGAGTCGATTTAGGTAAAAGGTATAACTATAATATGCGAAACCGTTCCATCGCCATCGTCTGCAGTAACTTGATAATACATATAGATGTTAATATACTTGCTCGGTCCAGTTGTTAACTCGAATTGTATAATTGAAACAATTATTACATTAACCATTCTGTATATACATAGAGAGAAATAATTGGTAATGGTAAAAGGTAAAATGTACTGGTGATATACGACATTTTGGCATTGCTATTTTATTTTATTTTATTTTTTAATTTCTATATACACTAAGGCAAAAAGAAAGTAAAAAAAAAAACTTGTCGTATCCGTAAAATCATTTCAAATCAAGTTATCGATATGATAAAGAAATCTTTGCTGTGTATAAAAATACGCGAGTTGTTACCTACACCATGACGATAAGTTGTTATAATTGTTCGAGAATTATTACTATACAGTGTGAGCTAATTAACTGCTTCGTTATATTTTGTTAAACTTTTAGTATTCGGGAATCATTTGACATTCTTGAGATTTTTAGTGTTTTGTATTTATAATGCTGATTGTAAGTCACACAGACCAGAGATCGGACAGTTGTTGACCATTGGAAGACTTCATGAGCTGAGTGAAAAAGGAAATTTACAATTAATTTAATTAATATCATCAATGATTTGTGTAGAATCAATATGTTTTAAATCCGAATTGAATTCACTTGGTTTATTTCATCATGCCAATACTCTGTATATAATATTGCGGGCGTTTTCGGTTATCATACGTCCGACATGCGTGTTTATCAACATATATACGTACTGCACAGTGATTACTTTTGTAAGTTCGCGTAATTTTAGCTCAAATATTGGCAATGAAATGGTAATACAAATTTCTACATGTATAGTTCGTGGAAAATATAACCAATACAATTACGGGCGTAGGATATGATATTAATGAATCCGTATAACAGGGTGTTCAGTCATCATGGAAATTCTGGAATCATGGAATTCATATGGAATTTGAACAAACCTGGAAGTCTCAGGAAATTCTACAATGTATCTGAAATTGTCCCAAACTTGATTCTAAATTTTTTTTAAATCTATGGGATTTCAAAATTTCTCTGCCCAAGTGAATGCTTCCAATTTTTTATATTTTAGTTAATTTTCAAAATTTTTGGGTTTGGATTTTTGTTCATTTCTTTAAAACTTGAAAGTTTATGACGACATTTGCATTGGATCAATCCATTTCTAGTAATTTTTAAAAAAATTTCATACTCCAACTTCACCTTGAAGAATGAAAATATTTATCTGGAAAACCTGGAACTTTTAGAGAATTTGAAATTGACAAATAACTCGACACCCTGTATGATAATCATCATCTCGAAACGTGCGTCGACCGCCGACGTGAAAGACCTCTTAAACGTAACACGCGTATCAGACGTAGGTATATGTATGTAATACATATACATATGTAGCTTATATTGCTGATAATACTATTTATGGCTATAAGTAATCCTAAAGATAATCTTATTGATATGGGAAGGACGTGCGTCAGATATTTTCAAATCTCGATTATTATTGACGTCGGGAACTGCAGATTGTATAGCTCTTTATTTAACCACGAATACTATACAGGATGATTTTTTTTAATCGCCCCAGGCCGATTTTTCCGAAACTAAGCAAGATGCGAAAAAAAGTTTGGTATAAAACATTCAGGTTTCGGAGGGGGACGAAACTTGGTAGTATCAGTATTTCCGTAAATGGAGCCGCCGAGGTCGGGTGAAGGTTAACTTTGTTTTTTTAAATGGAAACCCACCTTTTTCATTACATGATTTTGTTCTACTTAAAAAATCAAACAACTTTTGTATAAAACATATTTTTGTGAGACATCAAGCTTTTATGATATTCCACTGAATGACTAGAGATTTTTGAACTTTTAAGAACATTTTACCTCTAAACTATCAAGTTTGGAGAAAGATTGGATAAATAAAAAGTGCGTAATTTCATGTAAAGATTCTTGGAGAATAATTGTAGATTTTTTTTTAAACAATTTCTGCTGTTTTTTGGGCGAGTAAAGAAGCTACAATGAAAAGCTATTTGAAAAAATTCTTCAATCATTGACCAAGAATTTGTGCATGAAATTACGCACTTTTTGTCTCTTGCGATTTTTCTCCAAACTTGATAGTTTAGAGGTGAAATGTTCTTAAAAGTTCAAAAATCTCTAGTTATTCAGTGGAATATCATAAAAACTTGATGTCTTACAGAAAAATGTTTTATACAAAAGTTGTTTGATTTTTCAAGTGGAACAAAATTATGTAATGAAAAAGGTAGGTTTCCATTTAAAAAAACAAAGTTAACCTTCACCCGACCTCAGCGGCTCCATTTACGGAAATACTGATACCAGCAAGTTTCGGCTCCTTCCGAACCCTGAATGTTTTATACCAAACTTTTTTCATGGGTATATTATTATATTTGTCAACTGTTTGAGGGATACATTATGTATGCACGTATGGTATATGAAACATCGGTCTAAGTTAAATTATATGCATTGAAAAATCACGTATAGTCCAGTAAACCAAGGTCTGAACCTCAAAAATTTGGAAGAGGCTGCAAACTTGATTTTATTTTCGTTCTATACTCAAGAATACTATACTCAAATTTTCATGATCAAAAATGCTTGGGAAATCGTCAAAAATTGGTAAGAAATAAACGGAAATTTTCGGTTCTCGCAATTATCTCGTCAACGGTAAAGAATTTCGAAAAAAGTTTCGTTCAAAAATTGTAGAGGTAAAAATTCTACGTCGAAAAATGTCCTCAGAATTTAATTTTCGTCTAGTATTTACGTGGTGACACCGAATTTCCCGATTTTTCATGCACAAATCGGGAAATTCGTTTTCACTTCGTGAATACCGGACGAAAATTAACTTCTGATGACATTTTTCGACGCAGAATTTTTACCTCTACAACTTTTGAAAGAAACTTTTTTCAAAATTCCTTACCGTTGCCGAGATAATCGCGAAAAACAAAAATTTCCGTCTTTTTCCATCAATTTTCACGATTACCTGGTTATTTGTGATCCTACAAATTCGCGTATAGTATTCTTGGATGTAAAACGAAGATGAAATCATGTTTGCAGCCACTTCCAATTTTTTGAGGTTTAGACCTTGGTTTACTGGACTATTAATGTAGTGAGTGAGGGCTCAGCTCACATTAAAAATTGATAATTTCTTCTTGGCCATGCGTCAACTTCAACCACAATGGAAGGTGAAGGAAAAAAAAATATTCTTATCAAAAGTATACTCGGTATCGTACGTGTCAACTTAGCTTGTAGGAAAACCACATCATTCGTGGAAAATCTTCTCTCTCACTGAAAGTTAAATTTCGAAATCGAATTTATTTGAAGCGACTATCAGTTAGTAGGTATTTCTTGAAGATTCTTCAGCTTCGTAATACTGCTTCGGTATTTTCCCTTTCTTTTTAACTCTGTATTATTTTCATTTTACATTTGTATATCCGTGTATTTTTTTATTTTTGTTTTTTTTACGTGGAGGTGGTCACGTACGCCGTTTATACCGCCGGACGTAGGTATACCTGAAAATCGAGTTTGCGTGGAACTCGATATTTAGTCATGCTGTTCCCTCAATTAGGAGAATTTTTTTCTTACTTAAACACGTTTTAAATTATCGATCAAAATTCCACACTATCGCTTAAGTGTTTTTTATAATTAAATCTATTTGTTGAAGCTATAACGTATATAGTCGAGAACGTGCGAAGTGAAAGAGACAAATTGAATTTCGATTCTAAATCATGACCTCGTAAGATCTATTATACTCATCTAGGTCGGCGTCAATGCCACGTTCTCACGGCGGACCTTCTTCTACGCGAAATCGAAAAACCTATTCCATTTAAGTCAATTATCCGTGATAATAATTATGTAGCTTGTCTACCGAATTATAAATTAGGACTATACATAGAACGGATGTCCTCAGAAATTTATAAACTCCGCTGATATCTGTAGCAGCGATAATTTTCACGACTATATTTTAATGTTAATGCATTACGATAATATCGAATTATCAAAAATATTTGTCTATTCAATTGATTTCAGCTTTTGGAAATGCTAAAGTTCTACGCAAGATTTGAGATTAGTGAAGAAACTGGAGATCCTCTCACTGATCATGATATGACGCAGCTGCACTACACAAAGATAACCTCGCTGCAGGTAAATTTACAAACTTTATATACACGCAGATTCACCTAAAGTCTATTTGAGATATACGATTCGTATCTTGCTCGGCGAGATAATAGGGCTTTTCTTGTTTTCCTCACAGCGATATAACGTGTTTTCATTAGGACACGTAGAAATGAGGAAAATCGTGTTATAATACACACTGCAGTTGCTTGTGATTGGCATTATACGATACAGATATAAGAAAAGTGACCGTATATATATACATACATACATTAGTTCGCTGTATAACGTACGATTCAGGTACCACGTACGTGAATCTACAATGAATCGAGATTGCACGCATATATTTATCATTACAGAAAGCTGCCTTCGCCAAATTTCCTGACTTGCGAAGCTTCGCACTCGCTAATGTGGCGAGCGTTGACACCAGAGAAACACTCTACAAGCATTTCGGTACCCTTAGGTATATTATGCACATACATACCTATATGTAACTATATTGTAAACAGTTTATAGATATAAAGTGACACTCGATCGTCACTTGGCCAGTTGCAGTTACATATAAATAAACTACTTTCTTTTTCAAAAAGCCCTTTCGAAAAATTGGTCTATATGATCAAATTAATAACAATCCTCGAAAAAATTGAACGCTTTACAAAAAAAAGTCTCTTGGTATATTTCAATAAATCTAACCGTTTCCGAGTTAGTCACGGTTAATTATCATTGATAATCAATAACCAATTTGGAAACAGCTAGATTTATCGAAAAAGACGAAGAGACCTTTTTTTTAGAGCGTTTAATTTTGAACAAAAGTAGCCATGCAGAATATTTCTGAGTAGATCAGTATTTGAGATATAAAAATCTAAGCGTACCACAAGAACGTTTCCTATGTACGTTAATACGTTATTTAAATGAGAAATAGAAAATCGTGACGAGGGACCTCTAAATATTAAAACTAAGAGCTCAGATTTTTCGAGGCTTGTTATTTGATTATAAAGAACAAGTTTTTGGAAGAGGCTTTTGAACAACAAAAAAAAAAATAGTCGGTTTATTTGGCCCATTCTAATCTTAATATTGAAATTATTCATCTTGTGTATAGTCAGGAAAGATTGCGATCAATCGCAACGTATCTGAACCTGGTACCGCCGGAGGAGCGAGAGGCGGATGAAAATTGGTACCGACTAGATTTGGACTTTCTCCGTGAGTTGCTGGTACGTTGATTATACGATGGATAAATGTTTGAAATTACTTCAGGGAAACATGGGAATAATTTATTGCAACTAGGACGGAAATTTTTCCAGATATCAAGACACGAGCGCCGTGCATCGCAGCTTGAAGAATTGAATGAGATGCCTCTTTATCCTACGGAAGAGGTTGTATGGAACGAAAGTATCGTACCCACGGAATATTTCTCGGGGGAAGGATGTTTGGCTTTGCCGAAACTTAATCTACAGTTCCTCACACTTCACGATTATTTACTGAGAAACTTTAATCTATTCAGACTCGAGTCTACCTGTACGTATTCTTTTTTTTTTTTTTTTTTTCTATAAATATTATTCTGTCAATGTTGTATTCTTGTATATACGGGTGCAGAATATCTGGAGTATGGTATAAATAACGAGCGTTAACCTTGATTTCAGATGAAATCAGACAAGACATAGAAGACTCGGTTAGCAGACTCAGCCCGTGGTGAGTACTTGATACATATTTTATCAACATACATATTAATATATCTGTTGACTCAACGAGATGGATTTAGTCAAGGAGAATAATAATGCGTCATTTATTTATCAATCGTTGGCTAATGTATAAAATTATTTTTTATCTGAATCTATCATACTTTTTTCCTTGGATAAATAACTATTACTTAGAAATTGATAGATAAGAAACCAGTCATCTTGCGATACATATGTTTGATTGTAGCATTCTATTTATCGTATTGTGTATCATACCAAGGTCGTATGTTATCATTTTAATTATTAATATTATCATCATTATTATTTTATTATTACTTATTTATTTGTCAATAATTTTGAAAGGCGGGCGGAAGATGAAAGTGTTTATTACGGTGGATGGGCCAGAATGGCCCAGCCAATAACACAATTTGCCGTTGTCGAAGTTGCCAAACCAAACATCGGGGAAAATAGACCGTCGCGTGTAAGAGCCGATGTAACTATAAACCTCAGCGTTCGTAAAGAAATAAAAGCAGAATGGGAGAATCTTAGGAAACATGACGTTTGCTTTTTGATATCAATCAAACCTCCAAACACAATTGGTGAGCGATATTACTCCCTCGAAACGAGGATAATTTTATACGCTTTCGTACTTTATATACATATGGGTTAATTATCATTTTTCAGGTACGAAATACAGTCACAAATTGCCATTCGTGCCTCAGGTTGGTCTGACAACCGTGAGGGGATGCGAGATCGAGGGTATGCTCGATTCGAACGGTCGAGTGATAGAGGATGGACCAGAACCAAGACCCGTATTACCGGGTGAAAATCGTACCTATCGCGTCTGGTTGGATTCTAATCAATACAGGATCGATATGGACCAAGCTAGCCACGGTAAGGAGGACGTTTACGAGGGATTCAATATAATCATGAGACGTAAACCTAAGGAGAACAACTTCAAAGCAGTTCTGGAAACTATCAGGGAACTTATGAACACCGAATGCGTGGTACCGGATTGGTTGCACAACATTATATTGGGATACGGAGATCCTGGTGCTGCACAATACTCGAGGTATATATACGATAATGAATTTCGATGATTATTTACCGTGTATACAGTATGTTGTTTGTAGTAATTAATCACAGCTCGTTATCTTCACAGAATGCCTGACGAAATAGCGGTAATGGATTTCAACGATACGTTCCTGGACATGGATCATCTTAGAGCAAGTTTTCCGGGCTACGAAATCAAGCTAGGAACAAACGAGAAAGATAAATTGGTTCGGCCGTTCAGACTGACTTTCGAGGAAGTAGTATGCAAGCAGAACAATTTACCTGTGAAAAAAATCGTCATAGTCGAACCTCACGTTCCACCGAGTCGCGGACCCTACAAAGCCAACGAACCCAAGAGGTCGGTGGAGTGTTTTAGCCATTTGTTCTAAAACGGGATATAGGTATTCCGTTTTACTTATCAGTTATGCTTTTGTTATTCAGAAATCAGATACCGTTTACGCCAACGCAAGTGGAAGCGATTCGCGCGGGAATGCAGCCCGGTTTGACGTTGGTAGTTGGACCGCCTGGTACCGGAAAAACTGACGTCGCTGTTCAAATAATATCAAATTTGTACCACAACTTTCCTAATCAAAGAACACTGATAGTCACGCATTCAAATCAAGCTTTGAATCAATTGTTTGAAAAAATCATGGCTCTGGACATAGACGAGAGACATCTACTGCGTTTGGGTCATGGCGAGGAAGCACTTGAAACGGAAAAAGACTTTAGCCGATATGGTAGGGTGAACTACGTACTGGCCAAACGCTTGGACCTTCTCATGGAAGTACAACGACTTCAAGAGTCTCTAGACGTTAAAGGCGATGTCGCATACACGTGCGAAACTGCGGGACATTTCTTCATGTATCAAGTACTCGCTAGGTGGGAACGATTCAATGGACGTATCAGACAAAGAGCGGGGAAAAATCCATCGCCTAATATCATTTCGGACGAATTTCCGTTCCACAAATTTTTCGATAATGCCCCACAACCACTCTTTAAACAAAAATCTTACGACGATGATATGGAAGTTGCGCAAGGCTGTTTCAGGTAAAGTAATTCTCAATCTACATACCATGATGTTCTATTCTTTCTCTCGAATAATTTTCCGACGATATTTTGTTTTTCTTTAAAAACATTCTTGTTTCAATAAAATGCAGATACGTCGAGAGGATGTTTACTCAACTCGAAGAATTCCGTGCTTTTGAATTACTGAGGTCAGGATTGGACAGATCAAAGTATTTACTTGTTAAAGAGGCAAAAGTTATAGCGATGACCTGTACCCACGCAGCTCTTAAGAGGCGGGAACTTGTCGACATGGGATTCAAGTACGACAATATACTGATGGAAGAGTCGGCCCAGATATTGGAAATTGAAACGTTCATACCACTACTCCTTCAAAATCCTCAGGACGGTTACAATCGGTTAAAGCGTTGGATCATGATAGGCGA
This sequence comes from Macrophya annulata, assembly GCA_963924015.1. Lineage (NCBI taxonomy): Eukaryota > Metazoa > Arthropoda > Insecta > Hymenoptera > Tenthredinidae > Macrophya > Macrophya annulata. The sequence goes on along the minus strand of OZ001259.1, from coordinate 24,235,134 downwards.
TCACCACCAGCTACCTCCAGTAATAAAGAACATGGCCTTTCAGAAATATTCTAACATGGAACAGTCTCTATTTGCGAGATTTGTCAGACTGGGAGTTCCCACAGTCGATCTAGACGGCCAGGGTCGTGCCAGGCCGAGTATATGCAACCTTTACAACTGGCGTTACAAGAAATTGGGTAATCTTAACCACGTCGAACGAAGTCCTGAATATCTCGTCGCTAACGCCGGATTTTTGTTCGATTTTCAACTAATAAACGTCGAGGACTTCAACGGGGTTGGCGAGAGCGAACCGAGTGCATATTTTTATCAAAATCTTGCCGAGGCAGAATACTGTGTAGCTGTATTCATGTACATGCGATTGCTGGGCTATCCAGCTGACAAAATCAGCATACTAACTACCTACAACGGGCAAAAGCACCTGATACGTGACGTTATAAACATAAGGTGTGCGACTAATCCGTTAATTGGACGGCCGAACAAGGTAACAACGGTCGACAAATACCAGGGTCAACAAAACGACTATATATTATTGTCTTTGGTTAAAACCCGAGCGGTTGGTCACTTGAGGGATGTCAGGCGTCTGGTAGTGGCAATGTCGCGTGCTCGACTCGGCCTCTACGTATTCGCGAGGGTATCCCTGTTCAAGAACTGTTTCGAACTGACACCGGCGTTTGATCAGCTGATGCAGCGACCATTGAAGCTACACATACTGCCTCAAGAAGCGTATCCAGCGCAGAGGCTCAACGATAACGTGGTACCCATTCCACCCGTTATTATCGAAGATATGCCGCATATGGCGAAATTTGTATACGATTACTACATGGAGAAAGTCAGCAGCATGAAAGCACACATACACGTGAGTCAAGCCATCTTTTCCACTTTCTCTCTCTCTCTTTCTGTTGATGATCAAGTAATTCTCATGTGATAGATTATGTCTATGGCATAGTTGCCATGCTTGTCAAATACTTTAGAGGTCGAATGACTGATAACCCGCTTGTTTTAACTTGTTACAATCTCAAATTATGATTCAATATCAATTTAGAGCACACAGAACGAATGGCAAAAGCCTGGGACAACGGGCCGAGCTGTCAGTCCTGTCCGCCATGTGCCTGTTCATCCAGGCGCTGATGATGACACAGATGACGAAGACGAACAGACTCGTATCCAGCCGTCTGATAATCAAGATGATGAAAAGAAGCCAATAGATGAAACCAGCGGATCTAAGCCGATTGAAAATTTACTTGACGAACCTATGGATGACCGTTGAACGGTGCAAATTTATTCACCTTTTACGCTCAACTGTCACATTGAATAAATTGAACTAGATAAGATTTGTTTGTATGTTTTAATCAATTAAGTGCCTGGCTCGAGTATTCCTCACGATTGTATTTCATTAAGATAAAGCTTATAAGAGCTGAAGATGTTATATTCTTTGATAATATTTATTCAATCATCGAACTCGGAGTGATTTAGGACATTATCACATATTCACAACACTGGAAGAATGATTTAATAAACTACAGTGCTGTACAGGGTAGAGCAGAATAATAAAAGAAATGCTCTTTCTCTTAGTGTCAATTTAGCCAGCTTAAATTTGTTACTTTTGAGTTTATCTATGTATAATTGCTATAAATTGTTTTTTTTTTTTTCTTAAATGTACTTTATGTATTTTACTTAAATGTATTACTTTAGCAGTAAGTATCTGCACACCTTATTATATGCAATCTTAAGTTAGGAATTCTCAGAAATGACGCGCGAGTTGCATGCGATGAGGCGTACCGATGTTAGAAGGATGTTCGTGGCAAAAGTAGTCACTTCGACCGTGAGATGGCGATATATCATTTCAGACCCCGTTGGAGTGGGAGAGCACCGACCTTGAACTTGAGTAGTCGCAACTGCTGTCGCAGGCTCAATCGCCCTTGTGGCGTAATAGAATTCGTGTGGGAGTTGCGTCAACAAGATTCAATAACATTACTTCGAATTCGAACGCAGTGATATTGAATTATTATAAAATAATAAATATGATGTAATGCTCCTCGTCGAAATTTCAGCACACCTCCGCGGATCAGACGTTGCCCTAATACCTGGAGCAGTTTTTACCAATAATGATTACTAAGGAAGTCGAAATTACAATGGAAAAACAATTTTCGCTCTTATTAACTCGTGCTATTCAAGAAAAATCGATTTCCAAGACAATGCAAATTCCTATTCGGGAAAGAAATGTACGGGGATTTTTCTCGGTGTACGAAATAAGACCTTTGAAATTTGTCCAGACTTAAAATTTGAAAATTTCTGTAAACGCAGATATACGAATGCATGTGTGGTCGATTGTGACTGGAGGCAGTTTGAACTATCAGATATTTGCGGCAAATGTTTTCTAAGCTATTTAGAAAGTAATAAAAGCTTCGGGTGTTTGGCTTCAACAAGAAGAGTTCGGTGCATCTCATCAGCGACAGCAAATATTATCAGGTTTGTAATAAAGGATGTGAAAACATATAGGAAACATATTTTTATTATTTAGTTTATTCATATTCTATACATAGAATATCCCTAATTTCTCTCTGTTTTCGGAGTATTTCTATCGAGATGCCTGTAACACCGCGACCACTGCGCGGCCGCGGCCACTGACCGCGCGAGAGAAACTCCCGCGATTCAAGTTCAAGGTCGTCACTTTCTCCGCTAACGGCGTCTGAAATGGTATCGCCATCTTGCAACTGAAGTGACGAACTACTTCTGCCGGTAGAATCGGTATCTGCCAAAAAAGTAGTTCAACTGCGTGATGGCGATACCATTTCAGACCCCGTTGGTGGGAGATAGCAGCGACCTTGAACTTGAATAGCGGCACTTTCTCTCGCGGGGTCAGTGACCCTCGTGGCGGCAAAGAGATCCAATGGGGGCTGCGTTAACGAAATACGACTAACAGGCATCTCGAAAGAAATACTACGAATGCAAAGTAGTCGTCGCAAAATAGACAATGTACTCAGTAACGGAAAAAAAGATTACTTTCGTCCGCTTCATTGATTAATCTCCGAAATCATTTTACCAATGTTATAAAATTCGTTTTTCTGTTACCAGTGAATAAATTTTAATCAGAGTCTGAACATGTCCATATCGTCCGTACGACATGAACTCTAGGATAAGAACATCTGTCGTAGAGTCAGTAGCCGTTGTGGTGTTAAAGAGTTCGTATGGGGACTGCGTTAACGAGATACGATCGACAAGTACCTGAAGAAAATTACTTTAGACGCAGAAAAGGTGTCACAAACCGAACAATGAACTTATTGAGGAAGAAAGATTCTTCCTACTAGTATTTAAGTGACTTACTACAGTTTTCGTAAAATTAGTGATATCGGATAGTATATCATTATTATTGTAATATGGATGTGGTTCATATATTGAAACACACATATACATAACACAAAAATTTTACGAAGTGAGAGTTGACCGAGTGTTTGTTTGTATAACAATTTTCCGAGGGTGTCAACTCGCGCGATCCAAGAAACATCCCCGTGCATTTTTTCCCCAACTAGGAATTTGAATCACTTTAGAAATTCGTATTTCTGAAATCACGCCAGTTGACAATCCCGAAAATTATTTTTTCATATTAATTTTCACTTTCCGAGTATGTATTGATAATCTGCCCATACAGCACCGAGAGGTTGCAGCAGCATTGCAGCAATATAACTTCGCAATATTGGCAATGTTGCGGTTATATTGCGTAATGTTGCTACAACTACCCTGCAATGTTGCTGCAATGTCTCAATGTCCGCCATTCATTGCATAACATTGCAATATTTCTGCAATATTGCGAAATAATCTGCAATATTGCACTTGCAATATTGCCAAAATTCGTTTTTTATACGTATATAAGTATGTGTATCATATGGAACATATGTCTGTCAACTAAGATTACCATATTCTTTTTATGATTAATACAGCTGCATATCAAAGCTGCAGTATTAAATTATAATGAAAGTTTTATCTAAGCTTCTAAGTTTTCAAAAAGTTTGGAAAAATTCAAATGATGAAAAATCGTAGATAAGTTTGGAGATTGTAGATCGATTGACCTCGGAACATTGAAAAATATTTGTAGAGTATGTGTGGACTGTGACAAAATAAAATCCGCCGAGTGTGAGAAATGCAAAACCAAAACAAAGCTTTACGGAAATTCCACAGCTGCATGATCTCACTATTCATATAGAGACGCCGACATTTGAGGTCATGATCAACCCAGATACGCGGTAAAGTAGCAAGCAATAATGTTCAGTCCGAATATATGCTAAACTAAAGAAAGAAATTCACATAGCATTTTAATCATGGCATATTTGTATGTATATAAACACTGTGAGAAAAATCCGGAGATTTCACTTAACACTGCGAGCACCCGCTCTATGTGTGTAAAAACTCTTGTCCCCCGCGGCTATACGTACGCACATGAAAACATTGGGTGACCTAGCACGTCAATGAGTCTATGTAACGAACTTATATTGCAGAAATCTTGCGGTAACATTGCATTGCAATGTTGCAAAATTTATATTGCAGAGATCTTGCAGCAACATTACAGTGAAATGCAATGAAAATGAGATTTAGCAATGTTGCTGAGTAATTGCTGCAACGTTGAGTGCTGTATGGGTGAGAGAATGCTTCCCCCTCCGTTCTAAATCATATTCGGTAGAAGTAAGAGTATCAATGATAACTTGTATGCCAGGAAGCAAATAAAGAAACTGAATCAATTGTAATGGATACATGTTTAATTTCTAAAAATAATTGTGAATTGTATGTATTCGGCAATGAGTAATATTATATTATTTATGCAGCAATAAATTTTGAGATATACCAACGAACGATTGCATCCTTATTTTATACCTTTCCTTACCTGTCACACTTTATTTCCCGTATCAAGGATACGTTATTTAAATCTCTAGAAATTTTATGTCGCAAAATTGCTCCTGGTATCAGGAGAACATCTGAGCCGAGGAGGTGTGCTGAAATTTTTGGCGGGAAGAATTAGGAGCATAAGTCTAAGCAGGCATGCATTCGTATAGATGTGTCTCTCTGCATCTTTCATTATCTTACGAAATTTAGTGTTTCTGGAATTTTAAGTCGAAAAATTGCTCCTGGTATCAGGAGAACATCTGAGCCGAGGAGGTGTGCTGAAATTTTTGGCGGGAAGAATCAGGAGCATAAGTCTAAGCAGGCATGCATTCGTATAGATTTGTCTCTCTGCATCTTTCATTATCTTACGAAATTTAGAGTTTCTAGAATTTTAAGTCGAAAAATTGCTCCTGGTATCAGGAGAACATCTGAGCCGAGGAGGTGTGCTGAAATTTTTGGCGGGAAGAATCAGGAGCATAAGTCTAAGCAGGCATGCATTCGTATAGATGTGTCTCTCTGCATCTTTCATTATCTTACGAAATTTAGTGTTTCTGGAATTTTAAGTCGAAAAATTGCTCCTGGTATCAGGAGAACATCTGAGCCGAGGAGGTGTGCTGAAATTTTTGGCGGGAAGAATCAGGAGCATAAGTCTAAGCAGGCATGCATTCGTATAGATGTGTCTCTCTGCATCTTTCATTATCTTACGAAATTTAGTGTTTCTGGAATTTTAAGTCGAAAAATTGCTCCTGGTATCAGGAGAACATCTGAGCCGAGGAGGTGTGCTGAAATTTTTGGCGGGAAAAATCAGGAGCATAAGTCTAAGCAGGCATGCATTCGTATAGATGTGTCTCTCTGCATCTTTCATTATCTGACAAAATTTAGAGTTTCTGGAATTTTAAGTCGAAAAATTGCTCCTGGTATCAGGAGAACATCTGAGCCGAGGAGGTGTGCTGAAATTTTTGGCGGGAAGAATCAGGAGCATAAGTCTAAGCAGGCATGCATTCGTATAGATGTGTCTCTCTGCATCTTTCATTATCTTACGAAATTTAGTGTTTCTGGAATTTTAAGTCGAAAAATTGCTCCTGGTATCAGGAGAACATCTGAGCCGAGGAGGTGTGCTCAAATTTTTGGCGGGAAAAATCAGGAGCATATGTCTAAGCAGGCATGTATTCGTATAGATGTGTCTCTCTGCATGTCTTAAATTATTTTAGATTTAAAATTCCTGTAAATCGAAAAATTACGCCATGTCTTTTTACCATTATTACAATTCACTTATCTTATTCAATACCTGACATAAGGAGTCGCAGGACGGGGAGAGTGGAAAATAACAAGGTGATTCATTATAGGTATATCTGAGAATTTATTACTGCAGCATCGATACAATATTTCTCATTATCAATGTTATGTATGTATGCAGTACATACAGAATGTAGTTATTTCTTATAAGTAAATATACACATACGCATCGTAAATTATCAAGTACATATCTATTTGCTTACTGCTATACAAGTTCTTATAATGTAAACTACATTGTGTCGGACGGAGATTTTTCTCTTGATTTTTGTCTGGCAGTCGCGTCGTGGTTCGATTGCCAGACAAGAATAACCCAATTTTGAAAATTCAAATACTGTTTGTTCAACATCTACGCGACAACTTTTCCGCGTTCGGAATATTCTATTGAGATAGCTGTCAAAGCAGTCACATAACTACGATACGAACTCGTTAACGCCACAAGGGCCACTGACCCCGTGACTGCAGGTGCCGCTACTCAAGTTCACGGTCAGTGCTCCCCCTCGCAAACGGGATCTGAAATGGTATCGCCATCTCGCGGTCGAAGTGACAAAATACTTTTGTCGGTAAGACCGGTATCTGGTAATAGCATTTCAGAGCACGTTCGCCAACGGGCGAGATACGTCTGTGGGGAGCATTCACCTTGAACTTGAGTAGCGGCATCTGCAGTCGCGGGGTCAGTGGCGTTTGTGGCCTTCGTGGGGTTACGTCAATGAGAGACAACTGTCGTGATGTCACAGGCATTTCGAAAGAAATCCTCCAAAAGCAGAAAGGTTGGCCGAAAATATAAAATAGGCACAGTCTATGTATAAAATATGAATAAATGAAATGAAAGAAATATGTTTCCAACGTTTTTCCATCCATTAATACAAACCTGATGATATTAGCTGAACAGTTTCTAAAGTATTCCCAGTACCCGAAATTCATTTTCCGAATTATTTCGCAGATGATTGAATGCATTTTCTTTCAGAAGATCAAATATAACGAAGTAGAATAACTCAAGATATATGTAAATGAAAATGCAGTCTTTCATAATTGTTCAACTATATTTTCAGTTTTATTCATATAATAAATATAATCCTATGGTCTCATTAATGTTTCTATATTTGCATAGCGATAGACATACTATATTCTGTTTCTCAGTTTACTGTGAATAATGGAAAAATTCCAACCCACAGTAATAAGTAATATTGTGTAGTTCAAAAACAAAAATATGCAGTGTATCATTTATACTGATGATCTGGTTTGTATTTTTTCATTTAATTCCATTTCCATAGTTACACATTCAAATATAATATTATTTATGTATAGTTTATACGTTTGTGTCAGTTTAAAATACTCTGCCACCAATTATTACTATGCATAGAAATGAAATATACATATTAAATTTCTCACGACTAGAATTCTACTAACAGATAAATCTCACAGACAAAGATCAAACTCCGAGTCAAATAGTCAGTACACTAATTATGCGCTATTCTACTTCCCACCTGCAGTCACTTAAGAACAGAGCAGTAAAGTATTCATGAAAAGAAATCCTCGCGATGCGAAGATTATAGAATTTTTCTAACTACAAATAATTATCATACATAATTGTGGGCATTATAACTTTATTCAATTACTTATGTTTTTATTTATCTCATGTAACGACAGCGCGAAGCACACAGAAGACGAATTATGCTTTGTACATTGTTATGAATACCTACGTGCGAAAAAATCAATTTAATGATACAATTAATTTTCACTAATTATTATTACTAAAGCTCATCGGGCGAATCATTGTATTTTGCGATGCAAAGCAGTTATACTGAATAAATATTATTTGTTCGTCTAGAAATATAACGCATTTGTTATTCTTAAGTATGTAGGTATACACATAATGTATTGATCATTGATTCTTTAATGAGTAATGAGCGAAGAGACGTCATTGATCATTCTTTATTCAGTAAATAATCGAACTACATTAAACTATTGGTATTTCTGAGATGTTGGAGGGAAGGTAGGACCACCCACTTCTTTCCTTCCTCTATAGAGTATGTATAAACTAGTACTCATTAAATTTTCAATGAACAATAGAACTGTACACCATTATATCCGCTAAATTTTTTATGAATAATGCAACGCAAAAACATTTTTCATATCATTCAATACATATGTACAGGTATACTGCACAATTGGTTATCAATCCATATGAGTTATTCAATTGTTAGTAATAAGTTATGAATATATGCACAAGTATAAGCAATTATCACAGTTACCCAAACGTACAACCCAGTAGGCGACACATTTACGGAAATTGATTCCAGTTGTTTCACGTAATACAACTTATTACCGCGGGATGAAATTGTCTAGAGTTAATTTATGATTCAAGTACAGTAACATTGAACTATGTATTTATTATCTCTACTGATCTTTTTTTTCTCTCATTCGTCTCTTGCTGGGTTTTAGATATGGGCATCTGTAATACCGTTGACATTTATTATTTCTGTGTAATGTGACAAATTTTTTGAATAAAAATTTGTCTTTGCCTTTTTTCATCATTTTATCCATTACTCTTCTAATATGTAACTAAATTATAATACATAATGCATTATTTTGAAAATTGTTATGTTTGCAAACTCTGTTTCACATAGCATTCATTATATGAAAATATACTTGGTAAAATATATGTATATGGTAGTTTGTCACAAATAAAATTGAATCAAGTCTCCTTTGTTCTATAATAATTAACAAAATTTCACACCATTTCACAACTGCCAATGAGAGAAAACAAGTTTTCGCACCTGCCACTGAAAAAGTTAACCATCTAATGTAGATGTATGTATCTGGCTGAAGGATATTGATAGATATTCAATTAAATGTAAACAGAGCATTATACATATATACATATACATATATATATATATATATATATATATATATATATATATATATATATATATATATATATATATATATATATATATATATATATATATATATATATATATATATATATATATATATATATATATGCATATAGGTTGATAATGTGTGGCTTGGATACAATACTACCCACTGAGCTGCCTCAATTCAGAATCCAGTAAAGGACAAATTATTGGAAATTGATTCTCTCCATCGCACGAAATCCAGCTCTCACTTGACCAGAAATATTTATACTATAAGAAACTTAGTAAATGATGTAAGAGCGAACATTCAAGTATGTTCTTCAACTCTACTGAATATATATCTTTATTGTCTCTTACTGGGTTTTGAACTTGCAGCTAATGTGTACTTCTGCTGATACACATTTTTTAATTTATCGTATTTATAGGTGTATGTATGTGTGTCTGTGAAAATATATATATATATATATATATATATATATATATATATATATATATATATATATATATATATATATATATATATATATATATATATATATATATATATATATATATATATATATATATATATATATATATATATATATATATATATATATATATATATATATATATATATATATATATATATATATATATATATATATATATATATATATGTATGTATACACACATATATATGTATATATGTAGGGACTATTTCAAAATAAAGTTTATCACTATGACAGCCCGAATCCTGGGTATGATAAACTATCTCTTGTCAGTATTAAGGACACGCATCACAACAAAGCCTGCGACCGTGGCGACAGCGAGTCCTAATCCAGCTTTCCACCAAACGACGGACTCTCCTTGTATCAAACCAAATTGCTTCATGTGCCTGTAATCATATGGTATATAATATGAATAATCCATAAACTGAAACATTGCCTGTTTTCCTGTGCCAGTGGTCCCTGAGGCTGGGTGTTTATTTGCATGCATAAAACTGCAGAATTTATTGTCACACACACACAAGAGTGATTGGAAAATGTTTTTCTAAAATTAAGAATTGATAAACGAATTGAATACAATCCATGGTTGAATACATCAGGCAACTGAGAATCATACAAAGATGGATATTTGGAAATTATAAATTGATGTAATTAGGGTAACGGTAAATGTGCAATGTGATGTGCGAACAAGAAGCTCAGAGTTGGAGGAAATTTTACCATTGAACAAGAATACACTACAGAAAATTCATCATGCTTAAAATGTTTGATCCAAACACGTGCGTTTCAAACAGAAAAATCAACTATGTGCTATGAATTATTTGGATTGGTTGTGTAGCTACCTATAAATCTAGTCGATAAAGTCTGTATGAAAAATACAATGTCCACTACGATTAATAGGATTATTTTTTTTTTTGTATACCATAATTTCACACGCACGACAGCGAACAAACAAAATGAATAATAATAAGGTAAACCTTCTAATCGAACTCCACCATTCAATGGGTGAGGGTTTGACAAGTAACATGTGGACCATACGCCTCAATGGACTGAAAATAGTAATACAACAGCATAATCGATTTTTGTAAACGCTCGTTAATGCGTGAAATTTAAATCCTACGACTCTATCATGCGTAAGATTTCATGCCGCGAATAATGAATTTTACATCATCAGATATGTATACATATGTGCTCTCTGGTCACAGGTGCAAGTGTAGATGCACCAGCTAAAAGCTTTATTATCTCAATCTTTCTAATTCAACCAACCTGTGCTTGTAAAATAATACCCACGCTGCTTGAAAGCGGCTAAACGTTAAATTTTTCTGTATTAGTTTTTTATCATCTTATATCAATAATAATATGAATTTTCCCATTTCATTTCGTGATATCATGAATATTCACTAATTTCTTATACTTAATAAGATATTTAAATGAGTATAAACTCACGGAAATGCTGCCATAGTAGCCAGTTTCACAAATATTTCACGACGTACGGTGCGTGTCACGCTATAAGGCTGAGGTGGCATCAGTTTGTATTTGCTGCAAAAGCTACTAGGTTGCAATAGGTATTCCTGCTTGACCTCTGTAAGATCGCTCTTGTTCGCGACTATCAGTACCGGGATCTTGCTATCGGCAAAGTATTTCTGTAATAAGAACAAACAATGATAAATAAATGAACAAAGTTATTATTAAAAGCACCAATTGCTTACAATAAAAATTCGAGCAATATACTCGAACGATTTCGGATTGCTGGCATCGTACACAAGGGCTGCAGCGTCGCATTGGATTTGCGCAGGACTTAAAGCATCTTGGACATTCAAAATGTTGATATCCCTAAGAATGATGGTCTTCTCTTGCCCATATACATGTACAGTGTTCACTGTGACATGGGCGGTAGATGGAACGATATCTGGTTTTAATTTCTAAAAGTTAAAGAACCATAATGAAAATAAAGTAGTTTATGTTTCTGTAAGATTGTATAAATTTTCAGAACGAAAATCAAATGATTATAAAACGAGTTGTAGTTGGACTTTTTCTGCGATAACAGGATAATAATATCAATATGTCTAGAAGGTCACAAATGTATGGGAAATAAAATAATTAATTTCAAAAATAAAATGCCTCTATTTACCTCAAGCTTTGGATCAACGAAAGTTCTGCATAAGGTTGTCTTGCCGCTGCTCTTTGGCCCGATAACATGGCAGCTGTAGACGTTTCTGCTAGACTGTTTCTTGGCTAAATCTAGTTTCTTCTCTCTCGTTACGTTAATTGCGTTTGTCTGGCATTCATTGTTGTACATGTTGTACCCAAGGTATGCCATATATTCCAATGTCTTCCTCACGTTTGTTAAAGTTATCAGTGCCCACTGGCACATAAACCCTTGAAATGTAATCCAACCCTGGAAAAAAAAATCCTTTTATTATCCAAACTAGCAGAATTATTATCCTATCATGAAAATAAGTGATGAAGACGCTCTTGTACAAATTCAATATCATTCTAAGCTCGTTATTGCTCACCTTCTCATTGGTAGGTACTACGAACCGAAACTCATCACCCCATGGCGGACTAGGGCAGCGAGAAAACAGCATTTCCATTTCCAAAGGAGACAGAGCACCGTCGTGATCACAGTCATGCTGCATAAAAAGTACAGCCAAGAACTCCTGTCCTTTGTGTGATAATTCCGTTGTACATCCCTGTGGTACCTTTAAACTGAAGGAAAAGCTCTGTTAATATTCAAACGGTTTGAGTTTACACAAGTTTGATTAATAAATCCATTACTCACGCTGGATGGACGTATTCTTTTGACATTAACAAGTCATTGTCGTAGCCAAATTTCCTAAGAACAGCCCAAGTAGTCTCGTTACGACCGCGCTGGATGAACAGACACTGCAGGTACATGAAACCTGAAATGGATTATTGATATTCTATATATTTAGAGATATGTAGTTTGGAAAAGAATCCTTAAACTTTAGAGATTATAACCTTTCATTGTGACACAGCCCTCGCTAATTCCATCTGTAATGTTTTTTGAAAGCACTGCTTTGACGTCGACAAGAACTTGAGGCTGCAGAGGAGTGTTAAAACACCATTGCTGGAAGGTGTTCAATTCCATGTCATTTAACAAACCGTCATTATCAAGGTCACATATCTGGAAACAAAAACCAATATTTGCAAGGGTTCGTTAAGGCAGCCAATTTAATAGAAAATGATATGGTCATAGGGAAGACTTAGTTAGGTCTTTTACACACCTTGAATATTCTTCTCAGTGCAGTTTTACACTCGTCTGTAAGCTGTAAAATAAATTTTGATTTGAATAGGTTTTATTAGATCTGAAATTCTGTTTTCATATAGTTGATTCTCATTTATACCAAACTTACTTCTTGCGAATCGTAGTTGTAAAGAGGCGTAGTAGGATGGAGGACAGCTTTTTGTGCGTAATAAAACATCTCCGATATATTTTGCAACGTTTTAGCTGAACACTGTATTAAAAAATAAAAATGTTATACACTTGAAGATACTGTGACTTATAACAAGAATTAAAAGAAAATGTTTTACCTCAATACAGCTTTCAATCTCAGAAAACTCCTTCATTATCGGATACACAGCCTGAAAGATTATTGAAATAGTTATAACAATCAAAGTGGTTCTTCATTTAATGGCTCCGTAAAAAGAAACGTGCAAGTCTGTATACTTCACCTCGATTGTTGAATAATCGACAAGATCAATTTTGTTCCCAACAAGGACAACTGGACATCGATTGGTCGTTAAGCACTGTCGTATTAGGGGTAACCAGTAGCTGGCCACTCTGTCCAACGTGTCTTCATCTTCAACCGAATAAACCACGCAGATAACATGTGCCTTTTGAATTTCCTCCGATAACTGATCATCTGTCTGCTCTGCAGCTGAAAAATACAATTTATAATTCAATCTTTCGTATCAAATCAATGGCTTTGCTATCTACCGTGCTAAAGCTATATAGATTAAAAAAAGCTCTGAAGCTGATCGCATAGATTAGATCAACAAGTTCAAGTACAGTGCAGCGGCAAAATGTAATCGTTACGTAACTTACAAGGTGCAAATTACTTATGAGATATTGAATTAATGTATTAGCTCAAATTGTCACAGTTAACATTAAATGTTTACCAATTTATCGTGCTATTTATGATTATAAGTGGTCATATAATAATAATAATAATGATAATGATAATAATAATAATAGAATATAAAAATGTAAACAAAGCAGACGCTAACCAGAGTAGTCGACTATATGCGTGGGAACTTGCTCAGGTGTAACGTCTGCCGGTATTGTTATTTCTTCGGCTTTGCTGGGTACATCTTCGGCATATTCTTCACTAACTAAGGAGAGTATCAGCGAGGTTTTTCCTACCCCACGCTCTCCCACGAGGAGAATTCTAACATTTCGCCTCGTCCCACCCTGGCGATTGACCATAGCGTTAGCCGCGACCATTTGGCGAAAATCTTATTGAATTATGGACACTTAATAGAGCAAGTAGTTTTATTCAGCATCATCGTCGTCGGCGTAGACAAGATCGTCCTCATTGTCATAGCATCGTTTTATAAATCTGATACACTCGAGTCTGATATATGAAAAACACTGTGACGGTATGCACGTAACCTTAAAATCAAACTGTATCAACTTTGTGTTATTGTTAAACACAAACCACGAACATCCGTCACGCGACGAAGAGAGACAGATTTACGGACCTATATGTCTCTGGATCTGTAAGGTTTGTCACCATTCACGAATAACAAATGATTTTACGTGATTGTCGAAATTTACGATTGAAATTAGGATAATTACCTAATGGCGTTCTCCGCTCCGTACTACCATTGGATAAAGCTAGACATTTACTCAATGGTACTACTCGGTACACTACTTGCGCGCCATGACCCATGGGCGGAAGCCGCACGCGTTGAATTTTTATCCCGTGTTTTACGCGCCATCTACGTACCAATTTAGAAGTATAAAGCTTTCAGGCGCGCTTGAGAATTCAAATATTTGAAAAAAATGTATACGTAGACGCTGCTTTTAAAATATTTGATACGAGTTCAACTGTTACAGATCGTTTCAGAAATATGTTGACTTGTGTACTTCGATCTATTATGAATCTGTATCTTACATCATGAATACATATACGGAGGAGAGGCTCTTTGTTATATTTCGAACAAGTTGTCGAACCATTAACATTGAATAAAAAATATTGTTTACTTTCAGCCTCGAAAATATCAAGTGACTGGGAGATCAAACAGATTTGATGAGACGCATCAATCCAATATACGTATGTTAAGGATATAATTCAGTCAACGCGTTTTGTGGGAAAAAAGAAAAAGTACTGCGGCACAAACATGATAATACTGATGCCGAGGCGCGAATGAGCGTAAATCATTATTCACCCACCGCATTTACGCCGTTTGCGGTTTATTGTTTTCAAAAATATAGATTGATCTCAGACTAGGGCTTTTCCACCTGAATGGCCGTATATGTATAACTATATATGTATATAACAGAATGTAAATCTGTGTTAAATATTAAATATTCATACTGTACACATCGTATTCAATATTATTCTTCTAAGAAGTCGTAAGGCTGTATTATTTACTTGTTAATCATATCATACGAGATGTACATACATACATACATTCAATCTTTATCCGGCGTAACGCGCAAGGACAATTTTTCCGGGACTAATTGGCGGGGATAAGTTAAAATAAATCGCGAATCGTTTGAAATTCATAATCGGAAAATTTGAATAAGATTATTTCATCCGTATCAGGTCTACGTATAGGCAACGATCACGATTGATGTTATTGCGTATACATTATACAACTAATAAATAAAAAATACCAATTCAAGCTCAATACGCCCGTACATATGTATGTATGTATGTACATACATAGGACTAGAATAGCTATTGTCATCCGTGTGTACGTATAGTATTGTACGCATATTATGTTTACGATATATTGTAATGACCGGCCCGGAGGTAAAAATTTTGAAAAAAATACAGGGCAAATGAAAGGAAGTAAATTTATTATCTGAAAAAGCGTTTGAAAAACATGTTTACGAATAATAAAGAGAACAGAAAAGAACCATCAAATACAAATTCCGTAATAGCAGTGAAAGATTGAAGTGTAGTCAACTCTCCGATTTGAGACAGACCTGTACACAGTAAAATGAGTACGAATAATATCTCGTATACAGTAATGTATTTAGGTATACTTTAAGCGCGACGGCTGGAGGGAAAGTCGTGAAGTGGCGGGATGTCGGTGAAGAGCGCAAAGAGTTGTGGAAGAAGGTGAACGGGTTTGACGCAGGTGTAACTTACACACTGTTCAACATTCTAGGTATTCGACAAAACGGAATGAGATTTTAAACCGAGAGTTAGTCGCGCGCCCGCGTCTTCACCACCAAAACTATAATTTTTTTTTTTTGAAATCCTCTTGCGACTCCGCAGCTGTGGTATACAATTTATACACTCATTTAAAATAATCCTTAAAATAATCCTTTTCCCGAATATTAACAATATTGTTGAATATTCCTATGCACGCAGCGGACGACGGTGAGTTGCAAAAATATTTAAAAAAAATTATAATTTAAAATTTAAAGAAAAAGTGAATTTTTCAAATTAAATAATAAATTAAAGGTAAAAACTATGTTACCGCACGATTGCGAGAGCCATTCGCTGGAAATTATTATTATTAATATTCAAGGAGCAACAAGTTCCGTCACTTATAGCTGTACCTAATTGTATGTTCTTTTATATGTATACATACCGAATACGATGTATGGATAGAATGGATATTTCGCGAGGTGTTTATATCACCGACAATACCGATGATTTATTGAATATGATAATTTATCAGGCTGGAGAATAATATATATAGATATACTAATATATACGTGAGTCCAGTAGAGATACACAGGTTTGGTAATATATAACAAAAAATCGGCAATACGCAATCGCCGTCGTAAACCCGCACACATCTATACCTGTGTGTCGCCCTACTATACGTAAGACCCAGTTACCTGATCACCATTCGTATAACACGTAACAAATAAACAAACAAACGAATAAATAAATAAATAAATAAATAACATGTCTAGTTTAAATCCATTATACAGTATCTATACATACAAATAGATACAGTATGTATATCTAGAGATATAGATGTGCATAAGAGGCGAGTTTGTATAGACGCGAGCTTTCTCCCCGTTAGTTACCCGACTTTCTCTACTTCACCGTAATTTTACAGTATAGAAGATTACGAAGTTCAGCAGACCCACCAATCGGCTGACAAACTATACTGTCCCCTTTGGAATTCTTGTCCCGCATAAGTCGAGAAGATTTCTTCTTTGTTCCATTCCGCGTATATGTATATTTAAAAAAGTACGCGTGTATACTACATAGCTTCATGTATGTCGTACACGAATATGTGTACCATGATATGTATTCAAAAGTATTTTTGTATTTACCCACAGGCGTGCAAACATAGCACATACATACATACATACATACAATATATACCTATGTTTACAATAGAATAGAACTTGGACTTTGTAAAGTCACGTTCACGTCAATGGGTATATAATAAAGAAAAAACTAAACCAGCTGTACTAAACCATAAGCGGAGATTGATTTGAATATTTTGCGTTAATCGTAGCCATCACTGAAATAAGGACGACTTGCCTTAAAGGTCAACTTTGCGCTCGTTCTACGCATTACACGTGCGTCATGACTTTCAGGTATAAACACAGGTTCCGATTCTGCAAAAAAAAAAAAACAAAAAAAAAAACGACCCCGAAATGTAAAATAAAATACCGGCATAATTGTTCTCATTCGCTATACAGTACATGAAACTGAATTACCCAATTAATAGTCACGCGAGCCTTGGTACAATTATTTAAATCTCATCGCAAATTACAATACCACTGAGATTAGTCTATATGTTTTATTACCTAACACCTATTACAATAAGCATAATATCTACATATGCATAATCAGAATTCTAATTTCATCTATGAAAAAAAGATCCAGTTTTCCAACAGTATAGCAATTGAAATTCCATCATAATCAGACCAGGAACATGATCGGATTAATATTGAAAACAACCTCAACAACAACAATAACAATAATAATAGTAATAATGATAATAATAATGTTATCAATACTAATCAAATTTAATTTTTTGCTTTTGCCGAAAGATGCCGGCTTTGAAATTGTTTGGACGTAAATGGTTGGCTGCAACCGACGACCTTGTATATCCCGGATTATTTGAAATATTTATTCGCGTCATTTGGTAAGATAAAATTTACAGATTGATAAAAGAAATATTTTCAAAACGATGATTCGTCTCTACATGTATAAAATAATATTTTATAATTGCTTCAGGTTCATTCTAATGACGATTGCTTGCATAAAATATTATGACGAAACTTGGAGGTGTCGAATAGGCGGTGAACTGGTCAGAGTATTCCTTGCTGGTGAATTGATCCTCCTTGGCACAGTCACTATGCTATTATTTGCCATAGTGATGAACAGCTCGAGAGGATCTATTGTTGATACGCACGCCCGCCGACTGGTAGAACCGCTCCTCACAGTCAAGTAAGTCACTTCCTGTTTCACCCAACATATCATTTATTCTTCTCTGCAAAATGTACAATGAATATTCGAATTGATTAATTTATTTATAAATATTTATCGACGTGTAACATTAACTAATTCTAATCTTGTTGCAGAATATTACTAATATTTCCTGAAATAACTTGGAACATTTTGGGCACATTTTGGATATTCACTCAACAAGTTGAATGTTCTGAAGACAAATATACGATACCTGTGGTAGAAGGGCTTGTCTTATTTGATTGGGTATTAGTTGGTCTAACGATGCTGGGATTGGCTTTGGTCTTTGATCCGCTTGGCTCCATGGGTCTGAGGGATGACGCTATACAAGATTCTGAGGAGCATAAGAAGGTCTCTAGCATATGGATGCGAAGGTTCAAATATTTCTGGTGGATGCAGCGTGATGAAAGTGCTAACGAAACATTCCAACATGTTGCTGGTGAGACATAGGTACATATGGACGAGGCTGTAATGTAATCGTAACATTGTCATACCAGCCAGAGCTTACATCGAATTTTCCAAGCTTTGATTATCGCACATTTAAGTGTTTTTGTAATTGTTGAGTAATCGAAAATTATGCATCAAAATATCATCATTTGTTGTTAGTATTTTAGATTCGCTTTCGACTTTCCAATTCTTGAATTATATTATTTTTCGATTATGTATCAGGTTTACTGAGTGCATTATTCCGAGGTACGGATCTTGTCCCTTCGGATGTTATGGCGGGATGTGTTCTTCTAAGAGTAAGACAAAAACGAGAGACTCTTGAATTGCGGCGACTTCATATATCAAATCGGCCGTCATATACTTCCGGTAAGACTATAACTAATTTAACAATGTTAATCCTGACAATTTTCGATGTCGATGAATTTATTGAGATTATTATCTACTCTAATGCAGAAGCTGGTGAAATATTTGAAGGGATGCCGAGCTGGATGTCTCTAGAATGGGCACAGCACTACATGCAGTTATCTGTGGCTTCTTACGCGTGGCTTTTTGTCATGTATCAACACATGTGCACTGGTTGCTTTAGACTTATCAAAGGAATGACCTGCTGCGCTTGTTTTAGGTGAGCTAATCATCGATCGCACATTGTATTTTAAACCAAAAGATAGAAATATCAAATTTTTTCCTCAAAACTTAGCAAATATTAATATTAACGTTTTTTTCCTGTTACAGGCGAAAACACAACGTGGTAATCGATGACAATTGCTGTTTTTGTAATCTTGCCGGGGTCAAATATTTGTCCAATTTATCAGAGGATGATATTTTGTATGCAACTTTCAGAAACCATCTTTGCGAGGTTTGTGGATACGATTACCATATCGGCAACAGGAAGGGATAATATTTTCCGGAAAAAGAAACTAATTTTTTTTATTCCAACAGATACCATTCTGCGTGGTAGCCGATCATAAGACTTCTAGCATTGTTATTGTCGTTCGTGGCTCTCTGTCGTTGCGCGATCTCATCACGGACATTGCCGCGGCTTCAGATCTGTTTGAGGTGGATGGCCTACCTCCGGGTAGTATGGTGAGTAGCTATCGAGTGTGCGTAGCATTCTGCATTCCTAAAAGATAAAGTTCTTTTCATTCAAACTTCAAATAATCTAGCCAGATGCCCTCAAAGATACGATTGCTTACAGGCACATAGAGGGATGATTATTGGCGCCAAGGTGCTCTTAAAACATCTCAATCAATCCCAAATTCTAACTAAAGCGTTTACTTTGTATCCACACTACAATCTCACTCTTACAGGTAATTGAATAGATTTAAAATAACAAAGGTTTTGAGAACCCAAAGAGAGATCAATTTTAAAAGAAATTTCGCCATATTTTTAAGGCCACAGTCTAGGCGCCGGATTATCGGTTCTTTTGGGATTGCTGATTCGGCCGCTTTATCCAAAGCTAAGAGTTTATGCATTCGCAACACCAGGTGAGCTTACACTGATGATGTCTCTTGAATAACTGATAACAGATCCAGACGGAAACTACCGTTAGTATATAATTTTACGTTGGTAATAAAAAATTTCTTCTGTGCCTCACAGCTGGATTACTTAGTCGAGAAGCAGCAAGGGTCACAGAAGAATTTGTTTTCACAGTAGGTCTTGGGGACGATCTAGTTATGCGACTTAGCGTCGATAGCATAGAAAATTTCAGAACTTCTTTGCTTACCACTTTGGAAGCTTGCCGTTTGCCTAAGGTAATTCTATTCGGTACTATCAATTCAATTCTCAATGTACGCGTTGATTTCGGGAAAAAATTGTTTATTACCTAATATTTTGAATTGAAATCATGAAGTACTTAGCAAGGTTTAAGTTGCAGCGAATGAATTTGATGACTAAAAATTTTTTTAGTATCGAGTAGTCCTCAACGGTCTTGGTTACGCATTGTTTGGAGTGCCGGAGAGAGATCTTGAAAAGATGTGGCGAAACGGTAATACAATGGGTTCGACACCAGGGCAACTTCCTCTTCTTGCTGATCCACCCATGAGGCATTTAGTGAGTATTACATGTAGAAATCTAAGTTGAAAAGTACAGAATTAACAAAATTAAAACTGATTGAATTATGGTTTGTCAAAATAACACTATCTTCACCATTATCAGTGATCATTTGCCAATGTAATATACTATATTTCATAATATATTCTGTTTTTCGCAAGGAAACAACTATATTAGAACGGGACGTGGCTCTGAGAAGGTATTCAAGCGTTCGGTTGTACACAGCTGGTCGCATACTTCATATTTCCAGATGTAAATCAGCGCTCAAACAAAAAGAGAGGTAACTAATTAAATACTCCATCTGTTATCTCGTTTGACCCCCTTTGTGACTCTGGGAGAAAATATTAGTACTTGTGAAGTCCTGGATTTTTTACCCTCTGATTCGAAAGGAATATTCGATGATAAACGTGAACCTTTGAATTTCAGTGACGAAAACGCGAATGATACTTATCGGTATGAGATGAGATGGGCACAAGCCGAAGACTTTATGGAATTATCCGTAATGCCAAGGATGCTGTTGGACCACTTGCCAGAAAATGTAGAGCGTGCTTTAACCGCACTGGTTAATCAGCAAGATGAAATAATGCCTTCATCTGTTGGTATAGCGTAGATAAAACTGTTCTGCAAAAGTTAACAAATCGAGCTTAAACAATGAGATTAACTGAAAAATTTTCAAAGAATTCAGTATTTTTTTAATCATATTTATGTTGTGTTATTACGTTACGTTAGATCAAATTCATTCCATTCCATACTTGTAACAAAATACATGTTGTGGTCATTTGTAAATTGTATATTTATGTACACACTCCATACATCAAGCTTAAGATGAAATAAATTCCATTCATAGGTCCAAATTTGTGGCGTAATTATTTAGTTTACAAACTGGACATATTCTTATTTTTTTCAAACTAATATTATGCATACCAGAGTATTAAAACAACTGCATCCGCTAGATGAACCGATAGCTTATTATAAATATACTTTAAACTCTTATATAGTGAATTTTAATATTTATAGGACTTTAGTTTCTCAAAGTTTTTACAAATAAATAAACGATTTCGATAATATTGAATAGATACTGTACGCGTACATAATAATAAAGATACGGCTGCTTCGAGCATAATAACAATAGATTTATCAAGGATGTATAAAACCTGGGGATGTTCCATACGAGAACATATCCGAATGATTATAAGAATTCGACAAAGAAGGTATGGAGCTTTCATCCATGAAATCATCTTCGTCATTGTCTTCTCTACAGTTAGGTGTAGCAGATTCGTCATCTATTGCACCACCTTGGTACATCATGTATATTGAATTTATTCTAGCTCCGCTTCTGAAGAGAACATAGGGATCGAAAGGGAAGAAAGTGTCCAACCAGGAAGTAACGCGATTAGTACTATGGACGACGGGTAGATTACTCCGTGAGTTGTGCTCAATTATTGTATAACAATAGGCCAGCTGATAGGTTCGTGTTACAGCTGCAAAATTCTGCACTACTGCTGGTTGACAAACTTTTAATGGGTTCAACCGACACGCTATGATTTTTGTCAGATTCAGACTTTGTAGGAACAATAAATCTGGGAACAAAAAGTAATAATTTCATTTAAGTGCATTGTGACAATTACAACAGAGCCCGGACTTATATAATGAGCTTTATTACTTATGAAATGAGACCTTAAGTCTGGGAATCACGTTGAATACTTACTTTTCCTTGTATCAACGAGGTGTTTATGCCTGAAAGCAATTACGTAAAACATTGCTTGGCATACGGCGTAGAATACGGCATGTACCCTGACATCGCTATTGGCACACTCTAGGCTGTCCTGCGAACATATGTAGCTGTGTATCCACATCGACATTTCAAGTAAAGTTGCCTTCAGCAATCTGTAAAATTAGATGTTTCAATATTAAGTATAAGGCCAGCGAGTCCCAATGATTCTGACTTAAAGATTTCTTTTCAAATGTATAAAAATATAAAAGAAAGAGTCTAATCAAATAATTCATCACACTACAACTTTGCATCTTTTCTTTATCTTTCGTTTACTGTAACTTACATCAAAAGCAAACGCCTACTTGATAAATGATTAATGTTAATATCCTAAATCGAATATTACCCCTGCTGAAATGTTATAACTATAAATTAGAGCCTTGGCACTGGCGAAAGTTGATTAATAGATGATGGGTAGTAGAGGGCGAATAATAAATGGCCTGAAAAACTAGTTCAACCTACCCAAGTTCAATGAATGTCGCCCTAGCAAGTAGGCTGGCGATATAGGAGACGCAAGATTGCCTTATAACAGGGGCAACATTTGGGTTGGAGACTTTCCTCCAAAACCAATTAACAAACGCTTCTGATATTGTTGTTTTAAAACTACAAATATAGAACATGATAAACTGTACGTGATGGCTGGCGTGTGTTGGCAATATTATCTGTTCAAATATCTTTAGAACATCGTGATATAGACTCTTCAATGCATCAAAGTTCAGAGTTCCCTGAACATGGCAGCAGTTATATATGTATTCAAGCACCTGCTCCATGCACATGTCCAAGGTATGCGCGACAGGATGCTTCATCTTACGTATATCTTTCTGTTTCTCATCTTTTATCGTCTCTTCAAGTGCTTCGTCTATTGTAAATACACCCATCGTACACTCATCACCATCTTCCATCTCTTCCTCCTCTTCATACTCGTCTATTTCCGATTGCGGTGCATTTACGTCCAAAGTAATTAGCCTGGAAGTAGAAAGAAAAGAGTATTAAAAATCCTGCACCTTGAGTCAGTTTCAGCAAATTATTGAAATTATCGAAATATCTAAATCCAAGTACCTGTTGATTATGAGCGACAGAATATCGGATCTAAGGTGGGGTGCGTATTCCAGTATTTGTAGGAGGGAGTGGACATAGACTTCGTGGCTTTGTGTGCTGTGCCTTAAATAGGGATAAGTAGCGACCAGTGATTGTAGGAGAAGATCTGTAGCCCTGTGAACAAAACAAGAGCAAATTACAAATAACAATTATAAAACATCGGATGTCTGATTGGCTAAAAAAAAGGTATTCAAAAATGATTCCAGTTGCTCACATTGGTATGATTTTCATAAGCATACGCAATACGTCATGAACATGCCTCAATCTTTCCAAATCTTTTTCTCTAAGTTTGGCGAATTCCCATTCGGTTGTTTGGTCATTGTCTTCTGGAAAATTTAAATTGAAAATTAGGAAAGTGTTCTCGATAATTAACACACAGACAATCACTGAGGGAATATATTCCCGTACTTTTACAGATTGCTGAGGTCCCAAATATACTTTATCCCTTTTATCGAAGTCTGGAATCTAAATTGTAGGGTTTTAATCATATTCCCTGACTTTATTCCTCTATCGACCCCATGTATCTTAAAATAGAAATTACCTGGTTTGAATTGATCGACAAGCTTCTCTATGATAAGCTTGGTATGATAGTTGTGCGCGGATATGAGATCTACAAGGAATCCTTTGTAAATAGTTGTTACTTGTGATGATCTACTTGTCCAATTAAGTGTCAACATTGCTTCAATGTATAATCTATGGATTGGGCCGAGTAGTGATATGCAAGCACGTGTTTCCTGCACTAATTGCGTAAGCTCGCAATCCTGAAATAGGTTGTAATTCAATGGTCATATTTCAGATAAGATCGAATATTGTCAAATAATATAGAATATATTTGCTGCTAAATTTTGATAATCAATTTATCTTTGAGATTATTTACCTTTATGTCAGAATCCCGAATAGTGCATATGAGATTCTCATACTGCTTCCGATCTAAGCCATTTTGAAAATTAATCAATATGTCCTTGAGATTTTTTGGAAGCTTGAACCTCACTCTGTTCGCTTGATTAACTATTTTCGACCTTAAACCTGGGTTTTTTAATATAGACGAGACACTGCTCAGCCTTGACGACAACACAGACATCTGTAATTGTGACACAATATTTCGCAACTATGTTTATTGAATTAAAAAACGTGCGAATATATTGACAGAATTATTTCACTGATAGATCGAATCATTTTTTTTCACGAATATTTGATAAAAACTAATTCAACAATGACATGATAGAACGTGATCTACAATTTACGTATTTAATTTATGTAAACCCGAAGCCAGGGGCACTTAACGTGTCTAATCCATATGGGGGAGGTCGTATTAATTCAGAGACAGCAAATCATGAGATGAGACATAGACATACAGCTAATAAATTTGAGACTTGTTTGCTTCAGTAATTCTCATTAAAATTATGTATATTCGGGTAATTTAGGTTTTGTATAGACGTGTTAATGCCAGTCGCCATGTGGCGGCTCGAAGAGGTTAACACCAATTTGGTAAATATTCTAAATTTCCGGTACTCACCGTGGACAGGGGAAAAGAAAATCTTTCACATAAACCGGGCGTGTCACTTATTTGTTTGGCGGTGTTTATTACTTTCAGAAATTTAAAAATATCTTCTTCCTCGTTTGAAATAGCTAAAACTCACACGAGGAAGTTTATTCTTCTGTCCGCTTCACCCTCCTGCAAATTAGTCCGCTCAATAATCGACTGATGGCGACACACTCGTGCTGGCTAGTGCCGACATCTCTGGCAGGATTTGATACTAATGCTGCTGGCTTTGAATTTGCGCAGCAAGAAAGCAAATATTTTTATGCATTTATTTCCATTTCAATTTGATTGAAAAAACTATCAATATTTAGATTAGAATTCGATAACTATCAATATCTAGATAGAGGATATCAGATTGATAAATATTATTCATAGTAACAGACATTTATTTACTAACATATTTCTTTAAAGTTTATACATAATACTCAATCACAAGATATTGATTTTCTTCGATATAACAAGATAAACAGAGCCACACATGGCGATTAGATTACATTGATAATATTTATGAATTGCGTAGATATTTTGAAGCATTGATAGACAATTTGTTGCACCATCTGTTGAAACATCTTCAGCTAAATGCAAGTTCTTGTCCAGCAGTTCTTTGATTTACTCCTTCACTGTACTCGAGCGGATGAGTCTGAAACAGATTTGTCATCTTAATATAGAAAAGGTTCATCATATTTATCAGCATTACAATGAAGGAAGGAATGAAGTAGTTTATTTTATTATAATTTTTTTTGTTTCAAATTCCAATACACTACAGATCCTTGATTGTATGCCCAGGTGCACCCGATGCCTACCTCAAATAGGATGAAGTAGAATCAGTCGTATAATATATCAGTAAATTAGATCATCGCCACAGTCTATTTTTTGGATTCCATCCAGTCGCTACGAAAGGGCGCCAGTTATTCTCACAAGAGATTCCAATAAAAGTTCATCTCAATGCAGGCAATAGTCCGCTCATCTGGATGGATATCTGTTGAAGAAATGGCATTAATTCAAGTTATATAATACATATTAATAGATTACGCGTTTTATGAAAATCTATTGCCTGATCTATCTTCATCTTCCGCGACCTTGTTTTTAAGTTTTCAAGCGGGCGAGGATTTAAAGATTCGGAAATTTTGAAACAGCATCGAATTCGAATTCATAATAGCTAAAGACATGCCATACGTAATACTGAATTAATATTACACGGCGAAACCTGCGCTCTAAAGAGGACCGTGTCTTATCGACACGGTAGCCTTTCTCTCCTCCCCGGTAAAACGACCCAAAGTTCAAATACACAACTTCCAAAACAATGAGAAATAAATAATGGAACTGTGCAAGGAGACGTCGGCACGGAGTTTTTCGCTGCGTTGCGGAATGATAAAATTTTTAGCCAACTAAGACTCTAACAACAGGTGAAGACCGCTAAAAGTATCGTAATATGCTACGCGAAGACATTATAAAATGAGGCATGTACGGTAGATAGACAGGTAAGACTTACAATGACACATATGGGCAATTCCATCTCCAATCGACCGGATTTGTGTAATTTGCGATGTCGTATTTATTAAATCGTATGAAATTTTTTTTATATGCAAAAAATGCAAAACAAGTCGACACGAATTTCGGCGGTCGGCCGAAATATTTATTTTGTAAATTTCAGAAGAATTACAAATTGAAACTTTTATAAACAATTCAAATGTTTATAACAATTTCAATTAGTAATTTTTCTGAAACTTGCAAGAATTTATCAAAGAGTGTGTTCTATCATCTTTAAAATAAGTCATAGTCTGTCTCTCCACAGTGAATAGAACGAACCGGGGATATTAATTCTTAAAGCCAACTGCGCGTGGGTTTTGTAGCAAAATGCATTATTAATAACTTCTGTAAAACAAAAAATATTCCGACCGAACCCGGAAATACATACGTATCGACTTGTTTTCCATTTGTTACAAAAATAAAAATAAAATTCATACGATTTAAAGAATCCGACATCAATTCTTGGTCGATTTGACATGGAATTGCCCATGTAGCAACTGGCTATTTGCAGAGAATTGGACTGAATTCTAAAAACGGTTTAATAGTTTAAAAAGTAAAAGGGCGCACGCGTCTCAACATACCTTTTCCCACTTCAAAGCCATCAGCTTTGGAACGCAAACGCAATTGCTTCGCGCTATCCAGTTATTGGAGGATGATAAATCGCCAGAGTCTCTATCCGCATCTATCGGGCGCGTATAGGCAAGAGGAGAACGTTGATTTTGTTCTCCATTTACTGGAGGATGACAATCGTCGCCCGTTGATATCCGGCTAATCCAGTTAAGCGCTCGCATCTAAGGCCGGGTAACGCCAATGTTCGTTTGCGCTCTCTTTATTGAAGTATCTGTATAAGCGGGGCCAGTTGGAATCGAGCTAATCCAGTTATGCGCTCGCATCTATAAGCCACGCGCAGAGGACAGGGGCGAGTGCGAATCGTGTTCTCTGGTAACCCAAGAGTTCGTTTTCCCAATCGATTCGGACTAAACCAACATTATTTTCAACAGCCACTCGATCGCTCGCATCTTTCGTCATTTAACGCGTGGCAAAGATCGTATATCATTGGATTTCCTTTTCTTCATTACTCATATACTTATTAGTTCACAGTTCAAGAATTGACCCTACTTAAACGCATCTACAAATTACATCATTCGGGCAAGAGCTCATATATTGTCCCAAAGAGTCTCAGTTTCAATGTGTGTTGAGTTTGTAAGTGTTGGGTCTTTTGTTGTGTGATTAGGAATCAGAAAGTTAAAAGCACTGAAACTATAGTCGATAAGAAAAGGCGCGCGGGACGACTCGTGATAAGCTTAAAATTGTTAAATGGTGATAAATCTATCGATTTCTGCCAAACATCCAGAAATCTAAATAAATGTTTTAAATCACGTTATTTTCTTCGGTTTATTAATGAACATCAAAGACATAGTTTGTTTACATATAAAAAAAAAAATAATAATAATAATCATGTACAGCACATTGTTCATAGTCTACATTTGTCTATTCCACTGCGGTACTATGCTAGCTTGGGGAATAATCAAACTAATATCCAGCAATGTTTCTAAAAATTGTCCTCTACTACATACCGGTATGGAATATATATTTTGGAGCCAAGAACCAAGTTGTCGACTCCCACATACATCCGTAGGCAGATTATTTTTTTATCTAAACTTTACAACAAAACTAAATCACGCTCAAACACGATTTCATAGTATAAAATTTCATTTTTTTTTTTTTAACGATTATAGCGATTTACGCGACGTCTGTCCAGTTATTTCAGCACAATTATTTTCTTCGTCAGCCTCTAATACTTATAGCATCGCTACGAACCTAAGTCTAAATTATGCTTGGATAATTTTTATATTTCCCGATATTTTACTGTATCTTATATGTTATCTTAGAATTCTTATTTAAACTTTAATATAAATTATACATTAGGTTTTATTATTTCATAATTGAGTGAACTGTGTCTTTTTTCATACACAGGGTGGATCAAAATACTTGAGGCGCAGGTTTATATCCGCACGCTAACCGCCGCAAGGCATATATTTGCCCCCCCCGATGAACGCTATTGATCGTTATAGTACTTTAGTACCTCGGCGGCATCGAGTCTGCCGGACCTGGGAAGCTAAAAGGTCAAAAAATTGAAAATCGCAGATTAATTGTTTCGCTTTGTATCGCGGCTTGTTAATTATAGGGTACAAGAAGAGATACAGGTACTGCCAGCCTTAAATTGAATAGAAATAAAAATAAAAATAAAACAGAACTCTTTTGCTTTGCCTTCGCATAAAAATTGCCATCAAACAAAAACAAAAAAAAAAAATAAAATAAAAACAACGACGCGAAGAAAACTTCATTCTATGGCTGGGTAATGGCACGAGGGAAGTAAAAGTAAAGCGGATAAAGACATAGAACCAGGAAATTGCTGAAACTGACTGACTGAGATCTAGGATGGTAATTGCATTCGCTTGACTACGTCCGCTGGCCGGATATAACGTCACAGTCGTAATTATCCTCTAATAACAATATACAAACACGCCTAAGTGTCCAAAGCAATCACAATATTAACTCACCGGCCTGAACTTCGTGGACCATATGGATCTGCCCTGTCGTATCCGTCAGTGTACCTGAAATATACCAAGAATAATACTTTTCGAAAGATTCCAGACCTCTATCGTGCATAAATATTTAATCTGATGTTGAGAACCGTCAAATTATACGCTTGTTTCCCTGCCATGAATCAGTTTGACTAAAAACGCTGTCAACTGGGATTAAAGCAAGGACTTTTTGTTGCCTCAAAAGATTAGAATCCGTCTCAATTAGAAGAGGACGTTTCTTGCCCAAAGTTTGAGGCTCTGGCTCATCTTTTACCGGATATCTGATAATATAAATATATATGAATAATTATAAAGAAAGTGAAACTCACCCTCCGCCAACTGGAGGGTATCCACCACTAGGAGCGGCGCTCCCAGGTCTTCTGCTAAACATATCTGCCTGCGGTCCTGGGCCTGTGCTATAATTGGGTACTGCGCCAATGGGCCTGTCAAATGGAGGCATATTATTAGGGAGGGGTCCATCGGTCCTGTTGAATTGCATTTGGCGTTCCTGATTAAACCCCCCAGCTCCCCCTTGACTCATTAACCCTTGCCCTTCCGGAAAGCCCCTGTCATATATCATTACAATATTGTTAAGGAGTGAAAATCGATTTACATAAGATGCACTACGAATATCCTATATAATTGATCTAAATAATTGTATGCATGATTGATCGATTGAAAGAAATAAGGTGAATTTTAGATATTTAATTAACAGAGCATTGATTCTCTTGTACCTTTTCACTCAAATATGAAATAGGTACAACTTTTGCCTGTTTTTGAGGCGTGTGTGATTATTTTCAAGACCACTACGTCTTTCTCTCAGCATTTTTTAGTGAGGAAAACTAGAGAGTGGACGAGCAAACGAACAAAAGCTAACAATAACATACCCAGACTCGGCGAAACCTCCGCCATATGCTGACGTTCCACCTCCGTTTCTCATTGGTCCTGATACCCCACGGTCATAGTCGTTTCTCGGCGGATATTCGGTTGTGCGAGCACCACCAAAGGTATCTGTACGACCGTAATCTGCCGGTCCACCGCGGCTGAAGTCACCTCCCATTCCAGCTGCTAGAAATAAAGTAATAGTAGATTAAATTAGTGTAAATTTTGTGTAATCTAATTTATATTAGATGTACTTAAACTTCATAGTTGTGATTCACTCACGGGAAAAATTAACGGCACACTCGGTGCTCCGCAAAAAAATGCCTATCTTCAAAATGCTGTTACTCGATGAAATAAAGTCGAAAAAAATCATCTCAATAAGCATTTTGAAGGTTGAAATTTTATCTTCAAGATGAGTTTTTTGAATTTTTTCTACAGTCATTTCTGACCTTGTGGTATAGGTTCGAGCGTAGAGTTGCGAAACGCAGAGAAAACAAAGTTTTCGAAGTTCTCTGTGGAACGTTAAAAAAATCGTAGTTTTCGAGATAGCCATTTTTTAGCCTGAAATCTCCTCTCCAAAATCGTCTTTTAAAACTTCTTTACGCAATTCTTATTCACGAAGTTATTCAACTTTGAGTCAAGTCAAGTGTGGGTGTACGTACACCGAGGGTGGTGCATGGTGCCAATACGAATGACTTGACCCAAAGTTGAATAATTCCGTAAAAAAAAATTGCGTAAATAAGTTTAAAAATACCACTTTGAAGAGAAGATTTCAAGCAACAAAATAGCTGTTTCCAAAATTCTCTAAGATTTTTTTAACGCTCCATAGAGATCTTCGAAAACTTTGTTTTTTCTGCGTTTCGCAACTGTACGCTCGAACCTATACCACAAGGTCAGAAATGACTAGAAAAAATTCAAAAAACCTATCTTGAAAATGAAATTTCAGCCTTCGAAATACTTTTTAAAGGTGATTTTTTTCGACTGTTTTTTTATTGGGCTACAGCATTTTCAAGATGGGCAATTTTCGCGGAGAACCGAGTGTGCCGTTAATTTTGCCCTTGATTGTATTTGAATACCAGAAATAGCATGTGAATTATCAGAGAAAAGATTTAAAACAATTTCATGTAATGAAGCCAATGTTTGTGTAATAAAATGTAATGTAATTATTACATGCACGCCCTCCGAAGTCTGCCCTTGCGCCAAAATCGGCAGCTCGTCCAAAGTCAGCTCCTCGCCCATAATCGGCCGCGGCGGTAGGCCCATATCCTCCGGAAGCTCCAGCAGCTGGACCGTAAGCGCCTCCCATTCCAGCAGAGCTACTGGCATATCCTCCTAGACCACTTCCGCTATTCTGACCGTAGCCACCACGATCATTGTATCCACCACCGAAATCAGAACCGCGACTGCTGTAGTCACCTCCACCACGATTGCCATAATCGTTGTAACCACCTCCGGAGCCAGGGCCATTTCGACCACCGCCAAAATCACCTCTTCTACCAAAATCACCACGCCCACCGCGATCATTGCCGCCAAAACCACCGTCTCGAGCACCTTGATGAAAAAAAATAATGCAAATTACGATCTATGGTTTTGATTCAATATTCGTTTTATTGAAAAACGAACAGAGTTTAAAAGAACTGAGTTTTTACATGTTCAAATCAAGTTTCTTTAATGTAGCAGGCATTAAAAAACACTATTAAAAAAAAAACCAATTGATTGTATCCTTGCCATGAATCAGTCAAATACTTTTTAGTTTTCACTGGGATTATACAAGGATCATTTGATTTTGCCTCAGAAGATTAGAATCAATCTGACTATAAACAGAAAGTCCTTGCCCAAATTCTGAGGCGTAATACACTCAAGGACAAAATAAAAAGGTGCACTCGTTACTCCACGAAAAAATGCTCATCTTCAAAATGCTGTGATGAAAAAAAGTCGAAAAAAATCATTTCAAAAAGCGTTTTGAAGGTTGAAATTTCATCTTCGAGATGTTTTTTTTTTTAATTTTTTCTAGGGTCGTTTTTAACATCGTGGCGTAAGTTCGAGTACAGAGTTGCAAAACGCAGAGCAAACATAATAGCCATTTTGTAGCCTGAAGTCCTCTTTAGATCCGTTTCATCAACATTTCTACGTGATTTTTTTTCACGGAGTTATTCAACTTTGAATCAAGTCATGCGTGTAGTGTGTGTACACACGAGGTGTATAGTGCTGGAACGCATGACTTTACCCAAAATTGAATAACTCCTTGAAATAAGATCGCGTAAAAAAATTTAAAAAGACCACTTTGAAGAGAAGATTTCAGGCTACAAAATGACTACTTCGAAAATTCCTTGCGATTTTTTGAACGCTCCACAGAAAATTTGAAAAACTCTATTTTCTCTGCGTTTTGCAACTCTGCGCTCGAACCTACGCCACAAGGTCAGAAATGACCATGAAAAAAATTCAAACGACTCATCTTGAAGATGAAATTTCAACCATTTTTTCGACTTTGTTTCATCGCGTTACAGCATTTTGAAGATGGAATTTTTTCGCGGAATATCGAGTGCGCCGTTAATTATTACCCTTGCATGTAAGAATAAATGAAACATATTACGATACTCGAGTTAATTGAACTGCTGAAACTGGTTCCCAAATTCCGTAATAAGGAATTCATTGAATAATTCTCACCTCGACGATCATTGTAAGGTCCTGGTCGGCCATCTCGCCCTCCATCCCGTCCTCCGCGTCCGCCTCTCATTGGACCACCACGGCGATCTCCATCTCTGCGAGCACCACCACCGCCACCGCCGCCGCTACCTCCACGGGATTTTCCCGTGGATTGTTCAACATTGATAGTTGCTCCTTTGAAGTTTGAATTGTGAAGAGTTTTAATCGCTGTAGCGGCATCCTCTTCTCGAGCCATGTGAACGAATCCATATCGATTCATCACGTCGCATTCTGTGACTTCCCCAAAGCGTAGGAACAACTGTCGCAATTCATCGTTACGACAATTTTCGGGCAAACGACCGACGAAGATCTTTGTCTTTCTCTGTGGAAATAAAATAAGCCGATGGTTTTATTGATTTGCATTAATGACACAGTTAAACCTAGACCAAGTTATTCTCTATAAGAAAATATTTTTAGCTATTATTTTCTTAACATCAAAGGTTTTCTAAAATCTAAAGTTATTCATTTGACTTGAGTTTCAACCATAAAGTATAGAATATTTCATTGATTATTCTAGAATATAGCTTTTATGCGGAGTATTGTATCTTTCAAATCGACCATATTCGCATACAAGCAAACATGGTGTCTGTTGAAGACTTTGATTCTTTCTAGCTCGTATTCAATAATGAACACAGTTCGCAACATTCAAACTAAAATGATGAGAAATATGACGAGCGTAGGCAAATTGACCAGTGACGTAAGTATACAGAGTGTCCCATTTTAAAATACGGATTAGGATATTTCGAAAACTAGAGATGTTATTGAAAAATTTTCCAGACAAAAGTTGTATGCTTTCGAGGGGGAAATTTGATAATGCTATGGGTTTTGAATTTTTACAGGGTTTCATGGGGCTTTTGTGAGGTAACTATGGTTTTTTAAATTAAAACCCCTTTTGTGAAAAACTTTTTGTTTTCAATTGCAAGATTTTTTTTTACAATAAAAAAAAAAACTTTTTTATTAAAAATGTGAGGTCAAAGAAAAAAGTATCAAGAGTAAAAAGATTTCTTAATTTATTGATTAATCATGGCAAGTCATTTTTAAAATTCACTAATCACTTTAAGGAATGTTATTACATTATTAACTTTGTAACGTTTTAATTAACTTTATTATTTCATGATGAAGAATTGAACTTTTAGAAAAAAAAAGTTTCCTACGGAAGTAATGTATTTTTTTCTGTAGATTATGAATCTACACTAAAAATATAAAAACTTATAAAAATTCAATACTCATAGCATTATGAAATCTACCCCTCGGAACTATACAACTTTTGTCTAAAACATTTTTTAATCGCATCTCTAGTTTTCGAGATATCTTAATGCATAATTTTAAATGAGACACTCTGTATATTGTACTTCGACTCACCGGAGCTGCGGTTGAAACAATTTTCTGTAACAAACGAAAAACGAGATATTTATATACTAAATAAGTCAATAATTTTCGATAATGGATTAGTAATGCTAGAGTTTCAACTAGCAATTAGCTTGATTCAAAAAATCCTCTAGCTAATAAAATGAATTGCGTTATTGCACAAAGTAAAAAAGACACAAGAAGATATAGCGAAGATTTATCTGATTTTTGGTAGTTTGTTAATTTTACTTTTTCTGTTCACAGCAGCATCCAGCTCATGAAATATTTGGGGCATTTCACCAATTCCCGAATCACTTTACAAACCCAATGTTTCCAATTGGACTGAAACTTTTTTTTTCTGAAAAGTATGTAACATGTTAAAAGATATAGCTGGGATTTTTTTCCAGATTTATCTGCGCACTTACTTTTTTACTGCTCAATTTTAGGCTTTTACCGTTTTTCGGAAAACGTTATTTGTGTTAATAATTCAAATGATATTGAGAAAAAAAAATTTGAAATAAGAACGACACCATTATTCATGTAAAACGTAAACGACTGTAAAAGTGTTTCAGGAAGTGGTGAAAAGCCCCATTAACTATAGTATAAACTATCTAAATACCTTTTCCTCCGTCATGTTGGTCAACAGTCAACAGTCAACACCAGCTAAAAGAAGCAAAATTTTTTATCTATAAGTAATCAGAGGTATACACAACATATGAATAAAATGAGAAATATTAATATCCAAGATTAGGCGACATTAAGAATAGCGAATATGGCACAAAAAAAAAGTTGAAAAAAATTTCGCGTCAGCTAAACTCGCGGGCAGAATAATCTTACCGTTAATTCCGATGGAAATGAATATATTTCGCAAGCGGACGCGTTGCCGGGTGATGTCATTAAAAACGATAGCGCGCGCTATTCGCGTTCATCGTATGTGAGTTGAGTAATTTCGCTTGTATGTGAGTATGTAATATTTTCAAGTCTCGCGTGGATTTAGTCAGGAATAATTGCAGATAATAAAGTAGTTTTAAACAGCGAAATACGACAGCAAGAACTCCATCGGTGTGATACGCATTCATCATTTCGTTTACTAACGTTTGATGTTCAAGGATTACCGATGGCTTTGGTTCCCAACAAGCAGGGGCGAATCATCGCCCGTGATTTTGTTAGCGTGTCTTAAGCGGGTCACCGGGAGCGCGTAACTGATACAGTTATACCGGGGATAGCCATTAATCGACACTCAGATAATGATGTTTACGAATAATACGATCTGAAGAAGTTAATTAGTAATAATTTCTACTTACCAAAGTATAAACGGATCAGAGATAACACCGAAAGCGAATAATTATTAACTGACAAAGCGAGCACTGCTTGACGACGAAGAAACGGAAACGGAATGGACGTAGGTAGCCGGGTGGCGTCAGGATGGCGTCATCCGCCCCAAAGTTAGAAAATCGTCCGATAGAGGGACGGATGTCCGTTGCAGTACCATCTAGCGGAAGATTGCACAACCTTGATAGGATACTCGGATATCTGCGGATATCTATTTACACGTGCGGTGCGTTCGTACAAGTTTTTGAAAAAAGCACGTGGAGTATACGGTCAAATATTAAATTTTATTCTGATGATGAACGCAATAATAAAATGACAGATACGATCGAAGCGGTGATTGATAAGGTTTCCCTAAAGCCGAATAAAATTCCACCAATTATCGGTGAGGGCTAACCTAACCTAAACCTAACCTAACCTGCGAAGATAAACTGTCAACGAATGATATTTTTAATCGATGTATTTACGACGTGCGGTATGTTTCAGTCAATTTTCAAAATGGGGAACTCAAGGATGAGGAAGCTGTTAAAATGGAGTGCGGATTGTACAGAGATGATAAAATAAACAAACAATTATTGGCCCTGTCCAATGGTCATGTTGTCTACAAAGGTTACAGGCCCGAACCGGACGAAGCCCTGACCTATACAATGCTGGCTATTCACAATAAGAAAACAGGAAAGATCCGTTTGGTACAAGCAGAGAGATGGCAGGTGGCTCCTGTACTTGACAAAGAATTGGATAGCAGCGAGGACGCATACGAGAAAAAGATAGCCCAGCTGAGTCAACAGTTTGGTTCGAAAAGGGCTAAGCGAGGAACCGAGCAAAACGCAAGGATGAAAATAAACGTTGACTCTGTCAAAGATCAACTGGAAAAAACAGTCTCCAGTAAGGGTTCCAAGTTTTTTTATTTTCTCTCAACGATTCAATGTCAGATTAAAGGAAAAAAGAAACAACAATATAATTCCTGCGCAATTGTATATAATCTTTAAGAATTTGCTCTTGAAACATTGCATGATCTTATTATTTATTGCAGAGGTTGATATCGAAAGAGCAGACCTGACCCTACCGTCGTTGCTCGACGAGTCTGTAGCAAACACAAATATACCTGAATCTAACAGAAGTGCTTCGAGGGTTGAAGATGTGTACGATATAAACGACATTGTCCCCCGAGCTAAATTAGAGACATTGTACGATTCATGTGAAATAGTTTTGAGCAAAGGATTAGAAGGGTATTATTTTAAAATGAATTATTTATTTGAAAGGGGATGAATACCTATTGTAATTCACATTTGATTCCTATTAACTGGTGTAAAGTGTTTGAAAGAAAACATGAAACGTTTTCTTTCAGGAAATCCAAATTCTTTGAGGAAACCTTGGAGGCATTAAGATCTGAGCCTTCCAATCTGGAAAAAACAGCTATTCTGCTTTATATGGATGCTGTTGTTAGTTGGCTGGGTATGCCAATAAAAGACGCTAAAAGGAGGGGAATCGAGATTTGTCCATATTCCAGTGATATCAATGATTATATTATAGAAACTTACAGTATGCGCAGTGCCCAAGGAAGGTAAAGAGTCAGCTTGTCTATTATGATAATAATAATAATTCAAATCCCTTAGCTTGCAACTGTAATTCTCAACTAAATTCAAGGGCAGTTGTTAAAAATCTGTCAATCTTTTGTTACAAATCCAGCAGTAAATATCTATATTATTTTCAAAAACGGGTGAAATATTTTTCAGATCACGACCCAACAGTATGAAGGACAAGGGAATTGTCCATTGTCTAATCCTAGGTCTAATAATATCAAATTTTACACTGGACTTGAATTTATTTACAACAATTCTCAAGAATCGTGTAGGAGTCAAGAAGTTGTTAGAATTATCGAGATTCATAGGTGCTTTACCACTGAAAGACAATAGGAATATTGTCGTGTTGAAACTACCCTTACCACCAAAATTAGTTGCAGCTAGAAAAGGAATAAAAAGGAAGAAGTGATCATTCCTAATTCATTAACATTGAATTTATCTCCAATTAATGAGTCCCAGGTATCGGGGATATTTATAAATTCGAAGCAATATGAATATAAATGTATTGCGTTGCGAAATGTGACAACAGTTGTAATAAATATATACATTATAATATTCGTGTTATGAGTACGTCGAGCGCAGATTTATTTTATCCCTAAAATAATTATAGCAGAATACAGAATGAATCTTATTCACGCACACGCCTTTGGATGTTTTTGCGGCAAGGTCTGTGTTGAACTCCCCCTCCCGCTTCGGCGTCAGATTTTGATCCGTGACCACGTTCGTCACGCGGTTGATCGTGAAAGCCTGATCTTGTATCTGACGGTCGCCTGTAAAGACGTCTGTAAAGAACGTGGATAAACTTTCGTCTCTCTTAATAATTATCTAGAGGTTAAATGATTGGAATAAAGTCTGAAGCGGTCTTGTTATTCCGTAAATTTATAACCTCAAAAACCCTGCCTCAGACAATAAGGTACCTCCACCGCGAAAGGGTGCTGGATGATAGTACGGATCAAAAGGGCGAATCATCGTCCGAGGATAATGTTAAAAAAAATAATAAACGATCAGCCAAGGATATGACAGAAATATGCAAACATTTTGTGCATCCAAATTTCAATAAACTACTTGATCAATTGCCAACGAGAATAGTTACGTCGAGAAAGTCAAAGCCGGAACATTTGTATTTGCTCGATCATAACGCTGCCGATATTATAACTGATCTTATCAAAGATGACCTTATTAACGATCCTTATAAAGTTGTTGAGGTTAACCCGGGCGTGGGTATATTGACTGAAAAACTATTAGCCGCGGGTATTCCCACAGTCACATTAATGGAACCATGCATAAAATTCATACGATACCTCGCTACTTTACAGACGAAATATGAGGATAAAATAATAATCCGCGAAGCCGACCTACTTAATGTATGGAAGATAGCTTATAAAGACAAACAGGACGACGGTGGCAGGATGGTCGCCCTTTTTAACGACTTTCCACATCTAAAATGGGGTGAGGAAATCGGTTTAAGAATAATTGCAGCTGTGACAGGCCCCAATTTTATAAGGCATATGATGATGGATATAGTCAGGCAATGTGGTCTTGTATCCTACGGAAGACCTTGCTTCTATCTTTCCCTACCAGCATTGCTTTGGATGGTTCGTATCAGATTGATAGGTTTCCAGATCTATTCTTGAATTCATCATTCGATTTCTATTTCTTTGCTAACTTTCTATACATTTCAGCGATTGACTTGTGACAAGAGTGCTGGTTTGCATGAATACAGAGGCTCAACGGTGTTGTTTCAACTGTTGTTCGACTATCAACTGCTTGGCAAAATTCCAAGAAAGTCATTTCTACCCTGGCCACCAGCCAAGTCAGGAGGATATAAAAGACAGTCAATATACAAGGGTAAACTGAACAGCGAGGACATGTGCATAGTCAAGATAGAGGGAAAGAAAAATCTTTTCACTAGTATCATTGATGAGGAACGTATACAGCAGCTGTGGTTTTTTTTGAGTCATCATCTGGTCATACGAACTGGCAGAGTTATACCACATCTGGAGTAAGTCCTTAGCTAGTCACTTACTACCCATGTTGGATAACGTTTAAAATACAATGAAACCACATCATATCTTCTATGTTATCCATATACCTTTTATATTGCTTAATTGAATATTCGAGTCCTATCACTCACATTGCCTGAGAGCCTGATGAATGGCAAGTGATTTCCTCAAGTTTGAATAGTAATTTTTTCAACGATACCTTTGTTTCCATTTTCACAGAGCATGGGAGCCAGGTTGCGGGCCAAGATTGATCAGGCTAGGTTTGAATATTTTCACTCAGTTTGGTGACTTGAGCCCATACGAGCTTTTGAATTTGTTCAAGGAGTTCTCAACGTGGGATGGATATCACAATACATTTATACCATCAATGCAAAATTCTCCTCAAAAAATGGAGCAGTTGCTGTTCTGAATAAGGACGAAACGCCATCTACCAGGAACATCTTCTTCCAGAGCCTGTATACACATATAACATTTTATTGTTAATGTTATCGAAAATTTTATATGCAAAATAAAAATCACACAAAAATATAAGTGTATAAATGCGTACAGTTAATTGACCTTTGCCCAATTAGTAAAAGAGAAAATCGAGTCTTTCACAAAACAGAAGTCAAATTATGATTAGGTAACAGTGTGTTAAAATAAGCATAGTTTCAATACACTTATATACCTAAAATAGTATTTCTTCCAACAATTAACAATACTCAAATACTAGTTGTAATCTCATGAATTTGAATTCCAGGTATTGATCGTTCGAATCTATTAGCATATTCACAAAAGAATTACCATATTCCGAATTTTTAATTAAAATAATAATAACGAAAGATTGGAAATGCGCTGTGAAGTTAAGTACACCGATAGGTTGTGGGTCATTAATTTTTTGTGTTGGACAGTATTTGATTGGTGTCGTTAGTATACGCTTGTGTATATGTACTACCACAATTTAACTTGTTTAAATTAAACTATAGCAAAAGGCATAGTCTTTATGCGAACACATTGGTTTGATGTGAGATCCCATTGCCTGATAATGACTAGCTGTTATTTTTGTAGCTTCCTTTTTCTCAGTACTAGTTAGCCTTGAGACTCAAGAGTTTCTGCTTTATAACTGTATAATACATTGCTTTGCAGAAGACCCATCGGTGTAACTGTCGCAACAGTGGCACTCAGCCAGTCAGGCAGCAAACATATACCGGACAGATTGTTAAATTTTTGTTGTATATACAGCTCTTTTATTTATATATTTAAATCTAGTCCGTATTTACAACATACAATTATCTGTAGAACTGGGAAGTCTAGCTTCACCAACAAATTATTTATTCCAAATACAATGTGGTTAGCATTCGGAAGTTTAGTTGTAATATTTACCTTGAAAACATCAGGTCAAGACATTATGTTCCCGGATGATCTGAGCGATGAACATGTATTGACTGGTGGCGGACCAGAGGTAAGTCGTACAACGTTTGATCAAAAATTTTCAACTATCCTATGATAAAGTTGCAATAAAGTTTCTATCCAACTTGAATTGTAGCTGTTAAAAAGGAGCAGCTCCATCCGCCTGTAAAAATAAAAACAAATTTAACATTAAATAACGCTCAGCATTCGAGATCTTATCTATATATGTATATGTCTTATCTATGCATAATAGTTTCTATGAGCACTTAGAACCAGAGCCTAAACTGTATTTCAATTTTAAAGAAAGATTATCAGAGGCGAAAGCAATCATATCTGATTTGTATATGTATATTGTCATGAATTTTCAATAGCCAACAGAACGAATTCCAATTAACGTGCCCGGCCGGTGTCCGGCGAATATGGTTTTATACCCGGGTGATGGGGAGAAGAGTGCTTGGATATGTGACTGCAATATTGGCTACCTTTACTTTCCCTTAAACAATTCCTGCCACGAACCATACCGGCAAGGCCCGTGCCCACCTCAGCATTACGCAGTATTGCCAGTCGGCGAAGCAGTGCCAATATGTGAAAGGAATCCATGCTTGGAAGATGGATTAGTGTCTTTCAACAACACGTGCTCTCGGGTGAAAACAGTTGATGGACCTTGCCCTAATAGCGAGATTTTAATTGTTAACGCCACTACCTTTCAATTGCAATGTTCGGCAGAAGGTATTGACGTTTTACACATCATTGATGCACCGTCCAATCGATGCCCTAATGGAAGTCGGAGAAATGCGATAGGACAGTGCAGAAAAATGATATGAGACATCTACGTTTTTTTTATAGTTATACAGCATGTTTATTTCATTATAAGATACATCGTTTTATACTATCAACTAGAGATATACATTGCTGATATATCATACAAGTAGCATATAGGATTCATTCCATCCACCTCTTTCTACAGTTTCATTTTTTGAAACCCAATCGATTGTTAATCATATAATTCGTGATATATCTGACTAATAGATAAATTTCTTAACTGATAGTATAGATAAGAAAAAAAATATTGTTAGACGAGTTTATCTATACCTCGATTATTTGTGTACCAAATAACTTGCCTAATTAAAAAAATGATCTAAGCCTATTTTGTAAGCATACTAAACTTTGATTAGTAAAAATTTAATCTTTCATCACGTTACGCAGTATGTGAATTTGTGCAACAATAAACATAACTCCGTATTGCCTGTTCATTTTGATATAAGATATTTCAGTCAAACGACTTTCACCCCGATGGTAAATAAAATGTATTTGTTAATACATCATCACTAGAACAAATGTGGCAAGCCTTTTTATCATCGACCTCAAACGACCAATTTTAAAACAAGAATGTGTGTGGATGTTTAATGGCAAAGGTTACAACACCCAATGTTTGGTGAAAATAAAACTAGTACGCGTTGCTGAAGATTGTGCTATACCACTTGACCTGACCTTTGCTAGATTGTAAAGGTCAGTCTGGTTCTTATCGACCCAACCTCGCGTTTCTTTATATCTATCTGTATGCTCATTT
The DNA here is from genome assembly GCA_963924015.1 of Macrophya annulata. Taxonomy (NCBI): domain Eukaryota; kingdom Metazoa; phylum Arthropoda; class Insecta; order Hymenoptera; family Tenthredinidae; genus Macrophya; species Macrophya annulata. The sequence continues at coordinate 24,193,119 of OZ001259.1, read as the reverse complement.
GGAAGAAAATGAATTAGATTACAGTTTTTTTTTTATTCCCGAATTGAAGATACCTACTGCGCCTATTGCTAATATTGTTAATATAACTGTACAAATAAGTTAACTTTGTTGAGCGATTTAATAGATATAAAGTTTTCAATCACCTTTTAATATCGAGTATAAATTGAAAGAATACTGCATGATATTGAAACATATTGTTCACATTAGTGGAGAATTTCTAAGCAAAGTTTTCTCCCATTTGTTGCCAATAATAATGATATGTCGACATATGCAGTAACTACAATGCCAATATGTTTGAATATTGATAAATATCGACAATCGATAATTGATTATTTCCATAAGTCGCAAGCAACGAACAGTTAGTTTCCATACAGCTTAACTCTGCGTAGGCTGGGAGGAGCTGCTGCTCTCTTGAATGAGTCTCTGCCTTTCTCTATACATAGAAACCTTCATATTTTCCAATTGATGATATCTCAATAATTTTAAAACAGCGAATACCGAGAGGCCAACCCAAATGGACAAACTGCTCCAGGCCCCGAACTGAGCAGCTCCCAGCTCTATGTGGAAACCGGAAGTATCGATACCATCCGCTTTGTCAATATCATTGCCAGCTGCAAGCTCACAAGATTCAAATCTCTTTGTCATACATTGGCACCAGGTCATGAATCCGAGGGTGATAATTACAGCTGCTATAAGTGTGAACGTCGTTAAAAATATAGAGACAACTACGTCGATAAATGCTGATAGAAATGAGCTGTCTTCTCCACGGTACATTAGCATTGAGAGACGGTATATTTGTACAGCACTAGTTAGAAATAGAACCAAACCGATGAGTATTGTGTAGTTGCAATAGGCTTTCGACGCCCAATCTGCCATGAACTGGCCATCATCCTCCTGCCATATACCCGTTGAAAAAAGAAGACAGTGTCCGCTGTGAATGAATACAGAATATTCAGTTGATGTCTGGTTATTTCATGCAAGTTTATCGGAAATTCCAGCTCTACTCTACCAGACTCGCAACTTCACATGTCCCGTTATTTTTACATTTTTTTTCTATATGGAATGCTGGTTGAACTAGCACTGCGATTATTCTGATTTTTACAAGGAGTTTTTTGTAATTTTTTCAGAAAAATCAATTATGTCCAAAGGTTTGTTAGGCGGATTATTCAATTTCCAGGTGGACTTTCGTGGCGTTATAGAAGGAAAAAAATTGGTAATAATTTTTTGTTACAAAACTCACACAAAAATATGCGAATTTAGTCATGAAACAGTTTTTGATACAACAATGGCTTTTGGAGTCTTTGAAAGAAACATGAAATTCGGAAAAAAAGCAGAATTCTTACAATAAATCATAACCGCAACAAATTTGTATTTATTTAAAAATCTGGAAAAAAATTTCGTAGAGTACTAGTTCAACTAGTATTCATGTTTCATTCGACGAGAAGTCTTGTCGAACATAATTAAAACATCAATCTGTCAATCTGAAATATGGAGTTGAAAAAAGATCAAATATTACCGAAATTCATCCTGATGTAAGCTCATAGGTACGATAACGCAGAGTGACAAAATCAGAGCCACAATATATCCAGCTATCTGGCTGAGGAGCAAGATATTCGTCAGTGCCATTATCCGTCCGTTGATATATTTTATTTTGGATTGAGGTTAGGGCTAGGTTAGGTTAGCTTTGACAAACGTCAATAATAATGAAAAATAATCGGATTCGGCCTATTGATATGCAAATTACGGTTGCTCTTTGACCTCGGTACGCTTTTATTTTATTAAATAGCTCGATTGGCAAGCTGACGCCTATTTCCCACGGTCAATTGCTGATTGTATTCGTATTTACTTTCGAACTTCACTACTGTCAAGTCTCATTGTCAGAAAAGATCGGACGGTACTATAGTCAAATCAAGACTAGACACGGCATGAAAATTTTTAATATCTTTTGTGGTATTAATTCTTGCGACCTTTCGTATGTGTGTATGCATGTATGTATGTATGTACATACACTATACCCTTTGTGTCCGAATATCCATGTTGTGTGTCGCATGCGTATACCCATGTCGCATCAATAAATAACCTCCCGTCGAATTGAAATAATGCATTGTCACAAGTTATCCACAGGTTAGGGATCAGCTGATCGAATACATAGCGCGTGTACACACACACGCATAATTAAAGTCACACATATAAGTATAGATACGTGTATACTAACATATGTGCCTCGCGTGATAAGTTTTATCTTTTAGCTATCAAACGGAATGAGTATAATGGCGTATTGAGATATATTTCTCATTTTCGATCGCAATTACAAATAAAACGTGTTTTGTTAGTAGAAAGAAAGGAATTGCAACACGTCGGATTGGTGTTTACATTCTGTAAACGTAGGTGTATGCATACGACAGGTTTAGATCAGCTGCAACCAGCTGATCTTCAATCAATGAAGCAGAGCGTGCAGTGTGTTGTGCCGTTCCCAAATTCTGTGTTATATTTTATGATATGGTGACTGGTTGTGAGCTAAGTGTTAGTGGTAGTGGATCGAGGATACTTCACAAACACGCGCATAGATACGTGTATACGAACTCGTAAACATAGTCAAATGCCAATGTATATATACATTGTCTGGTGCACCGTATAAACCTGAGACGTCAATCGTCGTATTATGTTCAGTGTTGTTTTTCTGCTCCAGGCACGAGTGAAGGAAAAAAAGATACACAATTCCGTGGGCTTGAATAAATCGATTATCGATATTTTAACGGACAAAAGTAACGACAAAATCCAACATAAAACGCACGAGTAATGGAATAATAAAAAAACCTTGCACAACGAGCCTAATTCCCATGCCTGTCTTAGAATAATAACTTTATCAGAAAGACAAAATGTCTTGGCTGGGATGTCTCCCTTGGTCAGAAGGAATAAAGAAAAGGGCCTGCAGGTATCTGCTGCAACGGTACCTTGGCCAATTTTTAGAAGAAAAACTAACCCTCGATCAACTCACTGTAGATCTGTACAACGGTACAGGTCGAGTTACCGATGTCAGACTCGACGTCCAGGTATAGAAAAAAACGACTGTTTCTTTGTTATATCAAACGACCCGTATTTTCAATCTAGAAGCTCTTTGAAATCATTTTATATAGGATAAGTGAATAAAATAAAAAATAAACATTTCAGGCTTTGAACGAAATGGGGGAACAACAACATCTACCTCTTGAATTCATTGATGGCTTTGTGGCAGAGATGTCAGTCAGTATTCCATGGTCAACCCTACTGAGCCATGCTAGCTATGTCGAAGTAACTGGGCTACGACTTACCATCCAGCCAAGGCAGAGAGTGGACACTGGTACTTCGATGTTCGAGTCCATGTGGAGTTCTATGACGTCGAGTATGCAGCTTGCGCAAGAATGTTTACAGCAGGATGCTGCCGGGGCAGATAATGCCCAGCCCTTAGAGGGCCTGGAATTATTTGCCCAAGCTATAGACTCAAGTAAGAAATAAAGACATAATCTATATCCATAATAGGGGTAAGCTACCCTTTACAGCCTAAAAATAGGCCTTTTTTTAATATGAGTATGAAAGAAACTACAAGGTTGGCCCATTTTAGTCAAACCAAGGTAATATTTTCGAAACTGAGCAAATATAGAAAAATATTTGAGACAAAAGTTGTATGGTTGCAAAAAGGGCATTTGATAATGCTATGGGTTTCAAAAATGGGGGTTCCTATTTGAAAAACAAAATTTACCTTGTAGAGACCCCATAAAATCCTATAAAAATTCAAAACCCATCTCATTATCAAATGTCCCCCTCAGAACCATACAACTTTTGTCTCAAGTATTTTACTGTATTTTGCTTAGTTTCGAAACTGAAATGTGCAGCCATGCGTACGACGCACCACTCGTTACTAACCATCCTTCCGGGTACGTCATTCATCCGAAATACAAGTTCCGTGGATATCATAAATTGAAAAGATATTCCCTTCAATGTGTCGGAAACATAATATGAAAGAAATAAAAATTTTCTTCAAATTATGTAATAAAATTCGATGTTTTTTGCACCTCTCATCTAATTTTGATCCAAATCATTGGATTGGTTCTCGAGATACTGTGGTCGCCAACTGGAAAAATGTAGATCTTAGGAAATCGCGTTTTAGCACGAGCAGTGCGCTTAGGTCACATTTGCAAGGTCTTACATTCTTGATTATAACTTCGGCAATTTTTGGGATTTCGAGGTTCAACCAGGCTCAAAATACGCGAAAAAGATTTGGCTATAAAAATATGCAAAAACCGAAAATCGATCTTCTAAAGATTCAAAGAGTAACTTACCCCCTTAATGTTTTATCTTCAATCTATCGATATTTTCATCAAGTTTTCTGATTACAGTATTGTGCCGCGTCAAGGTGAGGTTTTTGGACACTGTGATACGCTTGGAACATGTACCAATGGATTCGGCGACTGGTGTGGCAATGGAAATGAGTATAAAAAACTTGGAATATTCGGACGAGGCTGGATCCGATCCAGGTAATTCGACTCTAGATCCAAATCAGGCAAACAAGGGCTACGTAGTGTCTGCTTTTGCTACAAAGAAATTCTACCTCGAGGGAGTTACCTTTCACACAGACGAATTTCCCTCGAGAGCAAGGACCTTCTCTAGGAGTGTTATGACTGCCAGTAGAGGTTCCACACCGGACTCAAAGGTATGAAAACACAACTATTCTAACTATTCTATTTTATTCTAACTATTCTATTGGTTGATGTAACAATTAATTTCACTTTACAAGCAATTTTCCCACTAAAACTAAATTTGTAAAGCCGTTAACTATTAATCTATTAGGTTTGTAAATTATTTAATAACACTACTCAATAGTAAATTGAATGCTCTACAAACAAGGTCCTATAACATTTTGTAATAAGTCGGATAGTTTTGCTGTTAATCTCAAATAAAGGTAAAATTTTATATAAATTCAACTTTGACATTGAATAACTTTTGAATGAGTAGATTTATCATATTTCGACTACTAATCTTTTTTGTAGAGTGTTCAATTTCCTACAAAAATATATTTTGGATATTTCTGTATGTTTATCCATTGTCGAGTTATAGAATTCAGAAGTAACAAACAAAAATTTTTTCCATGTTAAGTGGATGGAAAATAGAAAATTGGGATGAGGAACCTCTAAACAATAATATTACGAGGTCATATTTTATCAGGCATCTTATTCCACCTTATTGCAACTATTGAATGTGTGAATTAAAAATAAAAATAAAAATTAGTCGATTTTTTTTAATCACCCTAATGATGATAATGACCAATCTCTTTGTTCTCTAACGAAATCTATTGTTAATTCTCTCGCAGAATTCAGACAGTCAATTTTCGTCCGCACAAATATCACCAACTCAAAACACGCAGACACCGCCTGAGAAAAATATAATCAATAATTTGAGCGAGTCGGATCCAATAATGTTTGGAAAGCTGGCTGGAAGGCAAGAAGTAAGACTTAAAATCAAACAAGGCGAAGGAGTTCTAGGCCCGAAGGTAATACTACTGGCTAAGATTTGGAATTTACTATAACTCCTTAGATGTCAATCAAAACTCACCATTTTCTGCCTAGGTGGAACTAGAGGTGACGCTAGGATCACTAACATCTTTTGTCAGTCCCCGACAATTCCATGTGTTATTAGAGCTGATGCATGGACTTGCATCTCCGGACTTAGAAGATACAAGCAACGTGGCTCCAAGACCTTGTATGGAAAAACCTATGGCAGGGAGCGACTTCAATCGCATAGAGCGCGAACTTTTGCAACAGATTCACCCGATTCAAGGATTTCGTACAACGGTGAGAGATTATGCATCCTAAATTAAGGGGACCAGTATGTCACCCAAAACTTGCCCCAAAAATAGAATTTTTGAATTCACGGCACTCATACTGGTCCTCTTAATCGAACTGACTATGAGAAGCAATAAATTTAATAAATAATTCGTTTAAACAAGGATTTGCGCCATACCCAAGGATGGTCAACAGCATCATTGGACGAATCTGACAACGAAGACGATTTCTTACCTATGAGATTACCTGGGGCTATGACAACCAGTGACTCTGCAACTAGTAACAACACTAGCATGGAAGGAAGTATATCAGCCAGCAGTGTGACTTCAAAAAGCTCAGTCTCTAATGTACATAGACCTCATAAACATAGGCAAAGCATTGACTCGGACCCAACTGCTGAAGTGTTTCAATTTCACATAAGGCTATCTTCAATTGCGATTATTCTATTGCACGAAGATATTCTTACAACGTCTATCGAAGGATTGGGATTAACTAAGGCGAGCACAAGGCAAATGAAAAATGCAGCTGATGAGTTTTTTACCAAGCTAGGAATTTTCGCGGTTACTGGATATGGGAATAAAGATTTTGAGAGAGCCTCAAAATTATTTGTGGAGGCCTGCCAGCTCAGTCATATCAGGTGCGATGTTTTATCTCGATATTCCACTTTTTGTAAAAATAGTTTATTGTGTCTTCATTCTCCTTATTATTATTAATATCCCGTTTCAGGCTTCTAGCAGCACCTTTAATCGTTGAAGGAAGTGAGAAGACAACTGTACAGGCCTCTACCATATCCGGCAGTCTTAGTTTAGCTAGTTTGGAGATACTCGAGTGTCTAATTGACTCTAATGGCACAAATTCAAGTAAAACTCCGAGCGTAGAATATATAGAACTATTGGGATTCCCAAAAGACAGCCCAACAAATAACTACAGCTTTACCAATAAGACTGATTTTCGAGCTCGGTTCAAATACAGCGAAAAAGCTGTGAGACATGCTCAACTCACTAAGTTCGCCCATCCACGCACAGAGATTGAGTAAGCTAGACTCAACTGTTCTATTTGTATTTTTACAATTTCTAGTAAAACTCAAAAGAATTCGAGTATTTTATACTTCGAACCATGAGAATGATGAAACTTTGAAATTTTCAGCATTCAACTGGAAGAATGCAGAAGCGAAATGGATATCACTATAGTGGACAGGATCTCTGCAGTTCTGAATCCACATCCTATATGTAACTGTAGTCCTGTAACAACTTCTAGAGATGCTGTGGTAAGAGTTTATTTCAATATTTATTTATTTATCTGAATAGTATAGTTCGCTGTCCATATACCTGGTGCATAAATTATAACTACACTATATTGTTATACCCAATTCTAGAATCAGCAAGCATTGTTCTATCAAGCGGTGGAAAGTCCATCGTTACCAGACTCAAAAGTTGATGTAAAAATATCTTCCCCAAACTGCACGATCAAACTCAGGTACATATTTGAATTGCACCAGAGTTTACACAACTTTAAACTTATTAAGAATATAAAATGCTAAAATGGCTACTAAACGAAGAAAAAAATCGCACAAAAAATATTTTATTACTCTTGCAGATTTCCTGTACCGGATTTGCGACCTCTTCACGATATGAGCCGAACGCCTTGGTGGAAAAGATCAGTTCGACAAGACTACGTAACGCTGAAGTTAACAGACGCGCAGGTTCATTCGTCTATGGAAAGTCGGAATCATTGCCAAGCTAGACATGAAATTCGGTGCCGCGAGCTGCTAATTTCTTACACGGAAGTTGACACAGATGTGCCGGTAGAAATCGGGAGAGCATCTGCGGACGAAAAGGCGAACAGTTCATTACCGCAAGGTGGGGAAGGCTTTGGGTGGCCTAGAATGGTGATTACTGCATATCCAAAGCATCTGGGAGGACCCCTTGAAGACAGCTCGGAAGGTGAACAAGAGCCTAATCTCGATGATTCGTTAGAAAACTCAATGAAACATCAGCCGTCACCTTTCAGTTCAAAAAAAGTTGTTCACGAGTCTGACACACCTCATTCCAAACCCCAAACGCACAATGATAGAAATACTTGTCCAGATCACAGGTTGGTATAAGTCATGTGTACAGTAATTATGTATATATAATTGTAAATCCTATTGAGGTAAGAGATAAGGAGAGTGTATGAGTACACATTAATAACGTCTGCATATATGAAATAATTGACAGAGAAGGCGAGGAGCTGGTGATACCTGGGAGTCGACAGGAAATGCTTGATTTTATAGAGGAAGGAACTCGCGGATCTAGGATACAGTTGGAAATCAGCTTGCCGTGTGTCTCTCTACAGATACCTTCCAAGCATCTCTACGAATTACTTTATAACAGATTTAATTCTGACTTATTTTTATGGGAACCTTCAGCACCAAGACCAAAAACTACGTCGCACATTGAATCACACATTGGATTAGATCTGGCATCTACTCTTCTCCAAGAATCTATATACCCTAGGTGACGCGAAATTTTATTATAAAGAGAAGCTAAATTGATATGAGAAGTCAGCAGAGCAATTTATACGTTATTATTGTAAAAATGGTCTATTTCTAAATATAATATCATAAAAATTGTCATCTTATAGATTCAGCATGTGCAAAAGTGGGATTCAATACGATTCTGATTCCGATTCTGATGAGGACGGTATATACCGTTCAGCGGCCGACAGAAGTTACAAACAACGTGAGAAGAAGATATCACGAAGTGGACAAAGTAGCGTAGCTCTATCCCTGAATATAAATCAAGGTCTAGCAAGCATGTATACACCTGTAAGAGACTCGTCGCACAATGTAATCCCTGGACAGCAAGGAGAGTTAATTTTACGGTTGGAAGATGCTCTGATATTCTCAGTCAGCGCTTACAAAGGAAATAATAACTTGGGATACATTTGCGCAATGTTGAAAAATGTGTCATTAAATCATTGTGGTTTAATTACTTCACCCTCTCAGGCCCCGCCGCTTAGGAGTATGCAGAGTATCACACCAAGGCATTGTCAGCCTACTATATACCGCAGTGAAAGAGGTGCTAATGTAACTGGAAATTCTACTGAAAAAGATATGCTAAGCATTGCTGTGCGGATACAAGCGGCCCATCAAACTCATAGGATAAAAGTAAGAGAATAACGTTAAATAGTATCAATAAAGTTCTAAAAAATTGTACATCATCATAATCTTCTACAATTTATTATCGCAGACTTTCAGAGTTGCTGTGGGAATGAGAAACGCGACTTTAGGTCACAGGATGAGTTTGTCACAGGCATCTTGGTTGACTCAATTAACAGACTGTCTGGATGTATCGGATCATCCGGTAGCGGGATACTCGCCTCCCGGAGTACTTACTGAATTACATTTACATCTTTGGGATTGTGCTGTTGATTACAGGTATGTGTGACGAATCAGCCAATGGAATAACATGTTTAATTCCTTAATGGACAATACCCAACATCTGAAACAAGTTGATGTTTTTCAGGCCGATCAATCTGCCCCTAAGATCTATGGTTACCCTCGGAAATTTCAGCGTTTCAAGCAATATAGCCGCTCAGACAAATACTTCGACGTTACGTTTCATAGCGGAAGATGTGGCTTTATTTATATCGGAAAAAATCGGCAGTGGGGTTGAATTGAGAAGGGATTACGTTTGCGTCATGGATCTTGGATTATTCGAATTGTCGTTGAGATTGAATGAGAAAATGTGTGGAGGAGCACCTCGGGTTGATCTTAGGGCTAGCAACAACGTATTACACGTTCGTACTTGTTCAGATTCAGGTCGTGCATTGACGCAATTACTCACCTACTTTGCCAGCGACGGGGATCTCGTGCCGTGTAATAAAAGTACGGATAACATCGTCGTTCCGAATTCAGGTGACGATGAGAGCCTCCTGGGGGATGAGAATGTAAACGTTTTAAGCAAGAGTCAAGAGGAACGTGTAAACAGTTTGATGGTAGATGCTATGGAGGACACTGTTAAGGGTAAATATTTTGATTATTGAATAATTTGATTAAAATTTACGCGTCACAGTCTCTGTTTATTAATTTATAGTTTATCTATTCAAATTGTTAACTTTGATGAAATCTTTTAACAGGAACTGTGACCAACAATGACGGAAAATCACCGACAGCTGAAAATCAGGCACACGTTTTTTTTTTCCCTGACGAATCGCATCCCGCAATTCAAATTCATACCGGCAGTGAGATGGACAAACTTCCCGAAGTTAGAAATGTAGAAGGAAATCTGAGCAAACTAGATTATCCAGACGACGATTTTTGCATTCTTGGTGAGGAGGCGGGAGCTGGAATAATGCCTAGACACGGAGTGCCCGAAATTCGGTGGTTGTCCGAGGAGCCGATTCGAGTAGTTGACAATCATTTCTCAATACCGCTTGGAAAAACGGATCTTTTAAAAGCTCCGAAACATTTTCCCGCCGCTATATTGAGATATACTCTGTGTGAGATGACCCTTATCTGGCACATGTACGGAGGGAAGGACTTTGACACTGCTAAAACTTCTACAAAGAAACATGTCACCATTGACGAAGGCTCAAATCGATCTGAAAATTCAACTCAAGGAAGGTAACGAAATTGTTTTAATTATATAAAATATGTGAAAGAAATGCAATGAATACATGAAATTTTGACGAAATAATATACTATCCGTAAATATTAACATCATTTAAACACTTTGACATCTTTTACAGAAGCCGTTCTGCTGTCGCCGGTGTCGGAGGAGGAGTTGGTTTCAGCAAAACAGCGCCAAACGAAGTACGTTTCGGAAGTGTGCCGAACTCGCCGCGAGCAAAATCCAGAGAATCAATGTCCGATTGGCAAACTCTAGGAGGTCCTGGCCGGCAACGAGATATTTTAATGGAATTGCAATTAAACAAAGTTAGATTTCAGCACGAAGTTTATCCCGATAATACTTCCGAAGCGTCTAGACAAGTTTTATTAGTAAACGAAATTGAAATTAGGGATCGACTTGAATCTTCGCACATCAATAAGTTTCTTTACCAATACAGCAGCGAGGCTAGGCCTAGACAATCACACGCGAATATGTTTGCCATGAAAGCCGTTCATGTACGTCCTGACCCAAAACAAATGGCTCAGGAATGTTGCCTGAAATTAAGCTTGCTTCCATTGAGGCTTAACATCGACCAAGACAGCCTTTTATTTTTAATTGATTTCTTTACCGAGCTTGGTGGAGGGCCAAAGGAATCTATTCAAGGTAGTGCAGGGACGAGCGCCCCAAGCAGTGCCCAATCCTCCCCGGGTTCTAAGCACGGTACACCGACGCATCATCCGCCTGTAATGAGCGTAAATGAATCGTCGTCATCGTCATCCTCGTCTACTTACGATGCCCCGACAGTCGCAGGTGCATCTTCTCAAGGCAGTAGTGTTGATCAAAATTTACTTATATTACTTGAGGATGAATTAAAAATAAGAGAAAGTAAATCCGAGGCGAAGTCAAGCGGCGATGTACACGAAGATACTCAACCGATTTACTTCAGGTAAGAAACTGAGGAGAAAAAACAATATAACAACTTTTTTCAATCTTTTTCAATTATAAGTGTTTTAAATGAGTTTTTAAATCGTCGTTTTAATCCAGGAGCGTCATATTTGCCCCCGAAGTACTCATCAGGCTTGATTATCAGGGAAAACGAGTTGATCTCACACACGGGCCACTCGCCGGTCTGCTAATGGGTCTGGCGCAATTAAACTGTTCCGAATTGAGGCTGAAAAGATTGACACATCGTCATGGACTCCTAGGTTTTGACAAATTGGTTGCTTTCATGCTTTCCGAATGGTTACAGGACATAAAAAAAAATCAACTACCCAGTCTGCTCGGTGGAGTCGGTCCGATGCATTCTTTGGTACAACTTTGTAAGTTTATTTACATACATAAAAATCGAAGATGAAAATAAATCTAAATATATTATTTATCAATTAATATACTATTTTAAAACATTTTCAGTCCAAGGTATACGGGATTTGTTCTGGCTGCCAATTGAACAATATCAAAAGGATGGCAGGATCGTACGAGGTTTACAACGAGGTGCTAATAGTTTTACAACATCGACGGCAATGGCTGCTTTAGAATTAACTTCAAGATTGGTAAACGCGATACAAAGCACAGCTGAGACAGCTTATGACATGGTTAGCCCTGGTCCAAGCGTCAGACGAAAGAACAAGGGACAAAAAGGTCGTAGAAAACGGTACAATCAACCGCTGGATATCAGAGAAGGGATGGCAATTGCCTACACGCTTGTTAAAGAGGTAATAATGAGAGTGTATGATGAATAATCTCTCAACTATTGAAATCTGAATCTAATTTTCACCCTCTCCTTATCTAATCTTTTCTTCAGGGTCTTGGCGACACTGCGAATCAATTGGTACGCGTAGCTAGCGAAGAACATGAACAGAAAGGAGTTTCCGGCGCAGTTGGAGGTGTGTTGAGACAAATACCACCGACTGTTGTCAAACCGATAATCCTGGCCACCGAAGCGACTAGCAACGTTTTGGGTGGTATGAGATCACAATTGGTACCGGACGCGAGGAGGGAAGCTGCGCAAAAATGGAGACAGGATCCACGCGACTGTAACTGAACCAAATTAGAGAAAAGTGAAAAGTGAGAAAAGCACCTTGATAATTAGGTGTATGTATTGTATATTTGTGGGTGACAGGAAGGTATACAATACATAATTATACCTATACTATAGATTCTATGCCATTGAAATTTGTACGAAAACAAACAAAAAAAAAAAATAATAAAAATAAATGAAAGAAAAATAATTAAATATATAATTACGTTGCGTACGGTGATATATAAATATTGTAGGGTACGTTCAATCGAGTCAAAATGTCGCGGGACGACGAATTTTTACTATTTAGCTCACGATATTTCGTTAGTTATATCTTAATCTTATATAAAACTCCTTAAAGTCCCGTGACGAAATTATACGTTTGTATGTATTGTACACTAGCAATTTCGTTTATAAATGGTTAGTTGTATACATAATATGATGTAAAATGTATACAAATAACTAAATTTATGAAAATTTCATTATTGATTTATTATTATAATAATAAGATATATTATTGTATAGGTATCGTGAAACAAGTTGAAGGATATAAAAAAAATTGAAAAAAAAATTAGACAAAATAAGAATACAAAAAAAAAATTTTAAAAAAAACATTATACCTGTTGTAATAATATGGCAACACAGCCATACTATACGCGATAAGGAAAGCACACCCGCACTGCTTGAGTATGTACGTATTTTTCGTCCATCACTTATATAACGACGTGTGTATGTTTTATACCAATGATATATTATTATATGTATCGGAAATTTTTTTAATAATAAAAATAAAATAAAAAAAGTATAAAAAATTCATTTAAAATCTTTACATCTCATGCCAGTTCCTTGAAGAAGAAAAAAAATTCCACTCACACATTGCAGCCGTGAAAATCAATTCAGTTTCTATGACTACATCGAATGTTTACCTGGCCATACCTATAAAGATGAACAAAATGTAAGAACATGTATACCTGTGAGGAAATATTATTCAGTTTTTGAACGCGTATCATGTAAAAAAGAGTAAAAATAAATAATGTCGGGTGAATTGGTGGATCAAAAGAATTTATTAGACGGGTCAGGAGAAAAGAGCAAAGTCAAGTTCATCGGAGGTGACACGACCGATCTATCTTCGAAGAATTTATTTAGATCTACTTCCGGTGTAACGAGGGGTTTTGCGATTGATTACGAAGACGATGACTATTACGATAACGCTGATGACAAATATGATGAAGAAGAGGAGGTTCAATTAGGGGACGAGGAGTCCTTGCAGCAGCATGGACCAATTGAAATAACGTCCGCAATATTGAAACAAATAGAACAAGAACTGTGTCTAATTCGTTTGAGTTGGCCAGAGAATATATTTAATTATGATGATATGGATAAAAAACTTTTATCTACAAGTTATAATATTAACAGCGATAAAGAAAAATTACTACTTTGGTATGCCGAAAATTTTCGTAGACAGTATCACACGATTTACTCTGACAGAAAATCATTGCTGCTTGCACGTGACAACGAATGCGGGATACAGGTAGGTGATTAATATTAATATACAACGTCTGATCGCGGATATATAGTAATGAATTTTATATCCGTAGTCTTTACGTACTTATGCGTATACCCATATCATTAATTCGTGCATACATACCTATAATACAGATTTCGAGTGTTTGGAATATCTGTAATAGTCCAGTAAACCAAGGTCTAAACCTCAAAAATTTGCAAGTGGCTGCAAACATTATTTTATCTTCGTTTCATACCCAAGAATACTATACGCAAATTTGGAGGATTTAAAATGCCCGGAAAATCGTGAAAATTGATGAAAAGAGACGGAAATCTTCGTATTTCGAGATTATCTCGGTAACGGTAAGGAATTTCAACAAAAGTTTCGTATAAACGTTGTAGAGCTAAAAATTTTTCCTTCAAAAATGTTCTCAGAAGTTAATTTTTATCTAGTATTTACGAAATGACAACGATTTTCGAGATTTTTCATGCATCAATCGGGAAATTCGTTGTCGCTTCATAAATACTGGACGAAAATTAACTTTTGAGAGCATTTTTCGACGCAGAATTTTTACAACTACAACTTTTGAACGAAACTTTTTTCGAAATTTCTACACGTTGTTCGAAATAATCTCGAAAAACGAAAATTCTCGTCTTTTTTCATCAATTTTCACGATTTCCGTCACATTTTTGATCCTACAAACTTGCGTATAGTATTCTTGGGTATAAAACGAAGATGAAAATAATCATATTTGCAGCCACTTTCAAATTTTTGAGTTTCAGACCTTGGTTTACTGGACTATAGCATGATGTTAGTGAACGGATGGAGCGAAGGTAGAGACAGTCTGATGATATTGATATAGTTTGCATATTTCGATTTATTTTCTTTAAATACGTTCGACGTCGGGTCATACAAAGGCGATTTTTTTTTTTCTTTTGTTTCGTTTTTCTCTTTACATATAAAATTAAAATGAAACATAAATAGAAACATCGTTATTATTAAACTTTTTTTTATTTTTTTAATCGTAAGGTATATACTCATAAGGTAACAAGGAATGTCGTATCTCAAACAGCGTCAAGATTTTTTTTTTTTAATTATTTTTTTAATTTTTAATTTTTATTTATTTATTTTCCTCATTCTTTCATTATTCATTTATCTTCTCTGTTTGGTTTTTTTTGTATTTTTATTTTTTATTTTTATTAATTTTTTATTTTTTCATTCTACCAATGGAAATAGTATTGTGTGCACATCAGAGATATCAATCGCGGGCTCTGATATACATTGTTGTTGTTGTTTTTTTTTTTTAACCATTTTGTCTACCATCTAAATAATAAAAATAAACTTCGCTATACATTCATTATCTTACCTATAATTATCTATTAATTAAATTTATACTATAATACATATACATAGTTCGCGCTTAAAAATTTTAAGAGCTTAGTCACTGCAGTCTTATGTACAGGCTGCGTCGCCGCAGCTTTTTGGCTTTAACGAAAAACGTATTCTACGATTTGCGATTGATACGAGTAAGATATCTATAATATAGTTATTATAATATAATAGGTGTAATAATGATAATAATAATAATAATAATAATAATAATGATAATAATAATAACTATCCCCGAGATTTTTTCGGTTATCGAGCTTACTACTATTATATATTTATATAGCTTTATATATTATATAGGTATATAATATATAAAATGGAAACTATAAACGTTTTGAAAAAAAAAATTGAAGAAAAGAAAAGATCTGTAGAAGATTTTATAATTCGGGATAACGTATGTATATATGTTACACACATCGAGTTAATTGGTGTACTTGTGTATTTGTTATCCGTTTCACAGCTATTACAAAGAGATCCTGACACAGTATAATATAATCTACGCGTTTTTTTTTTTTTTTTTTTTTAAGTTTATATTACACATATTTATTACGTAGATAAATGAACGATATTTTTTTTTTTTATTTATTTTTTTTCTCTTCATTTTCTTTTTGTTTATATTTATTTACTTATTCATATGTTTATTTATGTCTTGTTCTCCTCACAGAAGTTTGTTTCTACAACGATTAAACGAAGTACGCTACCATATCCAGAATTGTATACTTGGCAAGGATGCGCAGGTTTTGTCAGCGATTATCTAAATTACGAACCACCTAGGAATCCGATATTGATGGTGAGTATTTCCTCAAACGAAAAATTTCATTTTCTTTACTCTAGATATATATATATATATATATATATTATACCAGCTTATTATTATTATATTTTTTTTCTTTTTATACACATACAGTATAGTTTCAAATTATTCATACAAATCTATATTTTCATGTAATCCCCCGAATAATTATATGTATATACATATCATACGCTGAAGAAGCCCATTATACATATTATATATTCTTTCCGCACACATCATATAATAAACAGTACATACACGGTATATACTCGCGGTACACGTTATACTATGTAGCGTGCATATAACTACACAACAATCGCCTAGTAACAAATAATTATAACATATTATTATATATTATATTGGGAGTAGGTATATAATAATTATTATAATATACATACATACATACATATAATGTATATGTATATACGAACAAAATGCGTTTTTTTTTTTCTTCTTTTTTCTTTTTTTTTATATAGATTCGGAGTTGCATGAAAATAGTTATCTGTATAACTTGAGTACAATACGTTAATCATGTATGTATGTACACCTATATATAGGCTAACGAGTATAAATGAAATCCGAATAAAGTTTCTATAAGATTTTCTAAACTTAATTATACTATATTTTTTTTTTTTCTTTTCTCATCTCTGTTTCTTTTCCGATTTTGGTATAACTTCATCTTTCCCTATTACGCAGTTATAATAAAAATAATAATAATAATAATAGTAATAATAATAGTAATAATAATATTAATAATAATTATGTACATTAAGAATGTAATTTTTTTTTTTTCATTTCTCTTGTCGCTGTCTGCCCATCTGTAGCTTATTGACCGGTTTGAAAATAAGATGAAAGTATATTTAAAAAAAAAAAACAAAAAAACAAATTAAATATAAGAAGGAACGTAAAATCAAATTTCGTAATAATATACATTACAACTGTGAAATTTATTTTCTGCTACGTTTCAAACTAGACGCGGGTTTTCGACAGGTTTTTAAATTGTCCAAAAGATATCTGAACTGCATTATTTGCATCCTCGATACAGATGGTTCGGAACATTTCTCTAACCATTTGAGAAATTTCTCCCCATGCGCGACCGCCTCTTCGGTACTGAGCTGTACGTCACTGGATTCACTGCCAGTTTGTTCCTGTACCATCGACGAGCTTCGTTTAACATTTTCGTTGTTGTTGTGATTGTTATTGTTGTTATTACCCAAAACGTTGTCGAGTAGAGCCCTGGCCTTGGTGGGTGATTTCTTTGAAACATTTGCAGGCGTTGGTGCGGCGGGTGCGAAACCATACTGTTTGTACCATTTCCAAAACCAGGAACCCCCTAGATCCTGATTAGCACCAGGGTTAAATAACGCCGATTGTTGACCGAGCAATTGTTGCTGCTGCGTTAACCATAGCCATAAAGCTTCGTCTACCTTATTTCCTACCGTCCCTGTCCCTGTCCCTGTCCCTGTCCCTGTACCTGTCCCTGCGCCACCCTCATTTTCATTTTCCTTCTTCGCCTTACCCGGGTGCTGTAAATTTTCGTTTGACTTACGAGGCGAGGCCGGTGACGGAGCAAACGGCGCCTCGGCAGCTGGCGGTAGGATGTTTCTCGAACCGGATTTTTCAACCGTATCCAGTTGGGTAGGCGCCGCAGCCGACGTACTCTGCTGTCTCTTAGTTGTCCCAGTGCTCCTCGTATACTGAAGACCGTTCTCTACCAGACCTACAACGGCGCTGCTCTGAATTCCACCACCTACGCCACCACCTCCTCCGGCTAAATTTTTACTCATCGCACTAGTCGCGGTAGAGAGTAGACCTAATTGTTGTAGCAATAGGGATCCACCGCCCTCGGGTCTGATGGCAGCAACACTTGCCATTAAAGCGGCGTAGTCGATCTTCGGTTGTCCGTCGAGTTTAGTTGCCCTTTCGATATCCAGGTGTTCGTTAACCGTCGTCGGGCTGTCTATGTCAATTTTCTGCCTTTTAATGGTGCAGCCTTCGTCCTCGCTGTTACCGGCTAAAGATGAATTGTTCGCGTTAACAGAACCAGAAGCTGGTGAGTGGGCCTCGCTGTCCGGCGTACATGAGTTACGCGCCATTCCTCTTATCTTGTGCTCGGATTTGCACCATCCTCGCAACGTTGATTCGGGCACACCGATGTCCCTTGCTACCGAAGCCTTACTCTCACCCTCGTGGACCCTTTGAATAGCGTCCATTTTTTCAGCAGCCGAAAGCGCCCGCAGGGGACGCTTGCCCGGTCGCGTTGCCGATTCACCCCTCATCGTGACAAGGGATATATTCAATTATTTAACAGCTTTATGCACTTTCTCACGATATTTATATAACTATCTCACGATTAAGCGCGATAAACGTTGTAAAACGAACGATAATCGTATTTCGTATATTCTCCACTGTACATACAACGTACACAATGGCGTTGATACACAAAATTTTTTAATAAACAAGGCAATAAGTGAGTAACACGGTGAATTACTCTTGTTACTCTTATTCCGGTTTTTGTTGTTATACAATTTTGGTTATACTAGTCATTCATAACTGTTAGAATTTTGTTCCGTTGGGTGAAAACGTGCCATCGATGTCTCCTCCTAGTTGTATATCTCTATCCTTTTTTCCGCTCTCTTTCTTTCTTTCTTTTTGTAGTAATCGCCTTGAAATTGTTTTCGCGTCTTCGTGTTCGTGTAGTCGAAGTCGCCCACGTTGTTGTTTTTCTTTTTTTTTTTTTCTAGTCTCTCAACAATCCGCGTGCGAAAGAGCGAGAATTGTGTGTTGAAACAAAATTACAGTCACCCGTATAGAGATATATAAACGGGTAAAGCCGAGAGAGACAAAGAGCGAGAATGATAGGGTGAGTTGGTCGCGCGTTGGATAGCACATGCGCCGAATGTAATAAAGAACTTTTTTATGAATGAAACAACTTCTCCTCTACTCCCCCCACCCGAGGTCCACCTGGTCGTAAACCACCACGCTTTAGTTGAACCAGTCCTCGCTGCAGGCGGGAAATGTATATTATTACTATTATTATTGTTTTTATTATTATTATTAGGACGAGTACGATACCACGAGGTAACCGATCACTGTTTTCATCGTAGTTATATTACGCCGCTTGTATAAGTAAGTATGTGTATATCCCAGGATCGACACTATCACACGATCGTTACTTATAACTTTGTTATTATCACCTTAGCTCGTGCCGACACCGCGTATAAACAACGTTTCAAGTCGATTCAAATAAACATGCGTCCGTTTCTTTTTTAAAACGTTGTTTTTTTTTTTTTTTTTAATTTTCTTTTACTTTAAATTCGCAATGCACCGGGTATAGTTTTATTAGAACGTATATACGCGTAAATGAATAGAAATTAATGATCCCGGCAACACTATCGCTATTGTCCTTTAACTAAGGGGGAAAAAACATAAAAAATTTCTATTAAATTCACGATATTTTCGTTTAATTATTAACACTGTTATAGATCATCTGAACTAGTATATTATATCACCTTTAAAATACGTCTAACTATAAAATATTGTATGTAAACACGTATACCACATATTTTTTGTATACACAAAAACAATCGTGTTGAAAAATTGTTTTCACCGTTAATAAT